>LKEB01000009.1:96710-208651 GCA_003795295.1 Cytospora leucostoma | reverse complement strand
ATTCCTTTGCGCGTTCCTTTCAAGGAAGTCACGAAGGCTATGTGACTGTATCATGTATCTAGAGCCGTTCAGTTTTGCCATGACGGACTTACTGACAGCGCAACGTGAGCAGTCGACTTCGAGGAAAGCCACAAGGCATTCAGGGACATGATGCCCAACTTCGCGTGGGAGGTATTGGAAGTGTACAGTGGCCCGCCGACGGTGGTCTTCAAGTGGCGCCACTGGGGGTGGATGAAGGGCGATTACGTGGGGAAGAACGAGGAAGGGGTAACGGTGACGATCAAGTCCCACGGCGCAGTCCTTGATATCCAAGGGGTGACGGTCGCGAAGCTGAACGATGAGTTCCAAGTGACAAGTCTCGAGACGTGGTAAGTCTGGGCCTTGTTCAGCCTGTTCGCGGTGCAGCGGGTGGGAGGCTGACCAAATCGTGTTGGCAGGTTTGATCCGATGGACTTCTTCAACCAGATGAAACCGTCGAAGGAGACGATGACGACAAATCATATGCAGTGCCCACTGGGGTACAAAGCTGAGTTGTAGGGAATGGGGAATCATGGGAAGTGTTAAGCAATCGATGCTTCATGAAACGGGTGTATGTCTGTGTGATTGGATCCGGATGCTGGCACTGGGGGTGTTCTCTCACCGTGTAGCCCGCGTTTTAGACATCCCAGAAACCCCACGAGTGGAATAAAAGACAATGCTCCCGGGGCCCCGACAGACTCCTTGAACTGACAGGCCGTATCAAAAGATGAGCCTTTTATGAGCAACACAGAATAGGCTGTGTGGTAGTTGTGTCGTCTGTGCCGGGTGTGGCATCAGCTTCCTGTCCACGGTTGCCACACTGCCTATTCAGAAAGCAGCATGGCGAGTGTGTCGCCATCCACGTTTTATATTCGTGTTCGGAGTGGGCTGCAAGATGTGAACAAGAGACTTGGCCGATGCGGAACAGGATCCCCAGCTAGACGTCTCCAACATACTATGTATACATCATACCTCCTGTATGAGGCTTCTCTTGTACATGTTAGTGCGGGGAGAGGGGGTTAACTGCACCGGTGTAGTTTATTTGTAATCCCGATTACAGTGTTCTTCCGGGTCCAGTTTTGTATTGCAACTACTCTAGGATGGTAAAGCCTCAGGTGCAATTAGTGAACATCCCAACTATATCATCGTGTAGCCGAAACCGCGCCCAAGAGGAGGAAGTTTTTCCATTCGATTGGCTATCTGTAATATACCCCGTGGGACGTTACTGTGGCGGCTAGCTCACCCATTAACTACCTGGGTACTCAGCACCCCAGGGATATACAGAAAGGGGGGCGGAAGGACTATCTCTGAAGATCTTAGGGTAGGTTCCTGGAGCATTCATGTCCGGGGGTAATGGGACTTCGAACTTCAGATTTCCTGAAAAGGCAGCCACAGACACGGAATAATTACTGCCCGGGCTGACAAAAAAGTAAATAAAGACTTTTATTTCCACGATCAATCATACAGTAGGGGTTATTATTAGTGAGTGTCTCCCAGGGTCCGTTAGATGATTATGAATATACGCCCCACTTCATTCTAGGTTCAAAGTTGGTAGTTGAAAGCAATGGTTAATACGTGCTAGAGGCCGCAATACATCTTGCAGCACAAACGTTAGGAGATATAAGAAGACAGTATCGATAGAATATCAATAAACTCCGTTCCTACCTCCTCGGGTACTTGCTATATAAGTACGTAACCTTGAAGGCTAGGTCACCCTTGGGCATCACATGCACACCTCAGAATGATCCTACCGCCGGCGGTACCGTCCGCCATGGATCGTCTATATAGGACGGTCAGAGTACCTACCCTAGGGTAGGTATCTATTGCCTACCAGGTTTCGTACCACGTGTTGCTTCGCCGGTGATCCACTGTGCATGTTCGGCGAAATCGAAGAAATGGTTTTTCGGCGTCGGTGGTGAAGGCTGCTCCGGACGAATCGGTATATGTATGTCAGCCTTACTATACTAATCCAGTCGGCGATTGCCTCTGATTATCATCCACCGGTTATCAGCTGGGAGAGCTCCAAAGGATCACCGACCTGACAATTACTCAGGCCACGGGCGAGAAAATGGTCCGTCCAAGAGATGCTATGGGAATTCGTACGGATGAAAGATCGCCGCAGTGTCTTCGCCTAATCGTCCTTTACGTCTAGACCACAAGTTGCTCAAATTGCCAGCAAGGACAATAGCGGCCGCGCCAACGAGGAGGCTTTGCGTGGTTGGCTGGGAAACAACTACTCCCGCATGCTGTGGGTCAGTATTCCGGCCTGGGCGATGTTCTTGTGTGCTACGGCTACATTTGTCAAGGTGTGACGAGGTCAAGAGAGGACGCCTGGTCGAGGCTTGATCTGTTTTGGGTGCACATTGCGCTAATGATGATACTCTGGCATCTCATATTCCCCTTTTGATAGTAGGGGTCCCGCGGGGTTGTACAACAGGCATTATCAATATATCTGTGGAAGGTGCTAGTAATACTTGGAAGATGACAACTGTCATATAAATTTTGGTTCTCGGCTTTTTTTCCTTTTGGCATATTCCCGTCTTGACCCGCGTGGAAGTCAGGGGTTGTATGTGATTATATGACATGCTCACATGCAGTTTGGTCAGTTTCGAGGTTCAGTGCCCAGATGCAGAAGCATACATCTGGAGACTGGTCACCTCAAGAGTGACTACCTGAGATTTTACGTAGCATGGAAATTCTGTGATGGATTTTTTATGTACGTGAGTATCAATTATTCAAGACATATAGACCGGATTTTGTTCTGATTACTACTTAGTATGTAGTCAAAAAGCTGAATGGATCTACCCTAGGGCATTTGAGGCCCCAAATACTGCTTTAACATAGCCTTCCCCAAGCGAACTTCTAATGAAGCAAACATCACTTTGCTGCCTATTTCTTGACATTGCTCGTGCGATTCAGTATGACACGCACGCCGTATGCATGGCAAGCAGTCAAAGTCAGCGACTCAGTTCAAGGCCTCGAATCCCTCGGCTCAATGGACGAGAACTCCTGAGCAAACCGGACTAGCACCAAGAGGGCTTCGGTAAGGGCATACTGTTGCCCCAAGCATATTCTGGGTCCTCCATTGAAGGGTAGGAACTCCTGTCCAATTTCTCGATTAAATACACCGGAAGGTTCCTCACAAGGACAAGACGGGGACTTACCCATGAGTGTTTTTGACTCTCCCATCTGTCAGGGCGGAACTCGTAAGCATCTACGCCGTACAAGTCGATCCGCCGGTGCATCGCGTGGACATTGTACTGGACGACGTGACCTTTCGGAACAAGAATCGGTTCTTCGCCGCTTGGCCCGCCTCCACGGGGCAGAACCGTATCACCAATGGCGAAGCGGACATTGGTAGGTACGGGAGGCCACAGACGAAGTGCTATGAGGACGGAAGTCAGTTCAGCTCGAAAACTGGGTAACCCCTTCCTTGTACCAAGGCATAGGGGGATTTTGGCTTGGCTCTCACTCTCTTGCAGACAGTTCCTCGCGTACCTAAGGTCACGAAGTTGGGCGTAGGTAGGGGACTGGCCGCCGAGCGGCGCCACCTCTCTGCGCAGCTTCGCCCAGATGTCGGGACGATGGGCCAGCACGAGGAACAGGCTGCTCAACAGCGAGGCCGTAGTGTCGCGGCCAGCAAAGAGCAGGTTCAGTAAAGCGTCGGTGATACGTTCGCGGTCATGCGATGACTGGGCAAGCTCTTTAAGGAAGTATGTGCGCGAGTCGTCTTTGCCGTTGCCAGGCACGTTGCTGCGCACTGTTATAGCCTTGTCTACGAAGCCGGCAACGTATAAACGGCAGACCTTGTAGGCCTCGTCGCGCCTCCGCTTTTCAGCGGGAGAACGAAAAATTGCGAGCGCTCCCATGGGGAGCTCAAGTGCAACCTCCTTGAAGGAAAAGTTGAGGTTGTGATTGAACTCGCGCGTGGCGAACTCGCCTCCGAGCTGAGAGTAGGTGGAGTGGCCGAAGAGAAACTCGGTCGACGAGTCAAGAGTGAAACGCGAGATGAGTTCTTGCAAGTCGACAGTGGTGCCGGGAACCACGGCTGCGATGAGATGCCCAATGTGGCGTTCGACCATGGCCAGGTCGGCAACCTGATCTTTGGCGAAGTTGGGCCGTAGCATGCTACGGGAATGAGACCACTCTTGGCCGTCTGTAACAAATATTCCCCGACCTAGGAGCCGTCCCAGCCTTGGGGCACGTACGGCTCCAATAGCGTAGTCCTTGAAACGGGCCGCCAGCACCGTCTTGATATTTTCCGGATCTATAGTTGCAATGAAGGGCTGCGTGAAGGCTTGGCCGGCGAATGTTATACCCAGGGCCACATGGTTGTCGCTGATCTGGTCCAGCAGTCGCTTCTCCCGGAAAGCTTTGACATGAGCGAAAACGAAGTCAAGTCCCAAAGGATCTCGGTGACGATACCAGCTGTAAACTGGCTTGCAGCCATTCTCGGCGCTGAATCTGCGCCTGGCCACGGCTTCAATGAGTTTTCGGGAAATCACCACCAGGAGGAGAACCAGACCGGCACTGGCAATGGTGAGTACCACCAGATTTCCCCCCGTGGACCTCTTGACTGTGTCCGGTGCTGTACCAAGAAATGACATGACTATTATACGATAAGGGGAATTGTGGTAAAAGGTTCAGTTACGATTGTCGTAATTCCCATGGAAGCGCAATGGGAGCTGTGGCGTTGTGAGTGATGATTAAGATGAACTACAATATCGACTGTTAAGCTGGGACAGAAAATACCAGGTTGACTGGCGTTTCACGCTCTTGGGGGCTTATACGTTCAATCTCGTGAGCGCAGCGTGAATATGAGCAACACCGATATACCTCCTATCCAGACTTCGGGGCCAGTATTGTACCGACCCGTGGACTTGAGCCCCCAGCATTAAGGATTGAAAACCAGACTTTCGACATACACACCTGCCATCGGCGACCTAGACTTCAATAGGTGGCTTCGGTGATCTTTCTCCGGGATTCGTGATAGGAGTCGGCGGTACCGGCGATGGGAACATGAACTCAGCACGCAGCGGACAAAGAGTAAGCCTGATGCTCATGCGGAATTTACAGCCCTGCAGGTCATGACGTGGATTAGGTTCCTTCGTACGCAAACCCTTACACATGTTGACTCAATTGGGCGAGTTACCTTGAACGGGTCTTTGTAATGGTGCAAATTACATCGCCGGCGATGCGTTTGGACACAGTGCTTCCTCGAATCAGCCTCGAAGCCCTTGGCAGCACCATGCAGCATATTCAGCCTACTATTGCGATTACTCCGAAATGAAGAGGCAGTCTACTAACCAGATAGAATCTGTTGCTAGCAGGATCAGCTCTTGACCGGTAAGGTCTAGATGCATATCGAACCGTCTTATATGCCAACACCTCTCGCCGGAACGCAGAATACATACATAGCCTTGGACCTTGATGTCGCACGTCTGAGTTCCACAGAGGCATTGTCCAATGCAGCCGGCTTCCTGATCTAGACAAGTTGAGCTTGACTGTACGAAGCTTTGATACATACGGACCTTTCACTCACCCGCCTTTATACCGCAGTACGGAGCATTACATCGCGTACTGTATGCCAACATGGCATACATCCCTGCTAAGAATGAACCGATCGCCATTATCGGGAGTCACTGCCGTTTTTCGGGCCCCGCTACCACGCCGTCCAAGCTCTGGTATCTGCTGAAGGACCCTATTGACCTCAGCAGGAAGACTCCTTCAAGCCGCTGGAACGTCGATGGCTTCTTTCACCCTAATGGCGAGTACCACGGGGCCACCAACGCACCCAAGGGTTATTTCCTGGCCGACGAGCTGGACCCACGCTTCTTTGATGCCTCATTCTTCAATATAACACCCAAGGAGGCCGAGGCTATTGACCCGCAAGGGAAAATACTCCTCGAGGTTGTCTACGACGCCATGGAGTCGGCCGGTCTCTCGCTCCAGAGGTGCAATGGCGAGCGAGTTGGTGTATTTGTCGGCACCATGGCATCCGACTATGATCAGTTAACTTGCAAAGATGCTATGTCGACCAGCCAGTATTGTGGGACTGGCCTGTCGCGAGCTCTGCTCTCCAATCGCGTGTCCTACTTCTTCAACTGGAGTGGCCCGTCTATGACTATCGATACAGCCTGTTCCTCAAGTCTGGTAGCTATGCATCAGGCTGTGGGTAGCTTGCGTGCTGGCGATAGCTCCATCGCTTGTGTAGCCGGTGCGAACATCATGGTAGCCCCTGACGCTTTGATGGCTGAAAGTAGCTTACACATGCTGTCCCCGACCGGGCACTCAAGGATGTGGGACGAAGGAGCTGATGGCTACGCGCGAGGTGAAGGCGTTGGAGTTTTGTTCCTCAAGACTACCTCCCGAGCCCTGTCTGATGGCGATGATATCGAATGTATCATCCGGGAGACAGGAGTGAACTCGGACGGAAGGACTTTGGGCATTACGATGCCGAGTTCTGTGGCCCAGACAGCACTCATCTTAGACACCTATCATCGCTCAGGTCTCGACCCTCGCAACCCCGACCACCGCTGCCAGTACTTCGAAGCCCACGGCACTGGAACACAAGCTGGCGACCCTCAGGAAGCCCAGGCTATCTATACGGCCTTTTTTGGCCCTCATGAGGATCACGATAGGCCGTTGTCAGATACTGAAAAGCTTCTCGTGGGCTCGATCAAGACAGTTATCGGTATTACAGAGGGCGCCGCTGGTGTTGCTGGCGTGATGAAATCGGCCCTTGGGCTCAAGAACTGCCTGGTCCCGCCAAACCAACACCTGTTTCGGCCAAACCCAAAGGTCGCCCCTTTCCTCTCGCGTCTCAAAGTTCCTGTCGAGATCACGCCGTGGCCGCAAGCACGTCCAGGCCACCCACAGCGGGCCAGCGTCAACTCTTTTGGTTTCGGAGGCACCAACGCCCACGCCATCTTGGAGAGATATGAGCTTAATATCCATGGCCAGTCTACAATGCACATGGTTCCCAACCGAGAACTCGGTTTGGCTCCTAGCTGGACTCAGCCATGGGCGTTACCTTTGCTCGTTTCGGCATCCACGTCAAGAGCGCTGGCAAAAAAGGCCGAGGACTGCCTGGTCTACCTCGATTCAGCGCCCAGTGCAAGCAGTGTGCGGATTGCGATAGGGACCCTGGCCTTCCACCGCTCCGTGCTGCCACACAAGGTGGCCTTCCCGGCCAGCACGCCCGAGCAGCTCATCCAACATTTGCGGAGCAGTGTCGAAGCGTACAGGCAGGATCCAAAGTCTGACATGGGTGCCCGATCCAAGGACAGCGGAGCATCCCGCGTCTTAGTTGTATTCACTGGCCAGGGAGCTCAATGGCCCATGATGGGGAAGGAGCTCATTTGGGCATCCCCAATTTTCAGAGGCGTCTTGCAAGCCATGGACGCGGTGCTGAAATTTTGCCCGGACCCGCCAGCTTGGTCCATTGTGGACGAGCTACTCGCACCCACCAGCCGGTCACGGCTCGGAGAGGCGGCTCTTTACCAGCCCCTGTGCACTGCTATTCAAGTTGGGTTGGTGGATGTTCTCGCAGCCTCTGGTGTGCGATTTGACGCCGTCGTGGGCCACTCCTCAGGGGAAATTGCCGCCGCATATGCCGTCGGCTCACTCAACGCCGGAGAAGCCATCCTGATAGCATACTACCGTGGCCTCTATGCAAGACTTTCGGGTGGTGCGAACAATGAAAAGGGAGGCATGGTGGCCGTAGGCATGGGTATGGAAGAGGCGCATCGGTTTTGTGCGCAGTCTTGGCTCGAAGGCCGCCTGTTCGTCGCAGCAAGTAATGCACCGGCGAGCGTGACGCTCAGCGGCGACCTGGATGCTATAAAGACTGCTAAGGCACAGCTTGATGAATCCAAGACGTTCTGTAGCCTGCTTAAGGTGGATACGGCGTACCATTCCCATCACAGTGAGTCTGATTCCATGTCACTGCCGTTTTCCGCCAAGGACCACGCCATGAAATTCCTGTTCCCCCCCCCCCAAACAACAACTTGCTTCGGTATATGTACCGTATCATAAGACTTAAATGCGTACAGCTCTGCATACTAACCGCGTCAATTAGTGGATAAATGCGGAAGCCCATACCTCGCGTCCCTGGAAGCATGTAATATAAACCCCAAGGTCCCCAACGGAACGTGCATCTGGGTGAGCAGCGTTTACGGTCCTGTGGGCAGCCCTACGACGAAAGAGCTGGCCGCACGCTACTGGAAGGACAACATGGTTCAACCAGTACTGTTCTCGGATGCACTGGCCCGGAGTCTCGTTGGTCACGGGCCCTTTGATATGGCTCTTGAAGTCGGACCACACCCGGCGCTGAAGGGACCTGCAACGCAGACGATGCAGGAGACGATTGGGAAGGTAATTCCGTACAATGGAGTTCTCAGCAGAGGCAGTGGCGACCTGAAAGCACTCTCCGAGGCACTGGGTAGTGCTTGGTGCGCTCTTGGTACTACAGCTGTGGACTGGGCTGGCTATATGCGAGCCATGGAGACGAATTTAACCTCGTACAATATGGCCAAGGGACTGCCGCCATACCCATGGGAGCACTTACAGGTGCATCACCGGACACCTCGCACCATCCGGCAATACTTGCAGCGCTCAAACACCCCGCACGAACTGCTGGGCGTTCGAACCTCAGATGATTCATACTCGGAGTTTCGCTGGCAAAACATCCTTAAGCCAACAACGGTACTGTGGCTACGCCATCATCGCTTCCAGGGCCAGATAATTGTCCCGGCCGCCGCATACTGCGTGATGGTAGTGGATGCTGCGAGGTCCATGGTCGATGATACTCGGATTAAGATGATCGAGATCCAGGGCCTGGTAATCCGTAATGGCATCAATATGGACGAACAAGACTCTCAGGGTATTGATACCATCTTCTCCCTAAAGCGTCATGGCCGCGTACGTGAGAACGGCGGTCATGAGGCCACTTCTCTCTGGACTGGTCTCCGGCCAACGTGGACCGCCCAACAAAGAATGCTGTCAGCGGGCGAGTTGTGGTACATCTAGGAGCCCCTTCGGCGGACACAGCGCTTCCTCGACGGCTGAGTCCGACTTCAGGTCTCAATAAGACTGACTTGAACGACTTCTATGCCTCGGTTGCCGATATTGGGCTCTCCTATACGGGACCATTCCGTGCCATCACCTCTCTCAACCGTCGTAGGCACTTTGCCTCTGCACAACTCGAGAAACCGCACCCGGAGGACACTTCTGAACTTCCGATCCGACCAGCGATTCTAGATGCCTCCTTCCAGTCTGCATTCGCGGCCTTTGCGGCACCGAGAGACGGGTGAGTAGTATTCCGCTTGCATATCCCGCTCTCTCTTCATTTCCCTGTTTGTGACATGCCAACGGACCCTAACACAGGTTATGCTGTCAGGACTTTGTGGACCTCCTTTCTACCCCAAAAGATACACAGGCTGCGGTTCAACATGGCGCTTTGCCAAGTATTCTCAATGTTGACGCCACTATCACGCGTGTCCAGCCCACGACTATGAGCGGGCCGGCCAACTTCACGTCGGACATCGAGATCTTCAACGCCCAGGGGCAGATGGAGATCCAGACCGAAGGTCTTACCGTCGCTTCCCTGGCTGCCTCCTCGGCTGCCGAGGACAGTCAACTATACGTGCATACAGTGTATAAGCCAGATCCGTGGGAGGGGTTCCAGCCTCAGACTCCCGACTTGGGTGATGAGGGCCCCGAACAGTCGTCAATGAGTCGCTGTCTCACGCACATTGTGGATTCCATCAGCCACCGTCATCCTCGCATCCGCGTTCTGGAAATCGATCTAGGCAGTGGTGCCGTGGGATTGTCCGAGGCCATTTGGAACGGGTTGGCGGCCTCGTACTTATCTTACACCTGCGCAAGGATTCAAGATCGTGCGTCCCTTGATAACTCGATCCCCAACGCCCGGCCACACAATTCTACGACTGTCCAGCTCGAGAGTGTAGCGTCTTTGTCTACACTTGACTTCGAACCAGGGCACTTCGACCTCGTTTTTCTTTTCCACCCACATAGTGTCAACGACGGCGACACGGATCTACAAGGCCCACCCACCTCCGAAGAAGACACCGTATTAGGTGATGTACGTCGGCTCATAAAGGCGGGTGGTTACCTGACTATAGTGCAACCTATCGACTCTGAGCCTCGTCGAATCGAGAACACGGAGGACACGCCTCTAAGCCTGAACGCCCACCTAGATGTCCTGGAGACCCACGGGTACATCACACCGCTGCACAAAGTTACGTTTCCGAACTCCAAAGCATCGATTGTTGTCACGCAGGCCATGAATTCCACCGTGGCCACCTTGCGCTCTCCACTCTCTGACCCGGGGGCTTCTAAGGTCTCAGGCACGGTACTCATCGTGGGGGGCAAGGCGCCCATGACGCAAGCGATCATACTTCGATTGAAACAAGTCCTCTCGTCATGTACCGCCTGCACTAATATCATCACTGTCCCGTCTCTTGAGGAGATAGACAGCCTTGACCCGAGTGCTCTCTCTATTCTCCGCTCTGCTGTCGTTCTCGCGGACCTGGACGCCCCTATCCTGGATCTGGGAGACATGACGGAAAGGCGGCTTGCAAATCTCCAGCAGATCCTGAACGGGCCCGGCCAATAAGTTCTCTGGCTAACACGAGGCTTCCGCAACGCCGAGCCCTACCACGTCGCTTCGGTGGGCCTGGCGCGCACAATCGAGGGTGAAACGCCGCAGATATCATTGCAGCTCATCGACATAGACGACGAGGGGCCCGAGTCGTGGAAGATAGCCGCGGCCACCAGCATCGAGGACCGCGTGACCGAGGCATTCCTCCGGTTGGCGCTGGCGCGAGAGGCTGAGGATGATGTCGGAGACGTTCTGTGGACTACGGAATCCGAGATCGTGCTCAGCGGCGGAAGAGCACTTCTACCTCGCGTGCTTCCGCTACAGAAGGCGAAGGACAGGGTCAACTGCACAAGACGCGTCGTCACCCGAGACGTAAACCTCTCCAGTTCTGTCGTGCAGCTGGTTCTGGAAAAGGAGAAGAGCAAGCTCGTCTACGGGACCCGACAGAAGCCGGAAGACATTGAGAACATACATGAAGCTAAGGATGTTATGTTAGCCATTCGAGCGCTCTGGAAGTCGGGGGAGGCGGCTCGTACCTGCATGTCGGTGTAGGTATCGATACTGAGAGCGGTAATATCGTTGTGTTTGCCTCTCCTACCAACTCGTCATGGGTATGCGTACCACGGGCGTGGACGCTCGAGGTAGATTTGGAACATGAAAACGACGGTTTTGATGCCACTGTCGCCGCGGCCCTCCTCATACGATCTGTGCTGGCCCAACACATTATCCAAGCCGCAGCACCGCGACTAGGGGCCTTGGTGGTCCATGAGGCTGATGCGCTCTTCGCCCAAATGTTAGATTTGACCTTGGATACGCTAGGATCTGGGAGACAGAGACAGACTGTTAGATACTCGACAACGGACTGGGAGAAGGCGGCCACGAACAGCGGCTTTGTCTTCGTCCATCCGCAATCTACACAGCGGACAGTTCAGAAAACACTTATGGCCAACTTGGGAGCTGTAGTCGACTTCTCGGCTGACAAGTATGACGTTGGATCCCCTTCTCATTCTCCCGCTGTCCACATATCCTCTCTGACCTCATCCTACTTGTCTCTCGGGAACCTGGCAGGGCTCACCCTTGACATTACCGGTGATAGGCCTGCGCTGTGTCAACAACGAGTCCTTAGCTTGGCCTACTGGCAGTGTGAAGCAGCAACGCGGCCAGGACACCATCGCTTCATCCTTGCTGACGGCTTGGAAATGTGTCGAGGCTGGCATGAGCTCTCTTCCAAAGTTACAGGCAGATTACTCACCCATTCGTTCCGTGCCCGAGATGATCGGAGGCGGCTTGCAACAGCACTTTACCGTCGTGAAGTGGGAAGAAAATGTGCAAATTAAGGAAAGAATTCGGCCTTTAGACCCAAGGTCTGTCCTGAGTCCCTACAAGACCTACCTGCTTGTCGGTTTGACTGGCGAGCTTGGAGAGAGTTTGTGTCGCTTCATGGTCGATCATGGAGCCCGTAGTGTAGTCGTGGCAAGCCGGTACGTCTTGACCATTATATCTGACGTGTTTACTTCGAGATTCTTTTGTTAATCACTCAAAACCATTGCGTTTAGGGACCCGAGCAAGGCAGATAAGTGGGCTGCTGATATCCAGAGCTTGAGTGGCGGGAAGGCCACCATCCATCTCGCACCCTTGGACGTGACCGACGTTAACGCTGTCCAAGAGCTCAAGAATCGACTTTCAGGGTCCTTCCCTCCAGTTGCCGGTGTGGTGAACGGGGCTATGGTCTTGAACGATGGTCTATTTGCCGACATGACGCTTGAGAATCTCATTGGTACCCTCAAGCCGAAAGTACTGGGAACCGAGAACCTCGACCACGTCTTCGACGATCGAACATTGGATTTCTTCATGGTGTTCTCGTCCTTGGTGTGCCTTACTGGAAACAGAGGTCAGGCGAACTACTCGGCTGCTAACATGGTAAGTGGTCACAATCGTTCAGCAGGGGTGCCGGCCCGGGTACACGTGTGGGCGTCTTCTCTGGGCCTTCAGCAAGTGCTGTCTTCTCTCTACTAGCCATCCTGAGGATCGGGGCCGTATACATCCCACTCGACGAGCGAAATTCGGACGAGCGACTCGCCAGCATTGTAGCGGATTCGGCCGTCGTTGTTGTGGTCGTCTCCAACGGGGAGAACAAGACACGCATCCCGAAGATATCTAGCAATACCGCGGTGGCTAGCCTAATCAAGATCTTGGATATTATGACCATCCTGAACATGGGTGCAACACAGGACGACCGCCACGGCCAGGATCTGATTATAGACGACCGCTCCAGGTGGGAAGGCCTCGCCCTGATGTTCACGAGCGGCACGACGGGCAAGCCTAAGGGGATCATGCTCACGCACGGGAACATGGCTACGCACATAACAGCAGCGGCGGAGCGTATGTGTCTTGGCAGAGAGACGGTGCTAGCGCAGAGCGCGCTGGGGTACGACGCGTCGCTAGCCCAGGTCTTCTACGCGCTGGCAGGCGGTGGAACCCTAGTTATCTCGAGCAACCGTCGCGAGATGATTGAGGTAGCTGCCCTTATGCGTGATGCCCACGTGTCTTTGACGCTGATGGCGCCCTCTGAGGTGAGTGGTACAACGAAGTCTGGCGGCAAGAAAGTCTCCTGGCGGGTTCTTCAAGCTCTTCTCTCAAGATGAGCCCGAGTAGCTTCAGCCATGTACCGTGACAGGATACTAACTTCAAATAGTATGCAGCACTATTCCAGTACGGGAACGAGGTGTTGTTGGCATGTCACAGCTGGCGCGTTGCCATGGTAGGTGTTGAGGCGTTCCCACCACGACTCCGGCTCAGTTTCCGGAGCCTGCAAGTTCGAGACTTGAAGGTTTTCAATGCCTATGGTATGCGACCCCGCCGTCAGCTTTCTTCCATAATAGTTGGCCAGATATAGTGGCCTATCTGAGGCCTGTGTTGTCGAGTGATGTTTTGCGCATGCCAGAGGCACCCAGTCAGCTGACCTGGTTGATGCATACATATAGGCCCAACAGAGATCTTGGCTGCTTCAAATATCGGCGAGGTTAGTTACAACGAAGCATCCTTAGAGGGGGACACGAGGAGATCCATCGGGAAAATGCTTCCCGGCTATCATGTGTGTCTTGTAGACGAGGCAGCACGGCCCGTACCCATCGGCATACCGGGCCAGATAGCGGTGAGTGGCCCAGCCGTTAGTGCAGGCTACCTCAACAACGAGGCTCTCACTAGAGACAAGTTCCTCCCACGCTCTGTTATCTCCTTATCAGGAGATGCAGACCCTGCCAGGAGCAGTCGTTGGTACCTGACAGGTGACATGGGCCGCATGTCTGCTGACGGCTCCTTGCTCCATCTCGGTCGCATTGATCAGGATTCCCAGGTCAACCTGAGAGGAATTCGAATTGAGCTCACCGAGATCTCGGGCTCCATCATCGACACCTCCCGTGGCGTTGTGTCGCAAGCAGTCGTGGGGCTCCGCGGCAGTGACCAGGCCCAATTCCTTGTCGCATATGTTGTCTCCGCACTCGGCCGCGAGCCAGAACACGAAGACAGCTATCTCGATCGTCTCATGACCGACCTGCCCTTGCCAGCATACATGCGACCAGCACATGCCATCCCGCTCGTGTCCCTGCCGACCAATGCAAGCGGCAAGCTCGACATTGCAGCTCTCAGGGCCTTGCCCCTGACTTCCACCAAAACTGGTCCCGCGCAGGGAAGGAACATTCTGGAGCGAAGAGACGAGCTCTGGACCCCGACTGAAACGCGGTTGCGTGAGATCTGGGAGACCGTGCTTGGAGACACAGGCATTCCTCTGGCTAGGACGTCCAACTTCTTCTCAGCCGGCGGCAACTCACTCCTGTTGCTCCGCTTGCAGGCTGAGATCCGCAAGGCCTTCAACACCAATATCAGCCTTCCCGAACTCTTCCGCATCAGCACGCTATCAAGCCTCGCGCGGAAGTTGAATCAAGACGAGCTAGTGACCAAGAGTACCGATACGGTCCAACGGGTGTCCGTGGAGGCGGCCGCGGCAGACGAAAGGTACACAATTACTGATTGGTCCGCGGAGACAGCCGTTCCAGCGGACATATTGTCTCTCTCCCGGGAAAATCCTGCCACCATCTCTTCAGACAAGACTGGATGTTATATAAATAGTATCATCCTTACCGGCGCGACGGGTTTCCTGGGCCGCCAGATTGCCCGGGAGCTCCAGTCCCGCCCCGAGATCATTCAGATACACTGCATTGCAGTACGCGACCCATCCTCAGATTCCGCGCAGGCTCTTGTCCGGGAGTGTCCCAAAGCGACCTTGTACGCCGGCGACCTGTGCCTTCCGCGACTGGGGCTGAGCGACCCCGACACGCGCCGGCTGTTCTCAGAGCCCGGCGTCGCAGTTGTCCACAACGGCGCCGACGTGTCGTTCATGAAACCTTACGAGGCCCTGCGGGCGCCTAACGTACTCGCGACGCGGGAGCTTGCTCGGCTGTGCCTCTCCTCGCCCCTCCGCGCGCCGCCGCCGCTGCACTACGTCTCCACGGCCGGCGTAGGCATCCTTGGCCTAGCGGCCTCCGCGGATGGTGTTATACCGGCGCCGAGCCTGGCGGCGTACCAGCCGGGGAGTGGCAAGGCGCCGGCGGTCGACGGCTATGTGGCATCCAAGTGGGCGAGTGAAGCGCTACTGGAGGCGATATCATCAGCTCCAGGATTGGGGGTGCGCATCTACCGGCCGTCTAGCATTACGGGACCCGAAGCCCCGCCGCTCGATATCATGCAGAACGTGCTGGAGTGCTCGCGTACTATCCGGGCCGTGCCTGATGTAAGGCGCTGGTCCGGCTCGTTCGACTACGTACGCGTGGAGACCGTGGCCAGGGCCATCGCCAATGCTGTGCTTCCATTGGTAGATGCGGGTGTGCAAGAGCAAGGGAGGAACCGACTTCATACACTTGACTGGCGAGGTGGTCGTCCCTGTTTCCGAGATGAAGGGATATATGGAGCGGGAAGCAGGTAGTTCGTTCCGGGAGCTTCCAATGGCGGCCTGGGTTCGCGAGGCCATGGATATAGGTCTCCATGAGTTAGTTGGGACGTATTTGACGACGGCGGGCGCTGAGGCTGATGCGGGTGGCGAGCAACCTGTTTTCCCAGCTCTGGAAAGTAGTCTACAACTGAGCTGATCGTTAGCACCGAGGGCGAGCTTGCCAACGGAGATAGAATCCGATTATAGTCTCTGAACGACGTGCACCATCGGGAGTAAACCAGAGTCTCATTACTATTCGTCCTGTCAGATTTCATCTTCGATGAACTTGCATCTATGAAATGGACGAAATATATCTCTACATGAGCATCCACGTAGCTATAACTTATAAGAGCAGAGGGGCGAAACGGTACCTTTTGTAGTGGCGACATCTGGAAAGAATCAAGTCCATGCCTACTGTAGGTGCAGGAGTGTTCGGTGAAGATGGCCTCTTCTGTCGGAGAGTCAACAGGCTGAGTGTGACGGCAATCACTTGAACACGACACAGAAGGCTCCTTCTCAGTGTGATATTTAAACATTATCAAATATAGATTCGCCTATCCCGGTGATAAACTGAAAAAGGAAGAGCGCTACGTTTCAGTCGAAAAGGTAGGTAAGTACCTACCTAAGTAGGTACCTAGGTAGATAGGGAATGTAGAAAGACGGCAATAAGCAAAGCTTATCGGCAAGGAGTAGTAGCTAGGGTTAGGGCTTACCAGGCATGTGTCACCTCTACACCGGTAGCCTCTATCCAATACCTTGCCACCCTGGGGCATGGAGCTGACGTCCACGTCTCCGATATCGAGCCTTCCTCCTGGCGAGGACTGCATGGAGGGGCTCTGCATGGGAAGTTCGAATAAAGGGAAGGCCAACTTGGAGACGACGAGGCCTATCAAGCAAGGGAAGGTGTGAAATTTGTCACGACTTGAAAGTTCGAACCAGTTGAAACGATGCATACGACCGAGCAGGGGTCAAAGGGCCTCAGCGTCACCTACGATACATCGGACGATGTTGACAATACTCCTGATGCATATTAATCTATTGCAGATAACTAGGAGTTGACATATCACAGAGTGACTCGATTGGTATTGGTGGTAGTTGAAGAGTTGTGGTTGTGGCGCAAATTAGGGGTGGTTGACTTACAGCTCCTTGGAGAGCGTAAGACCGCCAGTGATCAGCCAGTCACCAAGATAACGAGGTACTCAGTCATCAAAAAGGCTTGAAGATCGTTACAAAATCAAGTAGGTGCCCACCTAGGTAGGCGATGCTCCAGTTGCCCTGCCCGTGGCTATGGCCCTATTCATGTACGCGTCTAGATACCTTGCTGGTTTCGTTTGGTTTGGTTTCCACGAGAGCAGGGCAGGCCACGTTCCGCTTACCGGTGCTCTGACTAGCGGAATGAATTGTGCCATGTGGCGCGTTAGTGTAACGGTGAAGAGAAGTGCGTCAGAGACAGGTTCGGTGTAGCATACTTAAGAACTGTCAACTAATGCTGTAATCTGTACCCTGGATTTGATGGAGTTCTGAGTCGGCAAGTCGAAGCGAGAGAGGTATGAAAGAGCCCTCCTGATGGGTTTGAGAGGCCATTGACATTGGTATCCCGTCCACAGCGATGCTGGTAGATAACTACCTTACGTACTGAGGGTGGTACCTAGATACTGTCGCGTAGGCCGGCAAACCATACCTAGGTAAGTCTTCACGTACTGTACTTGATATACAGATCAGAAACCACTGATCACCGATAGGGGCAGTCCATGACAGTGGACAGTGCTAATTGGCAAGTACCTGGGTAGTGTGGACTGTGGGAAGAGAGTATTTGACTATTTCGACGAGGGCCCGCGTGGCCAAGCAGCTATCCCGTACTAGAAGGTCGGATCTAGATTCGAACGTGGAGGCGCGTCAGAATCGTGAGATATATAGGGAGAAAATATAGCTGGATAGCATGACGATGAATTGCCCCGATGGCCCCATCGTAGTAACAACGTGACACTGCTTGACAGTGTGCTGCATCTTGCAGGCCCAGATGGTGCCCGGGGCATACTCGATCGAGTCGTGACTGGCGGACGGTGAAGTTGAAGCTCCGTCCTCTGGAACTGATGTTTGCGCATTCAAGCGCATACTATGGACCGGGACCCTGGAAGTTTTCGAGGCCAATCGAGGTACCGGTAGGTCGACCAGGCCGAGAGCTCCTGCTGAGTAATGCAAGCAATGAGTACGCACACAACAGGTACTTGGGTACCTAGACAAGAGGCAGGGCCTCATGTGCCTGTAGCTACCTAGGTATCTACTATAGCAGGTAGGGCTGGCTCCTTCGTATAACATCCTCAGCCAATCTCCTGTTTTGCCGTGTACGTTGTCTCCTGATGAAGGCTGAAGGCAAAAGAACCATGTATGATGCACACACAATACATACATGGGCTCATCAATTGATGGTGTTCCCGGACGTGTTTCCGCCCTCCCCAACTTTGACCCCCCTGAAATCGTGGGGAATTGTTCAGGATAATCCGTATCTGCTATGGTAGATACGGGTTATACCTAGGTAGTGTCAGCCCCTGCCCCCCCGCCACAACCGTTGACGTGCAAATTGCCGATTTCCAGGATTCCCAGGGTCCTCTGTCCTCTGTCCTCCGTCCTCCGCCCTCTTGGTGTATCTTCAGTGCAAATCAAGCTCTTAGGTAAGTTGGGGGGTTGAGCTCCAGTTTTCAGGTTGATGATGAGGAGAAAGTCGACCGTCTCCCGAATCGGATTTGACTGGGGTCAACTGGTACCAACATTTCGAACTTGACGCGGTGGTCCGCCCCACTATAAGGCATAGCAGCCGCCAATCTACCCAATGTGCGCTGCGGACTGTGGACAGGGATGCCTGGGAAACACAGTAGAGACCAGGTCCAACGCCCGTTATCATTTTTTCGCCTGGATCTGCTCGGCCTCTTCTCTGCTGCTCAGGTGTGTTTTGCCCTGTCCTGTCAACTGGTCGTGCCCTGTCAGACTGCCAGACCTGCCAGACCTGCCAGACCTGTCCGCTACACGTCGACCCGACTTTTGGTTGAGACTTGACCTGTCTATCTGTCTGTCTGTCTGTCTCTATACTGTACTGTACTGTCTGTACTGTATTTCCACTGCTTCTCTCTTCTCTCCTTTCTTGGTCCCTCCCCCCCGGTTTGGATTCTGGTCTTTCGCACCTTCGACCTCCTCACTTTCCGCCTCCCTCACCTTCCTCCCAACCCTCCGAAAGAAAGATCGCGAGAGGGTGTGTGCAGCACAGCAAAGTCCAATTCTGCACGCTCGGCAAGCTTCCTCACCGGGTCCAACCATCGTGCTCGACTCATTCGGCCTCGCTTCTTTGCGACCACCCGCCGCGAAGCCACTTTCTCCAACTTGCCCCCAGCGGTTAACTCTGCTATCAGGCTCACACGTCAGCGTCTGGTGACAGCAGCAACAG
The DNA here is from genome assembly GCA_003795295.1 of Cytospora leucostoma. Classification (NCBI taxonomy): domain Eukaryota; kingdom Fungi; phylum Ascomycota; class Sordariomycetes; order Diaporthales; family Cytosporaceae; genus Cytospora; species Cytospora leucostoma. The sequence goes on along the minus strand of LKEB01000009.1, from coordinate 189,583 downwards.
CAGCAGCAGTAAGTTGCTCTATTCGGTGTTCCTTCCCAGCTACTTGGAACCCGTATTTCAGACCCCTCCCAATCGCCTGGTCTGCTTCTTGACCTCTTCCGTTCCAATCCTCGGAAGACTCTATTCGGGGCCTCCGAGGCCAAACAGTGCCCCTGGGCCTGAGCCCACCTCGCACCTTCGAAGGATCATGACGGTCCCTGAGTCCTGGTGTGTAGAGCTGACCTTCGCCAGTTAGACCAGTCCCATCCGATCCAGCTTCTTCAACCCTCGAATACCTCGTCTTTCGACCTGAAAGGTCTTACCATCGACAATGGCGGCTCTCCCTCCTGCACCGCTGAATATCGATCGCTATGTGGTGATCCACGTCGCTACCACCTGCGACGAGCATGGTGTCTATGTCACAAAAGACTCGGCTGAGGTCATAGAGATTGGGTGGATCTTGGTGGACGCGAAGACACTCGACGAGGTGGGCTACTTCCCCGTTCCAGCCCGAACGAACGTTGCGGCATGGCATGGCTGTTTGGCTACATCAAGGAGCTCGAGACTAATATTACGCCTACTCTTAATAGTTGCATCACGAAAGTGTTCTGGTCAAGCCGATCAACACTCCCATCACCCCTCTGTGCAGTACGTTCGATGCCTCTGGTTTCTCGTTTCCGGCTACCTTACCCCGGTCTGACCGCTCCTGCGGGTCCCCTTGGTCCACATAGCTAACCCACCTTCTCTACTGCAGCGAGCCTGACGACTTTGACGTGGGAGCATGTTAGGAATGCTGGCACGTTCAGGGACGCAATTAACCGTTTCGATGCCTTCGCCGCCGAGCACCTCAACTCCCAGAACCTTGACTTCGTCTTCGTTACGCTGGATGCTTGGGATCTTCGGGTCCAACTCCCACGGGAAGCCCGCGACAAGGCCGTTGTGCTGCCGCCATACCTCCAGCACTCTCGCACCTTCGATTTGCGAACCGAGTATCAGAGATGGCAGCAACACCACCCTGAGTCTCTGCCCTTCGGCCCGTCGTCGCTGGCTAACATCTGTGCTGCTCTCGAGGTCGAAGCCGTTCAGTCGAGCGCTCCCATCAAGCACAACCTACCATTCCACCTCCAGGCGCTTGCACCTGCGTCCCCTCGCCGCGCCATGGATGAGGCCATTACCCTCACTCGCGTCCTGCGTGGCCTGATCCGCAAATCTCAGCCTCAGAACGAGCATCCCGATGTGCTTACCCGACCAATGGATGCCCGTGCCGACGTCAGGGCTTTCTTGTCAGAGCGATCCAAGGTACTCCACATGTCGGGCCTGCCCCACGACACTACCCAGTCTGAGCTGGAGAGCTGGTTCACTCAATTCGGAGGCCGCCCCATTGCTTTCTGGACCCTTCGTACGCCCGAGCAGCACAAGCCCACGGGCACCGGTTTCGCAGTCTTCTCTTCTCATGAGGAAGTAAGTCGATACCCTCGCATTGTTGGTTTGCCTTTCCCTTCACTATCATCTAAATTTCAAGCGGAGTTCGTATGGTCGTGCCTCGAGGCCTAAGGACGCAGTTTCCTGCAGAGGAACTGCCGTCATGCCTCCCAAGGACAGATCAAATTTGTTTTTAGTCAGGGATGCTGTAGGTCGATGCTGATTGTTTATTTCTAGGCGGCTGAGAGTCTGTGCATGAACGGTCGAGCTCTTAATGAGAAAGCAATTGAGGTCTCCCCATCTTCGAGCCGAGTGCTGGACCGGGCCCAGGAGATATTGACCCCGTTCCCGCCGAGCAAGAACCGACCTCGACCTGGAGACTGGACGTGCCCTAGTTGCGGATTCTCCAACTTCCAGCGTCGCACGGCATGCTTCCGCTGCTCGTACCCCGCGGTCAGTGCCGGCCCCACGGGCGAGATGGGCTACGGCGGCTATCCTTACGGCCCGCCAGCCATGATCCCGCCACCTCACCACGGAGGTCACCACGGGCATATGGGCCATGGTGGCGGCCGCATGGGGGGCAGTGGCGTTGTTCCTTTCCGTGCTGGAGATTGGAAATGTGGCAATGAGGTTTGCGGATACCACAACTTCGCAAAGAATGTCTGCTGCCTCCGGTGCGGTGCCAGCCGCGCTGGAGCTGCCATCGTTGCCGACTCGGGCTACCCTACCCCGATGGATACGCCCTCGAGCTACATGAGCCAAGCTTCCATGGGCGGCACTCCTGGACCCGGGCCGTTCGGCTCGGGTGGGGCGTTCGGTTCTGGAGGTGGTTACGGCCAGCAATTCGGTGGTCCTCCTAGCACTTATGCGCTGCCATCTGGTATCGCCGGAGGCGCAGGCCCGTATCCTTCCCTGAACACCCACTTCGGCCCTGGTCCTGCCTCTCACTCTGCAGGCCCTTTTGACAGCCGTGCCGCGGAGGCTGCCTTCCAGTCAGCACAGAATGGCCCTGCTTCTGCTGGCCCCTCCAACAACTTCTACAACCCCGGCGAGAACGACCCATTTGCCTTCCTCTCCAGTGGAATGGGAGGGCTCTCCGTCAGCGGCGGAGATCCTCGTCAGAACGGCGCTGCAGCTAACAGCAAGTCGCCTGCCTAAAAGGACTGTACATGACGACTTTGTGCTGAGAAACTCAACATGCTCTATTTGATTCAACAGACTGTCGACCTGGGAGGCTTCCGACAACCAAGACTCAACAACTTTCACATGTGCCTATATTTGGAATCAGTTTTGAGGACATAGAGTTTCAAAAAGACCGCGGCAAATCTTCTCGACATAACGATCCTCGGTGTGGTGTGAGGGCGGCTGGCTTTGGAAGATCACATTTACGGGACGGGTTGGCATTCGGTGGTGCAAGGGAAACGGGGTTTTTGGGCAAAAAAAAGCAAAAACTGTTGCAACGGAAAGACAAAAGTTGAGTCGCGGCGGTTGTACTTTGTTACCCCATGGAATTACCCTCGAGAACGGCATAGTACCCAGTTGAGATGGGATGGGAACCGGATGTCATACCCCTTATTACTTTTTTTTTCCTTCCTGTTGTTTGTTTTTTTCTTGTTTATTATCGCACTGTCTTTAAGAAAAACACGCGTCGGTGGAAACATATGGTCAACGGGGGAAAGGGGACGATATGATATGTATGGCAAAGGCGAAACTTCAGGAGGACAGGGGATGGGGGGGGCTAGGATGGGCAGGGAGGGGGGGGGAAGGGGGGCTCGGTGTTGGTGTCGGAGTCGGAGTCGGTGTTCCGCATCATCAGCGTGGAGTGTAAAGGGGGGTTCTTATTAACTTACTTGGCCGGCCTCGGGAATATTTCTGCCGAGTGTGAGAAGAGAAACAAAAAAGACCCATTTTTTTGTTTGTCTGCTGCCGTCTGTCAATATCCGTCTCTTGTCTCTCTGCTTTCTTATTCTCGTTTTTGGTATATTTTTCTTGTCCTTTTTCATAAGTCTTTCGAGAAGAACCCCGTTTCTTCTTGTTTCTCTTACTGCATTCTTCCATCTTTGGAGAGATATCTTATCGAGTTCATTCGTCTTGCAGGTCGGGTTCTCTGTGCATGTGTGTGTGTGTGTGTGTGTGTGTGTTGTGTGTTGCGTACTATATTTGTGCCTGTTGTGCCCCCGTGTGTGCGTGCTGTTGATCGATATGGGCTATGGGGTTGGTAGGAGGAGTGACTGGGTCTGTCGGTCGGACTGAAGCATGGAGCAGGCAGGGGCCGCCGGGCTGGTCGAAACCCAACGGGATCGAGTACGAGCGTGTGAGCATAGCTGAGAGGTATCTCACGGTCTCTGGTGTTGTAGATTCGGGCGTGGGCAGATCATACGGACGGGGTCTGTCTGCAATGAGACCGTGGGAATGTGAGTATGCCCGAGTAACTGAGTATATTCGGGGAGAGGGTGGTTGCTTTGTAGGTACACGCTGCTTGTGGGAAGCAGTAGGTAGCTTCTCCGCCTCTAGTTCCCCCCCCCCTCTCTCCCATCCCTATCTTCCTGTTGTTGTTATATCTTTCTGCATCAACACCCAATCTGATATATCACGGCGACAAGACGTTGGGAATGCTACTCTTGTGTCGCGATCTCGCCTTAGTCTCAGCTAGTGTGTTCTATCACCGCGCGCAGAGTGCTTGCCTCCGCTAGGCTCTGGTGGACTCGACGAATATCATGGCGGCGGTGTGCCAGCCGGCTCACATATCGCCGGCAGCATACAATATGAAATGAGGGGGAAGATGTTGCTGTTTATGTTGACTGGGAGCTGGTTACAATTATCATCATGGAGGCCCTTTGAGGCGAGAACAGTCACGACCAGGACCGACGACGGATGTCATTGAAGAAACAGACGAGCGGGTCACAATTTCGTACTTGAGAGAGCTCCCTACCCAAACAATAAATGCCCCAGGCGATTTAGGGCTCACTCTGCTTCGATTGCACGGTCCTTGATGGGGCCTGAGATTGTCAAGCAGAAGTATGGCAGGTACGCAGTGTGGCAAGCTGCCCACCTCGATAACACCAAATGGGGATCGCAAATAGAAGCGAAGACGCTATGCGTACAACGACCAAATACACGGACGAGAGAAATACTCGTCTTTCTCTTTCCTGTCGCTCCTGAGCTGGGCTGATCAAGACAACCGGACTGACTCGACATATCGTGCAGAAATTGTTCTAAGTTTTGTCCCTTGAAACATACTCTACTCTCTGCTGATCTGTGTCGCTTGTCCTGACCCCAGTCGAAAACTTCTTGCATGATTTAAGGCCCTTCTCATCCAGACACCTTCTCTCAGGCAAACACCATGTAGTAACGTGTGTTACCTCCTGTGCGCGGCGGACGTCGTAGGTGAACAACATTCCTGACCACGCGGAGCTGTTCAGAGAACCCAAATCCATAACTAAGCTTTGTGTGACAATGAGGCATCCGCGGGGTCAGCGTCCATCGCCTCAGTAACCCGGGGTGGCTTCTCGACGTGTTGTCGCTTAGTCTCACGGTTGGCGTCGCTTGCCTCCGGTGGTCGCTTCCGCGGATCCTTACCCTCCCGGGTTGATGAGCCCGACCCGGTCTTCTCGGCGGCTTTCCGGGCTTCTCTATCCTTCCGCTCGTTTTCACGTCGGAGAGCCTTGCTCTCGAACTCGTGCCAGTCGCCGTCGATTTGTTGAAGCCTGCGCAATATGTTAGTGTTCATAAGATCGAGCCGCTAGTAGGGGGAGGGGCTACTCACTCTACTGCTTGCCGCGGAGGTGGTGACTCCGTGGTGAAGTAAGGATGCTCAAGGACTTGAGCCGCGGTCGGTCGTTTAGAAGGGTCATACTGCAACATCTCGGCGAGCAGCTTGAACGCCGCGGGTGGTAGTCTTTCCTCATACTGAGCGGCAAAAACATTCGGTTTCCGCACCCCGGGTCGCAAGAGCTCAAACCACGGCATATCAACCAGTCCAGGCCAGTCGGACCTATGTGGTGTGCCGAGTATCGAGTAGATCTTGTCTAGCTGGCTGATCTCTCCGCCATCTCCAGGAAAGATGGCACGTCGGGTAAATATCTCGACCATCACACATGCAGCGCTCCAGATGTCTACTGCGGGACTATACTGCGTCTCTCCGAGCAACAACTCAGGAGAACGGTACCAGATAGTGATGACACGGTTTGTGTAGTCGAGTTGGTGCCGCTTGGCATAAAAGCGGGCCAGACCAAAGTCAGCCAACTTGAGAATACCATCGGCACTCACCAAGATGTTAGCAGCTTTGATGTCTCGATGCAGAACGCCACGTTGGTGCAGATAATCAAGGCCTTCGAAGAGCTGCTTCGACATGTGTTTCCTGTGTGCGGCATCGAGCTTGAAGGTAGGGTGGTTGAGGATGCCTGTCAAATCATGAGACATGTATTCGAAGACCATGTAGCACTCGTTCTTCTCAACCATCACTTCCAACAAAGCGACGATGTTCAAGTGTCTCAGGGATTGGAGCAGTTTGATCTCTCTGACAGCTGTGACCGGAAAGCCATCTCTCTCGCCCTCCATTCGTATCCTCTTCAGCGCAACAAGTCTCTTGGTATAGACATGTAGCGCCTTGAATACTTTGCCATACGTGCCGGCACCGATGACGGATTCGTTGCCAGGCTTGCGGAAATAGACCGAATCAGAGCCTGCCAGACCTTCTGGAAGAGTCGGCTTGGTCTTCAAACGCTTCATTTTCTTCCTCACCAACCGCACACGAGGTTCTCGGGGATCTCGAGGCTTTTGCTGCTCCTGACGTTGCCTCTGCTCCCCAGCCATCTTAGCTGCACGGGGTTCAGTCGGCACATTCCGGGGCAGATCTCGACCTTCTGTGGCATGTTTGGGCGAGGTCCGCTCTCGGTGATCTCGGTGTTCTCGTTGTTCTCGTTGCTCTCGTTGCTCTCGTTGATCTCGTTGATCTCGTGGGTCTCGTGGATCTCGTGGATCTCGTTCTCGTTGGTCCCGGTGGTCTCGATGGTCTCGGGGATCCCGGCTGCTCTTGGCATCCCGAGAATCGTGACGGTCACGGCTCGGCTCTTTGGGCGGATCTCTCCTCGCAGGGGCGTTGAACTTGGAAGAGATCTCGAGTTTCGGGGTTGCAACGGGAGGTTTTGATGTGGGCTTGAGCGCAAAGCTGATCTTTTTTTCGGCGGCAGGGCCTGTTGGTGGCAGTCGACCCGTTGGAGGGGGCATTGGCTGCGTCTCGTTGTTTTCGTCTTTGGTCGTATCCTCGACTTGCAACTCCTTAGGTGGCCTGAAGGGGTTGTCCGCCTCTTGCGGCGCTGAGTCACTGTGTACGGACACCTGATCACCTGCTATTGACCCTGCTCTAGGCGTTCCACGTCCTGAGCCGGTATCATCAGGCTGGCTCGAGGCAGCTCTCGAGCCGCTGCCACTGGATCCCCAATGCCCGCTCTTGAACCCGCCGCGGTTGCCACCTCGACCGGCACCCACGCTGTTTCCACGATAGCCGCCACTGGAGCTTCTGTAGCCTCCGCGATAAGGACTTTGAGAAAACTGGTTGCTAGGACCTGTCGGAGTGCCTATGGGCGGGGAATTGGCCTGATTGCCCTGATAATGCGCCGCTGGAGCAGTCGGTGCGTAGCCATTTTGTGGGTATTGCGGTGGGAATTGACTGTGTTCGTGTTAGCAGCCGGAGATAATGAGACGAGCGAAGATTTGAAACTCACTGCTGGGGTGAGAATTGTTGCTGTCCGCCCCAGCTTCCTCTGCTGCCACCGTATGGCGAGTGGGCTGGAGGCGTACCATGGAACGACGAGTTCGGCGTAGCATGGCCTGAGGATTGTGGTCCCTGGTTGTAGTGGCCCCTCACAGGGTACTGGCCGCCATATCCTCCACGGAAGTTACCTCGTGCCGACATATTGACTTCGATGCTATTTGGACCAGACGCTAGCTCCAGGGGACCTTTTTTAGGTCCAGAAGGATCGCGTATCCTTTTCTGCTTGGACACGAATGATCCTCGTCGGTCTCTAGGGGATCTGGGTGGAACTTGTGAATAGGTATACCTCTCGTTGTTGTACTCAGGTGCGTGTCGGCTTCGAGAAAACGAGCCCGGTATCGATGGGCGGCGGCTGACTTGGAGTGATGGGCTCCGACGGCGAGGATTGGGAGAAGGGCGACGTTGATGACTGTAAAAGGACGCAGGGCTGTGATCCCGGCGTGGGGAAGCTCTCTGACCCAGCGGGCAAAGGTTAGGGTTGTCCGGAAAATCTCGATCACGATGCGGAGGCGACCGACTACGGGTATCGTGAGGCGGTGGATTCGGTCTACTCGGCTTTTGCGTGTTTGACCGGCGTTCAAAGCGCGCCAAGGATCGCTCTCGTAAACGAGATGCAGTCTCTGAGCGGATCGAGGAGGACTGTTGTCCGACGGTGTCTAGCTCCCAGTCAGGCTTCCGCGAACTAGGATCCTGCCGAAGTCGCTTGCCTTGCGGTTCAAATGCAACAGGGCTGGGACTTCTCTGTCGCTCAGCTGGTGGTGGAGAGCGTGGCCGTGAAGGCGGTCGTCCAGACTTTTCGATGGGAGGGCCCCTGGTGTGGTGAGGAGGCGCGTGGTGCGAATCAGTTGTTGGGCGTGCAGCCTCGCGGTCCCGGGATCTGTCTCTAGGGCCTGAATCCCTGTGTCGCGGAAATAAATCGTCAGGCCGGCGAGCACGGTCTCTGCTATGATCTCTGATTCTGCGAGGATCTCTTTGGGCAGGATGTGGACGTCGTTGAGGGCTGCGGGAGCGTCGTCGAGGTTTAGATTGGTGATGATGTCGGTGACGGTCAGTTGGAAGTGGTCCAGTAGCTATATTTCCGTCTCGGTCGGCTTCTCTTGGTGCAGCCTGAGCGGCGTGTGGGGCAGGGGCAGCAATACGAGGAGATAAGGGTGGTCTCGAGGGTGTGTTGGATTCCCTCATGCCTCGGTCGTTCCTTCCTCTCACTCTGCGGTCGTCACCAGGCGGGCGAGAGTCGTATGGCATTGCACCATTGCGTCGAAGTTGAGGTGGAGGCGGGTGTGGATGCGGATATGGTGTCGAGACAGAGAACCGCCTGCGCCTTGCGGGCTTGAAGTGCATTTTGACTTTTAGTGGCCCGAGGGGGTCCAACCTGGGAAGAGAAGGGCGGTAGCTGAGCCGAGTGCCCGGGGGGGATCTGCGGGTGCGCGGGGCGAACAACCAGCCGCTAGACGCGCTGAAGGACGCCGCGCTGTTAGTACTTAGATAGTCCTCCGTTCTCGACTGGACGCCCCTGTATCAGCCCAAATGCAGATGCCGACCTTGCAGTTGCGGTTTTAGTCGATGTTGATGACAACGTTGCAAATCGACTTTATGTTCGTGAAGAGGACAGGAACCAGAAATAAGTTAGTATCAGTGAGAGAGGTCGAGTCCCTTGCGCGCGCGTCTGTATGTGTATGTTTGCGCTGAATCGAAAGAACGAAAGCTCCTTAGTAGCTTGCCCAGTAAGACGAGGCTCGAGGAACGGCAGAGCTCAGTTGCGCTATTCAAGCGCGCTGTTTTAGGATGCCCGTCACCGAACTCTGTTCTGGAGAGAGAGCAGAGCAGTGGCGCAAGATCAAGTTGGTCTCAAAGTCGCGATCGCAAAATAGAAGTCGTATCCTCCATGCGGCTGAGCGAGTCGCGCGGTAATCAAAGTAGTCGAAATCCGTCCCTCCACAGTATCGGGCATGCAGCGGTCGCAAGTGAGTGTCTGGTCTCAAGGGCGAAAGGGCTGTGCTCAAAGACTTCAGGCTTTAACCAGGTTCGTCCAGCCAGATGCTGCGCCAACTGCAATAGATGTTCGCTGCTGTGGGCGCAAATCAATCGTCCTGCTATCAGCGATTAACCGTGAACGCACGTCAGAGTCCGAGCCGCACGTAGAATAGCTCAGAACCCTACTTCAGCATCCTGTCGCCTGGTCGAAGCTCAGGCGTCAGTCCATCAAGCCGAAATAAAAAAAGGCACTTGCTCTGAATGCTATCCCCCTCAGCGTGTTGTGGTCTCGCTTGGAAACGTTTCGGAGCCCATTGTCCCTGCTGGGCAGTTGTCCAACCAGTCCAGAACAAAGAGCCATTTCCAGTCCCCCCATGCCCATGCTATGAAGTCGAGTTTGAGAAAGCCCAGTCTTTGCCCAGTCTTTCAGACTCGATCTTTCAGGCAAGGCAAAACCAAAATGCTGGAAAGGTCTAGAGCCCTAGCAGTAGCAGCATTGCCGCGAGATGGCTTGAGACTCAAAACTCTGACTACCCCAACCCCCTTGCTCAGAGCCTTTTGACAGAGGCCTGACAATTCAGTGTCAAGCAGCATAGTATCTACGTAGAGCGCTAACGATTTACGAAAGCTCAAACCGCCAACTACCCTCTTGGCATAACCAAACAGGAAACCCAGAGCCAGCGGGCATATGTTGCTCATGCTCATGCTCGTGCGAGTCAGGCAAGCCACTGATACCAGTATCTGAAAGCTTGTCTGTCCACGAATGTCAACATTGTCCAAAGTTTGCAAACCCCCTGGACATAGCCCAACCCTGATGGTTCTCGACCTATCCGCAAGAAAGAGTTCAGCCTGAGTTAAGGCCTGGCTGCGTTGGAAGCATCTTGTTGGGCGTTATGGTAGCACAACGATCGTTTGCTGTTGACGGTCCGAGTCTTGATACGGGTCGACTGGAACTGCACTAAGGTCGGTTTTGGGGCGATTGTTGTCCCCTGCAGACTTCGTCAATGGGGAAGGGAAGACTGATCGGACGCGACATAGCAGGAGATAGATGTTGTTGGTCAGAGCCGGGACGGTGGCACGTAGAGTGCACAATAAACGGTCTTCGCCAGCCGATATGGCGGGTTTTGCATCTGAGGTTGTGGCGGGACATCACCGGGAGATGGCAACCCTCGCCAAGGGAGACATTTGGCTCGTGGAGATAGGCGACCTTACAACTTTTCCAAGGAACGTTGAAGGCACTATCATAGGATGGCAGGTCTCATGGGGCCGCAAGTCTCGTAGGACATCTTGCGAGTGACGCAATCCAGTAGCAGCCCGGAGCCCACGAGCCACTTGTACCATATCGTTATAGATTCCTCCTCTTTAAAGCACATGTCCAAATGATACTTGAGGACATGTTGATCGGTCGAACAGTTCCCAGCGTCAACGGCGTGAGCCGTCGCCACTCAGAGTTGTTTCTGGAAATAGGAAGTCGGCAGGCCGAAGGCGGTCTGTCCGGGCCTATGTCGTCCGTCCGGTCACCCCATTTCACCCCATCTATACCTGTTGTCGTCTGTTACCGCTGAGAGACTCCCAATCGAAGTCCGCCATGGTAGCTACTCAAATCTCGCAAGGCTAGATGCATCACTCTTCAGACGGTCAGGACGACGGGAGCGGACAGGTGTTGGCGATAAAGCTGTGTTGTCAGTTGCTCGAAGGCAGAACTCGGTGTCCGTCGGGAAGAGGGGCCACCTCAGGCACTAAATGTTTGTTACACATAGACAGCCTGTTTACCCTAACCCTTATATGGATTTGCCCAGCTAAGCACCTTGGGCATGCCCGCAGGCTCGATATAAGGACCTTTTTATATCCCCAGGTATTAACCAGGCACCTCTACACCTAGCAGCCCAACATATGGCAATTAGTAAAGCATGTTATACGTTCCATATTCCATAATATGATCTGAACAGCTAGCTTGTAGTTCCAGAGCCATTGATAGGATTCGAACACTTACACCCTGCCCGGTCTTCCAGCTTGACTTACCTACAATATTCCACGTCCTGGTCAAGTGACGACTTGCATCGCAAAGGGGGAACGCTAGAAACCACGTTTCCGCTTGATGATGAGATCGTAGACTTGTTGACCTCCCACAACTCAAGACTCTTCTACCTGCGTCAAGATCGCAGCAATATATGATGACATCTTCCGGACCGTCCTTGCGGACGAAGGCGTCCAACCGTTTCGGGCTGCCACACTTCCTCACCTTGGCGGCGATACCGTGTAGAGGCAGGAACGCCGCTAGAGACGCCGCAATGAGCGGTCTTCCGCCACCTTGCTGGGCTTCTGCGGCCGCAAGTAAGTGATGGGGTGCTCAGGTTTCATTCGCAATCGGCAGGGCCCTGTTTACCATCGGTGCAAATCTGGCAAAATGATGTCCGGCACTGTCCTGGGGCGCCACACTCTGGACACTATGGCTCGCAACTCAGTGTCACGGACCTCGACGTCGATTGTGGCAAACATGGTAGGGTCTCACCCCTTGTCTATTTGAGACGTTCTGGATGTTTGCTTGCGCTCTGCATAACGATACGGCCTTCAGTGACACTTTCTACACAGCAGACTGCCTTTGATGAATTGATGGTATCTCTGCGCAAATTCGGCCCTCCATATCAAGCTAGAGAAAGACATTGCCTTTCATCGGTAGAGGTCTGCGGCGTGAAGAATACGATGATGATATCGCTGGCTACCAGCATGGTTATCAAGCGGGCCTTTGCCGCTCAACAGTGTATTGTTTGTCTTCTTTGGCATATTTATCCCGGTCGCTCTCTTGCCATGTAGTTCGCCCGGAGTACCTTCGACCGGAATAAGCCCACAGTGACGTGGGCCAAACGCTCATGTCGTTTCGACTACCTAGGTAGTCTATGTGTTAAGAAGGTTGAAAGATGAAGTTTCCTCGGGTTAAATCAGGGACGAACCACATGCAGATCCCGAACAACCAATATACAAGAAGCCGGGACCTGGCAACCTTGCCGACAGGAATACTTTGGTACATACCTAGGTGGATCACAGTGGTTAAGCTGTACGGACGAGGGCTCCGTGCCCCGGACGTCATCCTGACTCAGCACAGTGGAGAATGCGGAGGTGGAACTCTCTCCCCCAGGCTAGACGATCCATGATCCATGAACCATTGGGGCAACCGAGGCAAGCTGTAGCTCTCAGGAGTCCGACGATGCGAGGAACTTCTTAGAAGGGACTGCAAAGTTGTGTGATCCTGAAACAGATTTCGGTGTGCTCGTGACTTACGTGGTGATCCTCTTAGTGGGATCAAATTATGGATGTTCGCACAACAGCTTGTCAAAATTGGGCTTCTGGGGGCCGGCACTAGCGTCGACGTCACCTGCTCTACGTGCTTCCCGGCGTTCCTTCTCAATTCCCGTTAGGTCTGCAGGGCTTGAGACACGTGAACCTTGACAACCTGACAACCTCCTGACCCCCAAGGCTCCCACCAGGATTCTGGAAAGGGCAGGAGCTGAATGCCTTAAGATCAAGTCCGAGTAAGGATCAGAGGAATAAACGTAAAAGAATTTGTGTCAGCCAGTAGGATTGCTGTGGCTGCCTGTGGCTCACGTATGTGTATGGGCAGACGGGCGCGCAATACCTGCCCGTGGTCTCTTTGTACCAAAGTACCAAAGTACCTCTATGGCCGGCACTCGGGAGCTCCCCCGCCTTGAGCGTCACCAGAAGCTGGGGAGAGGGGCTTATGGCGGCAGCCGTAACCGTTAGCCCTGCTGAACCTAGCCCGGAAAGGTTTAACGCCGCTACGATTGCTGTATTGTTCCCAGCCCAACCACATAACCTGGGCACCTGGGCACACCTGCTGCGATCGCGCGCCGACCATATTACCTTGCAGCTGCAAGCTTGCAGGCTGGTTCTGGAGCTCTTCGCCTCTTTTCTCAATGCAAAAACTTCCAACACGTCAGGAGATTACCGACCTCCTCCCCAGGCATTTCCCTGTAGCCGAGCTTCGCTGTTGTTGATTCGGGTACTTTGTGCTTTGTGCTTGATCGTACTTAAAACCGCATATCAGCTGCCTTGTTCTCTTTTGCTTCATTTTCCCCTCACGTTACCAAGCTCACACCAGGCAAGCTGCTTGTCCACCTTGAACTCCGGCTTTCTGGTGAGTGCCCCCATTGAACTCAACTCTCAATCCATCTCAATTGGTTGGCGTCACCTGCGCTTCATTGAACATTGGATTCTACGACGTTGATTAGCCCACACAGGCATCCATTGACTCTTGATACCACCAGGAAACTTAGCCATCAGCGATCCACGTTGCACTATATAGCCCGCCTGCCCTCTTTCAAGATGCCTGAAGACGGAGAACGCCCACAGCGGGAGGTGAAGGATCACATCCTTTTCGAGGTCGCTACTGAAGTCGCCCATCGAGGTACGTAGGGACATCCAGGTAATAATATTCGCTTCCGGCTTCTTTCTAACTCATGCGTAGTGGGCGGTATTTACTCGGTCATCAAGTCTAAAGCGCCAGTCACGACGGCAGAATATGGCGAGCGTTACACTCTCATCGGGCCCCTGAACCACCAATCGGTTAGTCCTGCTTGGAGATTGACAAGTTGGAGAGTGCAACTGACAACAATAGGCTGCTGTCGAGGTAGAAGAGCTCGAGCCGACCGTACCTGAACTGGCCGCCACCATTCAGTCAATGCGAGACCGCGGCATCGGTATACTGTACGGACGCTGGTTGATTGAAGGAGCGCCGAGAGTTATCCTCATCGACACCAAAACCGCCTATAAGTATATGGACGAATGGAAGACGGATCTGTGGAACATTGCGTCCATTCCTGCGCCGCCCGGTGACGAGGAAACGAACGAAGCTATTGTCTTTGGGTATCTCGTCGCTTGGTTCCTCGGAGAGGTATGTCATGATAGGACGGTCTGTACCGGGTACAGGGGCTAACAAACGTAGTACGTCTGCCACGAGAAAACGAAAGCCGTCATTGCGCACTTCCACGAGTGGCTTGCCGGCGTAGCGCTTCCGCTGACCAAAAGGCGGCACATCGATGTGACCACTATTTTCACGACTCACGCAACGTTACTCGGCAGATACCTGTGTGCGGGGTCTGTCGACTTCTACAACAACCTACAATGGTTCGACGTCGACGCGGAGGCTGGTAAGCGTGGCATCTATCACAGGTACTGCATCGAAAGAGCCGCCGCGCATGCATGCGATGTCTTTACCACCGTGTCTCATATCACAGCCTACGAGAGCGAGCATCTTCTCAAGCGAAAGCCGGATGGTGTGTTGCCGAACGGGCTTAATGTCACCAAGTTCTCGGCCGTGCACGAATTCCAGAACCTGCATCAGCAGTCGAAAGAGAAAATTCATGATTTCGTGAGGGGCCACTTCTATGGCCATTACGACTTTGATCCGGAGAATACTCTCTACTTCTTCACGGCAGGTCGTTATGAGTTCAGGAACAAGGGAGTTGACATGTTCATCGAGTCACTCGCGCGGTTGAACCACCGGCTCAAAGAGTCCGGAAGTAAGACGACTGTGGTCGCGTTTATCATCATGCCAGCTCAGACGACCTCCTTGACTGTGGAAGCCTTGAAGGGCCAGGCTGTAATAAAGTCTCTCAGAGACACCGTCGATATCATCGAGAAGAGTATTGGAAGGCGCGTTTTCGAACGGTCATTGAAGTGGCATGATGGGGACCCATTGCCGGACGAGAAGGAGCTCATCACGGCGCAGGACCGGGTCCTCCTTCGACGCCGTCTATTCGCTATGAAGCGACACGGTCTGCCACCAATCGTCACGCACAATATGGTCAACGATGCCGAGGACCCTGTCCTCAATCAAATCCGACGTGTACACCTCTTCAACCACCCAAGTGACCGCGTCAAGGTCATATTTCATCCCGAATTCCTGAACTCGGCCAACCCCGTGTTACCGCTGGACTATGACGATTTCGTCCGAGGCACGCATCTCGGCGTTTTCTCGTCGTACTACGAGCCATGGGGATATACTCCAGCCGAGTGCACAGTGATGGGAGTCCCCAGCATCACGACCAACCTGTCCGGATTCGGCTGCTACATGGAAGAGCTCATTGAAAACTCGAGTGATTACGGCATCTACATTGTCGACCGCAGGAACAAGGGGGTGGATGACTCCGTCAACCAGCTGACTTCTTTCATGCACGAATTCGCCGTGAAGAGCCGCAGGCAACGCATCAACCAGCGAAATCGCACGGAGCGCCTCAGCGACTTGCTTGACTGGAAGCGAATGGGCATGGAGTATGTTAAGGCTCGCCAGCTGGCCCTGCGCAGAGCCTACCCCAACTCTTTCGAGGGCGACTTGGAGGATGACGACTACATTCCGGGTGTCGAGCAAAAGATTTCGAGGCCCTTCTCCGTACCCGGATCGCCTCGCGACCGGACGGGCATGATGACGCCTGGTGATTTTGCTAGTATCCAGGAAGGCCATGAAGGCCTCAACACAGAGGACTACGTAGCCTGGAAACTGCCGTAAGTCTCTCTCCAATACTAAGACAGGCCCGAGCTAACAAGGAGGCTACAGTGAGGAAGAAGACCCTGACGAGTATGCGTTCCCTTTGACCCTGAGGACCAAGCGAACTGGTCCCGGCAGTCCCTTGGATGGGGTTCAGCTCAATGGAAACTAGCACTTTCTCAGAAGGCGATACTCCGGGGAATGCTCTAAACCAGAGCCATGACACGGGAACCGCATCCATTGCATGCAGATAGGATGGGCCTTGGGTATTAAAACAAGGCAGAGATGGAGACTGACAACAAGATGCCACTTTGCATTTGCATTGAGCGACTGGCTTATCAAGTTCGTCATGTATCATGTATTTCTAGCAAATCAGACCACAGCATGTTTAACAAAGTGCATCCGAAGGATCACCAGATTCCGCATGATCATTTCTGAAAGCTACCTCAGCCGAGTTTCGAGATAGACTTCAGCGCCAGGAGTTGCATGGTTCTTCGGTTGGGCATAGGGAGCATCGCTCGCTGCTGTGCCGCAAAAATCCCCGCTTTGACGTGACAAAACAACCAACAGGCATGAATAATGCAGTCTGCAGCCACGGAGGGCAACTAGGGCTCACAGCTACCATGTGCATCAGGTGATCGCCCCTGCCGCAATCTGGATGAGCGTTCGTCGTGACTTTTGTCAAGTCCCAGACCCTACGGTTGGGTACCGATTGGCCCAGCTCGGAAGAAGAACCCACCTGTAGTTGGTGATGACTTCGAGCGTGGTGAACCCCATAGCGCAGGCGTGCTGATATCCAGAGCTAGAGGATTTTCAAGGATGCTTGAGTGTGTACAGGCGTATCACGACTTTCAATACTGCAACGTGCACGGTATGGTCCCCCCTTTGGTTCTGCAGGTTCAGTTCTTTATATTATCTGGCATCCATCTTCTCCCCTGCGAGGTCCGTGGTCTCATAATTTCACGCGCCAAAGCTGAAGTTGGTGACTGAGCTTCCTGGAAGAAGGGGCCTCAGGGTGGTGTGCGTATATAGGGTCTAACCCTTAGTAGGAGCAATGAATCCGTTACAACACGATGGGACCGAACGAAGTAAGGTGATCAAATTGTCACCCGTTCAGAGGCTTTATAGACTAATCCCATGCTCAAGAAACTGATGTGTTTACTTTAGTAACCCTTGGGAAGCGTTTTGTTATAGTCATGTAGATATATCGGTAGTTACTGGCACGCAGGCCTTACTACTCGTAGACCAGGACCCCGAGGACTCTTAAGCAAATTAAACCCTATTCAAAAGTTCTAGTCTCGGTCAAGCACGTCTACCAGAAATAGTTATTGTAAACCCTCAATGTAACTACTAAACCTATTCACGGCTCCTACAAAGACTCTCCTAGACCTCCCTCAACTTGAACAAATATATACGCGATCAGGTACTACCTAGACGCTATATACTTTTTAAAAGAATCCCAGAATCGGGACGTATACATGTAGGCAGTGGTACCACTTGTTCGAAACTCGACATTCGGTCGGAGAAGTTGTTGGAAAGTGAATGTATTAAGTCTTAAGAGAACCTTTGAAGCTTTCTATATTACATGGGTTGAGATCCCCAACAGGGACTTTACTACTGCTTAACCCGGAGCGGAGGTCCCAAGGTTGAGGGTGAAGTATGAAACTACTTAATTTCAAACCGTATAACAAATTTCCAACATAAATTCGCATTCCAGAGACAGACTCCGCAGTGTTGACTATAGTAGACATTGTTTATGTTATATGTACGTAGAGATACCAGTGGTTCCTGTTACGCACAGCCGTAGATACCCCGGTTTCCCCAAGGTCTATAATATAAAGGGGGTCAAACTCCACTCGCTGAGCCAGGAGATCGCACGAGTAGTTAGCAATGGATGGCAGCAAGACAGGGGAACTCAAGTAACAGGAGGGATGAAAGATGAACTCGATTAGGGGACACCTGGGGTTGCCCTTCGCCTAGGCAAGATATAGGTGAAAGTACAGGCCCACTTTCTCTCTCATTTGGCCTGGATTTTGACACAGCCCAAAGAGGCAGAGCGTTCACCTCTGTCAATGAAGAGTCTAATTTGTCCATTCAGAGTCCTTGGTGCATCGCTCATTACACAGCCCGATATCGTTCCCACTCGTAGGACGGAAGCAGATGTTTTCAGTCTGGGAAAACGCCCCCGGGAGTGATAAAGCAGAGCTTTGACTACGCAGATATCGGTGATGAGCCCTGTTAGCCAAAGGTGTCTGGACTACAAACAGCGTGAGACAAGAACTGAGGCCATCTGGAGTCTGGAGAGATCATCTTCCATCCATGCTCGTGGTGTCCATGTCTATATAGTGATTATCATCCGAAACCCAGCCACGCCGTCAGCCGCTAAATTCAATTGTCTACCTCTTTGTCCGAGCAGTGCCTTACTAGCCTGAGGATATATCTTACGTAGTCCTTGAGGATACCGATGGCTCCAGTCATCGTGCGCCGGCGGTGACAGCGAAGCACGGCAGTCTTGCCAGCGGTGGAGCATAGCCTCCAGCCGATTTGGCTGGGAGACCACGGCGGTCGACGGCCGGGGTCCCGCCCAGCTGCCCTGTCTGGGGCTGGTGCTCGCTGTCAGTTCACATACATGCTGCACTTGCGCCTTCAGGTCTTATACGCATGTCAGCGAACCCGAGGCGGAGACATGGTCCGGGACTTGAGCGGCGCTGACGATGGCGATTGGGTAGTGTTCGCAACGTAGCCCACTATACTAAGTATGCCGGGGTATTCGGGCCGCATCCACTGGCATCCTGGAGGATCTTGCATGCAATCCAACGCCAATTGAGGCTACGATGACGCTGCCGCATCCTCTTCGGCAACACACACGGCACTCCTCCTCGGACCCGAGCTGTTGAAAGTATGGACTGAGAAAGGCAAGCCCGCGGTGTAGATCTGCTTATGCTCTAGGCCAATGCAGATCGACATCGGATCTACTTCGCATAAGATGCGCCAAGCGTATGCTATATCATGTATATCTACTGCAGCCGACAGAGCCTCGTCGATAAGGTTTATTATCAGCGGCGCTGGCTATCGACTTGGTAGTAAGTTATCGATAGTATTACCTAGACCGACACCGCGAGATATATCAATGGCTAAACAGGCCAGTAATTAGTTCTGGAGTTCGGACGCCTGCGCGGAGTGATGAGATTCCTCGCACGCCACTCCACGCCGGCGGGCGCGAGACATAATTAATTATGAAAGATTACATCGGTAGCCGCATACAGCTGCTGGTTCTGTGAGTCCACCCCCGGTGGCTGCTTACCTGAATCGCCATTGCAGTTTGTCATCTCCGAACGCCGCGTCCAGGCTGCTCCGCGAGATGCATCCTTCATGGGAGCATGCGCGTAAGACGAGTCACGAGTATCCACCAACCAGTGCTCTTAAACTTATCTGGCATCGAAACTTCAACCGTATCTAAAGAGCCTGTTGGCGATCCTTCAGTCAGTGTTTTGTAGGATATCATGGTCCGTACCTCAGATTCGAATCCTGCCGGCTGTGGTCGGGAGAGGCACGCCGCATTCTCCAGGGCTTCTCTTCCTGCGAACCACATCTGCTACTACACCGGTCATTGTGGCCTATTATCAGTGGTATAAAGCTTAGCTCCGTGACATCTTGATGCAGTCATTGCGGAGCACCGTAAGCATTGCTCAAGTTCGTGGCATATAACGAAATATCCCACTTATCCTTGATTATCCACCCGTATATCGTCCTTGCTGGGTCACCCGTGGGCTAATTGTAGTCGTATTTGCGCTCCATTGGCCAGGCTTGTCCCTGAGCATGCAGGAGATCGCGAGGGAGGCGTTCCTCACCAAGCCCTTGGGTTACATGGACATCTGACATGAGCTATGTTATCGATGAGTAAGAACGATTGGCTTGTTGTATCAGGCGATAGAGATTGTCGGGACCACCGACTAGGTATTTGTTGGTCAAACAACAGAGAGTCGCTTAAAACAATGAGTCCGCCAATCTGTAGTTTGAAGCCTGGGTGAACATCTCATCACTACAATCACTGTATCATCTGACCCTACCAATCTAGCCCGTCGAGGTATCTTCTATCCTACCCTTACCTCCTTATTTAGTTGCCTCCTTCCCACCATTCCTACCTATACGGCCACTTCACCATGTTTGGAACGTGGCGTCCCAACTCCAAAGGCGATGTGGAGACTCAATTCAGAACGCGCCCCGTTGCACAAAGAGCATGTAACAATTGTCGGAGTAGGAAGGTCAGTATCTCCGGGACTGTAGAGGACTCTTTCAACTCTGGTGCTCCAAGCCCACAATTCTGTGTTCCTCATCTGGACCCGAAGAGACCTAGGCAGCTCGGTTGACATTCATCTGGACAGCTTAAATGTACCGGAGAGAGGACAGGCTGCAGCCGCTGTACAATGCTCCAGCAGTCATGCATCTACACGGACACTAGGGGAAGAAGACGATCCCATCGTGGACAGAACCCACCAGTGCAACGCATCACGGAATATGAGCAGCAACCGGGAGAGGATCAGAAGGAAAAGCAATCCTCGCAGGACAAAGTGGCTCCAGAACGTCCGTCTACCAGCCGGGAGCTGCCTCACTCTGAGGATGGCACCGTTGTCGACTTGGACCAACAATATGCCGGACACCATGTCGAATGGCTTGGGGCTGATAACAGCAATGGCATTGAGTTCAACACCATGATTGAGTTCTCAAATTACCCTGCAAATATAGAGCCCATTGACGATCATCGGATCAGCCCCATGACGACGCCTACCACGAACCATTGTCCGAGCATCGGCCTTTTGGAAGACCCGTCAGCCCCATCAATGTTCCAATTCATACACAGCCAGATGGTCGAGGCCGTGCCCTCTTCTCATCCTACTACCGGACCAGTATCACCCATCGCGCCGCTCCCGACACCCGAGAGCCTCAACCTGAAGCCATATGACGCCACGGCGGATGCCGAAGTAGACACCAGCGCAGAGTTCCACGAGCACCAGACCACACCAAAGACACCGAGACCCAGCACCTCGGTCTCCAATGGACAAGGCTGTTCATGCTTACAGCGTGTCGTCCTGCTGATTGACGAGTTCGAGTCACAGCTGCTGGTCGGTTCCGGCGAGAGCCTCAGCTGCCTGGACTCGGCCCTGGCATCCCACAAGGAAGCGGTGCGGTATGGCGAATCGATGCTGGCTTGCCAGCTGTGCTCGAGTCGGGTGGAGAACATGACGATCCTGAGTTTCCTGACAGAACGGCTGGCCTTCGTGTGCGAACGGATCGTGGCGGCGTATATGGAACAAGTAGCATCAGCCCGTGTGGTGCGCGATCACCATGCAGAGGGCACGAGACAGGGCATGGGGGACATGGAGAGGGGCAAGGACGCTGTCGTACCAGCGCGGCATGATCTTGCACATGAACCCATATTTCTTGGAGAGTACGAGGTTGACCTACCCTCGGAATGGAACGTGCTGCTGGGACACCTTATCATCGTCCAGTTGGCGGCCCTTAACTCCCTCGTGCGTAGTACAACGGCCTCGCCACATACTCGTTGGAGGTCCGTAACTACTGAGAAGAAAATCAAGGACCTCTTGGAAAGGTTACGGCAATTTAACGTACCATATAGTAGGTAATAGAAAGAACAGAAATGCAAATTGTAATTGCCCCAACCCTCAGAGCTGGCCTATGTGGTTCTTTCGGCGGTGAGGAGAGACATTTCTTTTATGAATCTTGATAGATACAAAGACACATGGAACGCACAGTTTCGACAGACACAAGTCATCTAGTGTGCTGAGGGAATGTTGAATATCCTAAGTAAGTGTAAAGCAATTAGCCCAAAACAAACGGAAAGAAGAAGGAAGAAAACAAAAAGGTTGGCCAACCTGGCTGACGGCACCGATCGAAACCATCTTGACTATGGAAGCGAATGACGAAAATCTTCACTACGCCAAACACCCTCGGTGGGGTCTGTTGATAGCTACAGGCTTGCTCAAACCTATATGGCCTACCCTGCGCGGCGTACTGGCCATCTGGGCAGTGCCGTGTCTCTGGCCAGTTAATGATGTGAATGAAAAGTGGCCCACGACCTCCACGTTTCATCTAATTATCTTACTCCATTAGCACACAACAGGAAACCTAGCAAATACCCCAAGAACACACGATCTCATTCTAGTCCTCATGATATGATTCATGATCTACAGCGTTATCTGATACTTGCGTCGAAGTAACTTGTCAACCTCGTCAAGATAGTACACGCCACTGGCAATATTGGACAAGTCTCCTCGAGGCCTGTAATCCTTCTGAAGATGAGCCTGCTTGCGGAGGTCGCATATCTGCGAAATGAGTGTCAGTCCGAGTCTTGTATCGGCGGCGATACAACCACAAAGTTCATTGCGGCGGGAGAACTCACCTGGCCATAGACTTCAGGGTCGACGGGACGCCTTGCTGCAGTCGGGACTAGAGATCGAGAACCTTGGAGATCCCTTCAAGGCTTCCACAGATCCGAAGGGCTAAGAAGCTGGCGGCAAAGCCTGAACAATAGCTGAACATGCCAATGCGTTTTCCGTCCAGCGCGGGGCTGGGCACGTACGAGATCAGGCTTGCCAGAGCATCCCAGAGACTGGCCATGTACATGTCGCCAGTATTGGTGGGAGCCTGAGTGCTAGGAAGTACACGCTCTTGAAACTTCCCTTTGCTCGAGGCCATAAAGGCTTTCCCCAAGACCTTAACGGTCAACGACTCTCGGTAGTCCAAGTCGCGCAGCTCGGCCGGGATAACCCCATTGCGCAACGAGAATCCTTCGGGGTCGGCGACGTAGTCTTCATAAAAGAGGCGGGCGTATGATTTGGCCATTGAAGGCCATGAAGTCGAATCGATCGACCGAGGTGTCGACCTTGGCGTTGTCCGAACCCGACCGTTCAACGGAATCATGGCCGTCCGTCGCGGCCGTCTAAGACCCCAGGAGTCTCTCGCGTTCGATACGCTGCGTCAAGCGCCTCGATATAGCAAGTGACGGAGAAGTGACCGTCGACGTCAGGATACTCGGACGTAAAGTCTGGCTTATAGAAATCGTAAACGTGAGACATATACGTTCTGCGAAGGCCTGGCTCGACCACGATAGGGGCTGCAGGCCCGATCAACAGAGCGACCGCGCCGGCTCCCCCCGTAGGTCTGGCACTGCCCTCTGCATAGAGGGCGATATCGCCAGCAACAGCAATAGAATCCCGCCCATCCCAAGCAGAAGCACTCGACCCAGTTGACGCTGTTGAAAAAGGCGTTTGTTCCCCCGTAAAAGGCGTTGATGGTGTCTACGCCTTCGATACTGGTATTGTCGCCAAATAGCTGCATAAGGACAGTCTTCACCGACTTGGAATTATCAAGCAGTGTTTCAGTGCCAACTTCTAAGCGACCGATCGAGGAAGTGTCGATGTTGTATTTGCGGAGAAGATTTGCTGTGACTGTCAGGGCCATCGAGTAAATGTCTGTATCTCTCCGTCAGCATTGGAAACCATGGCCGGGAGCTTGTTCTCATGCAAGGGCGGTGGCATCTCACCCTCCCGGTCATCACAGAAGCTCATTTACGTCTGTCCCAGTCCTATGGTATACTTCCCCGGGCTGACCCCATCAAACTTCTCAAGTTGGCTTTGCTCTACATACTATGGTGCAGATTCTGTAAATTTCTTGTGTCATAATGGCACCACGCTATACAAGAGAGACTAGAGGAAGGTTGGAAGGCGATCGAGGAGAGTTGGATCCACAGTGACAATATGGAAATCTGGCTCGGGAAGTGTTTCTCTATGGCCTTGATACCAACGCCGTGTGGATGACGAGGCATTTCCAAAGTGTTCTAGTTCTGGGGCGGCGTGTTGTGTTCAGCCGGAACAAGAGAGGTAGAACTTCAAGGCAAGATATCATGAGGGTACCCTAGGGTAGGCTTTTGAACTGCTTTCAAGAGACAGCGATACGCTGTCGATTCACCGTGCTACATATTAATCGCACCATCCCTGTCCAATCAGCTGTACTCAAGGCTCGGGTATTGCCCTTTAAGTTAAGTGCCGCTGCTCCTTGATAGTTTCTGGCGTTTGCCTGGCGGTTGCATCAGATGTATTGAAAGCTACAATCTATGTGCCTCCACCGTTCCAGCCATCACAAATGTGGGCATCGCAACGGAATCCCAGAAAATGGCAGTAAGACTACTTCGTTCTAAATGTATAAGGCAGTGTTCGTTGGAAGAACTTGAATGCTATTATGCAAAATAAAGACCTTAATTCAGCTTTCAAGGACATCTGAGCTAAGGATGTCTCTAACCTAGGTAATCTTGCAGATATTTTGAGTCTCCAGATGCAGTCATCACCAGCAAGAATTACTATGTGCTGTGAAAGAGGAAGTCCACGATCTTCGTAGTTCTCTTTCTTCACACAAACGCCTCGAAGGTGAGACCGCAGCATGAGACGCTGCCTTCGTGCTGTATCAGCCACAGATGCACCTAGATTGTTCCTGAAGCCAGAGGAAGAAGAACAAAAGACATATATTATTACTTTGACCGCGTAAGCTTGATATAACGATAAGATTCTCGGGCACTGCAGAAAAGGGGCACCATCTGATCGCTTCGGATTTGAATCACATAATGATGTGACCAAGACGGACGGAGTAAAAATTGTTCTTCTCGAAATACGTTATCCCGGTTTCGGGCGGTTACGATACGGCTTATTCATGCTACTTGGATGCAGTTTCACCAACTAAGATCCCTGACATATAAAATCACAAGGGCCCGCTACATATGTAAGGCTGTCGCTGACTTCAGAGTCTCTGGATTTGCGTTGACTTGGATTGGGTAACAACGCCCGGTACAAGCGGTCCTTGGATATCTGCTACACCTGGCCCAGGGCAACATAAGCCTGTCAGGCCCTTTGGCACCTGGTAGTTATGATCAATAACCCCACCGGATTTATTCCTATAATTCAGTATGACCAGCGGGATACGCAGTGTAGCCGGGGTCCCCATCGTCAGACCTTGAAGAACCACAACCATGTAGGATCCTTGGAGTGATCTGCGATAACCTCTGCGAGCTCGAAAGCATCCAGCGCTACACAGAGTTCCATGACCAGACCGTACAGCTGGTGGATACTGCTGTCAACACTACAAGAGCTGTCCTTTTATCAAAGTAGTACCTACTGGAAGTCTCTGGAAGTCTGTAGGCTACCCATGGCGTTGTTGACTCTGGAGCTCATTGTTTCCCAGAGCTGTTGCTTTGAGGTGAAACCCATCACGCACCACCATGTTAGTGTGATGATGTGTATCATTGGTTGAGATTTGGAATGGATGTTAGTTTGTGTGGTGGTGTCTTTCCACAAGCCGTCCAGCATGTAATCAGAGTACGCGAGTTCGACTTTGAGAAGCTGGATAGCTCATTGTTGCTGATAGAAGGGGCGCTGGAGCTTGAACTGCAGCCGGTGGAGGATGAAGAGCCAGAATCCATACCTAGTCTGTGGGACTCAGGACGGCGTAACTCTCCTTGCTCAGAGCTTGTCGTTCGCTTGGAGCCAATGTTTTGACAACGAGCACCAGTCAGCACGCCCCTATGCTGGGATACTTGGCTCTCAGGCTGACTCTGTCGAGACTGTTCTGCTTTTGCCCCCAGCTTGCAGCTTGCAGCAGTCAATTCTGGAGCAAAGTTGCACATGTGTAAGCACCGTATGCGTGGTCAGGACAATGCCAACTCCGAATTCAAATCCGGGACCGAACAGAGGACGACCCCTCGACGAAGGAGGCCGGGGCAGCGGTGGCATCGAGATCTCGGTGCCAATCCGAAATGAGGACTGCCTCTGCGAATCCTCGTGGATCAGATCCGGTACACGACCAGAGATACCCTTTTGGTCCACAAGGGCTGACAGCCGAGGCCAATCCTATGGGGGACACGCTGTCAGCCCTCGGCGTATACTCGAAAAGGGAAATACCGTGTGTCAATCTACATCAGGTATCTCAGACACTTCGAATGGTCGTAACAGATATTTATCTAGAAGGATAATCATGAATTTAGCTGATATCTCGAAAGACGATTCTTAATATCAAATCATTCTGACGCAAGACACTTGTCGCACGAAATCCTGATTTCCCACGCTTGAAGATTATCAAACCGACCAGCAACATGGGATCCACAACTCCGAAAAGGGAACTCAACGGCTCGCTCTTGGAGCCATCCGTCTTTACACCTCTTTGCCACCCTCTTGTGGAAAGCATTACCAAGGAAGTTGACGGGTACTTCCTCGAACATTGGAACTTCGAGACCGAACGGAGCCGGAAGAAGTTCATCGGAGCAGGTTTCTCGCGTGTGACCTGTTTGTATTTCCCCAAGGCCCTGGACGACAGGATCCATTTCGCCTGCAGGCTCCTCACCGTTCTCTTCCTCATCGACGGTAAGCACCACGACCGCTCATTATAAAGAAATGTCTTGATGCTGAAGGCTGCAGATGCTCTCGATCACATGTCCCTCGCGGATGGATCGGCATACAACGAGAAGCTCATCCCCATAGCGCGTGGCCATGTGCTCCCGGACCGGTCAGTCCCCGTCGAGTACATCATGTACGACCTATGGGAGAGCATGCGCGCGCATGACAAGGAGCTCGCGGACGAGATCCTGGAGCCCACCTTTGTCTTCATGAGGGCCCAGACCGACAAGGCTCGTCTGAAGCCGATGAACATGGGGGATTACTTTGACTACCGCGAGAAGGACGTTGGTAAAGCGTAAGTCCATGTACTGTTCTGTTTGGAGTTCCACCGCTAATCTAACTGTACGGCAGTCTCCTCTCGGCACTTATGCGTTTCTCGATGGGGTTGCATGTTCCCCCCTCCGAGCTGGACCTGGCTCGGCCCGTGGAAATGAACTGCTCCAAGCACATCTCGATCGTGAATGATATCTGCAGTTACGAAAAGGAGGTGCGTACGGCTCAGGAGAGTGACCAGGAGGGAGGTGTCCTGTGTTCGTCTGTACCTATCATGGCCGAGCTCGCGGATGTCGAGACCGAGGCAGCCAAGCGCGTTCTCTGGCGCATGTGTAGGGAGTGGGAGGCCCGTCATGTGGAACTGGCTCAACAGATCCAGTCACAGGTCGCATCCGTAACTCTGGGTGCGTACATTGAAGGGCTTGAGTACCAGATGAGTGGCAACGAGCTCTGGAGCCATACGACGGAGCGGTACACTCTGGTCGACGCTTAAGAAGGGGGTTGCAGGGGCTGGGGAAGCACCAATTTCACTTTTTTTAGTATAGCTTAGATCAAGATTGCCCATTCTTATATGAATAAGCCTCGTGTATCGAGCTCAAATGTTGTTCTAGATCTAGTCTTATCCTGTGGAAGTAGGTATAATGTGAACTCAGGTGGTTCCCAGATCGAGGCTGAAGCCCAGGAGTGACTATTACTACCGGCCTTCCCCCCATAATCATATAATCAACTCTTCAACTTAGGCTCTCGGATACTCTTCTGTTCCTTCTCTTCGACTGGTTGCTCCACCACCAGTAGCTGTGCCTTGTGAACACCTCATAATCAGTTTCAAGAGATTCCTCGAAGTCACTGCCTCTCTCAGCTGGATTTACCTCACTATGCAATAATTGAGGACACACTCATTCTGGACTGATGCACGAGTGGAAGGTTGGTCTTTCTAGAATTTTCAGAATTTGGCACGTTCAGTCTTGATTTTGTATTTACCATTCATATACAGCCATGAAATCTGGCGCCTACAGAGCTCTCTTCCTGATGCGACAGGGTATCTTTCCGAGTGGCGGCATAGTACCGGTGCCGAAATAAGTCGTATCTGGCTGCGGCTCCCAGCCATCAGGCACCAAGAGTTCGACGTCGTAGCTCGCGAGGAAGACGGCATAGCTGCCAATCATCTCCTGTTTGGCGAGGTGCCGACCGGGACACATGAACTCGCCCGCGCCGTAGGGTATCCAGCCACCAGACATGCCGTCCATCGAGAACGTCGGCTTGTCGAGTGCCTTGACCTTCAGTTCCTCTCCCAACTGCTCGCGCCTCTCCCGGCTCCATGGACCGCTGTCCGGGTCGTCCGGGTAGAGAATGCACCTCTCGGCCCAGAACTTGTCAAGGGGCTTCGTCCCGTTCTTGTCGTTCCACAGCTGTGCATTGGAACCCGTCCTGACGGTGGATACGCCAATGGGCATGTTGGGCGGGAACCTCCATGGTCCAAGGCGGACCTCCTTATGCTGTGACGTGCGATTGATCATCAAGCCGATGCGAAGGCGGAGGGTCTCAGTGTATATCGATGATAGCAGAGGCTGTGAACAGAGACGGTCGATGTCGAATCGCACCTGACCTGGCTCGGAAGTTGGCTGTCTCGCGTTATCAAGCTCGGCGAGCAGCCGTGGCACAAGTGCGCGGTCCCGGAGGGTCTCGATTAAGAACCAAGAGGCACTCATCATGGCATTCGCGTTTGCCCTTCGTCATAGGTCAATGTTAGCTGTAACTCTGGCAATTGACGGTAGTTTTGCATTAGAAGAGCGGACTTACGCCACCATCAGCGCCAGATCATCTGACGCATGAGCATCTGCATCCATGCCCTCCATGGCCGATCGGAAGTTGTACCGGACCTTCAGGTACACCGAGCCCCAGTTCTCATCCCATTCCGGATCACTCGGGCCCGCCTGGGTGACGTCTTCATGAGCCAGTGCGTACTGATGCCACTTCTTGATACCCTCCAGTACTCTGTCACGCGCCGCATATGACCACGGCGTGACCCAGCGCGGGAAACCCATGAGGAGCATCGGGATTGCAGCATTGTAATCCCAGAAGTCCTTGGTGAAGGAAGGATTCAGGCGTAGAAGATGGGGGCCGAACAGGGCAGTGAGCGCCGCCTCGAAGACCTGGTCCTTCCAGAAATCATACAGGTCCGGCAGCTCAACCCACTCCTTCCCGATGGTCTCGCTGTTCCCTATGTTCCGGCTGAGATATGCCATGAACCGCTTGCCAATCGTCTGGAGTGACTTCCCCGAGAGGTACTTGCGCGCGGCCTGGTTCTGGTGAAACCACATGCGGTCTTTATGTGCGACGGAAGTGCCCGGGAGCGGCTTCGGGTTGATACCAGAGTCATCTGCCCTGTAGATCTTGCCGGCCCTTTTCCGGGTACCAAACATGTTTTCCATGAAGATCGCAATTGACGGTTTGGGTGTCAGGTGCTCAGATGCTTTCGTGAGTGTCATGAAGACCGTTGGCGATGAGAGAACGTAGAAGGACCTGGGCCCAACCTTGACATGAACTGGGATGCCGGCGCCATATCGGTCCCTGTTTGAAATCACCAGAAGTCAGCATGGCTACAGGCACGTAACACAAAGTGTATTGTAATAGTACGAGTCGGGCACTCACGCAGCCTTGGCTAGAAAACCAGCTGGATCCTTGGCAAGAGGAAGGATGTGGCCAAGGAAAGGGAACCAATAAGGGATATCAGGTGGCCTCCTTCCATCTTTCGTGCTTCGTGCCCTGAATTCGGATCTGACCATAAGCGCAACATAGTTGAAGATAGGGACCACGATAACAAGTGCAGCGAGCGTCAGCCGCCAGTCACTTGGGAGCCAAGCGGCTGCAGTCCTGGCGAGTGCAGTCCCGTGGATAATAGCCATAATGGTTCGCAATGGACTGAACCTGCTGAGACTCGTCTTCAATACAGATTGTCTCACTATTGATCCCTCGTACTTCTTGCATTAAGTCAATTATAGGAGGGGAGAAGTGTGTCGAGGCCCCGAGGCGATTCTCGGCACTACCTATTCTGGCATTTCCCGAGCGCGCAAGGGGCAGCAACATCACCTTGGGCACGCACACCTACTGCTATTTTTATTGCCCTTGAATGAGGACTTTGTACCAAGCCTCAACCGTTGCACAATATATCTTACAAGCATCGGATATTACACCCCCCCCCCTCCTTCTTCCCAGCTTGAGCACCAGTCCTTGGGTCAAGACGACACAATGGATACCATATTTGGAACGAATCGATCCGTCAAGCAACTTGGGGATGTCTGGATTGCTCGGCTTGAGTCCTGGAACTTTCAGGTTCGGGAACCTATCCTGCCGGAGCTGAGCGTTGGATTGGCACTGCGAGTTGTTGCGACTCTGGTATGTAAATTATCTGTGTGCCCTAACAAGAAGGCGAATTCTCAAGGACTGTGAACAGGTGCCGCTATGCCTTGCATCTCAGATGATATACAATCTTTACTTTCACCCCCTTGCCAAATATCCAGGACCGTTCTGGGCAAGGGCTTCCATGGTATGCTGCCTGTAATCGTATCCTATCACAACGTTGACGACGCTAAGGGTTGATGTAATGCGATGTAGCTTTGGAGGTTCTGGCATTCGATGCAAGGCCGCTTCCATCGTGTAATCCAAAATAACCATCGCAAATACGGTCAGCAGACTAGCCCTACCGGGCCATGACGCTGCCTCCTGGGCAGTCAAGGCTCAATGAGAAGGAGGCTCACACGTGATGACTTAGGCCACGTCTTCCGCGTAGGACCCAACGAGCTCTCGTTCGCCTCCGCGACGTCCTTCAAGGCGATATATGGTACCCGAACGGCGGGAGAGCCCAAGGTTACCAAGGACGCGTTCTACGAAATGTTCGGATCTGGCTTCAACGAGGCCTGCCTAGGAAGTGAGAAGGACCCTCGAAAGGCAGGCAACAAGAGAGGTCTGTTCTCGGCGGCTTTCTCCGCCAAGGCGTTGTCGGAGCAGGAGGTGATTATCCAGCACTGCATCGATCAATTCATCGAGAAGCTCGGCGTTCTCGGAAGCGGGCCGCAGGGTGTGGACATGGTCAAGTGGTATGAGATGGTATCATTCGACATACTCGGCGAGATGGCCTTTGGAGAAACTTTCGGGTGTATCGAAGCAGGTGAGATCATGCCCCTATAACCTCGAGCAGCTTTCAGTGCTGAACAAAGGCTCCAGAGTCCCCACACTATTGGCTCGACATCATCCTCGGTCACATGCTCATCATCACACTCATGGACAATCTCCGGCGATACCCTCTGTTCTTGGCGGCCGCCAAAGCACTACCTGCCAAATGGACGAGTAGTCTGCGCAACAAGCAGACCGACTACAGTCGTGAAAAAGTCCGACGGTAGGTCTTATACAGGATGTCCCCTGGAGAACTGACACTGACTGGAGTATAGGCGACTGGAGAAAGATGCCGACCAGAGAGACTTCCTCACCAATGTTGCCAACAAGGTTCGAAACGGCGAAGTGTCAGCGGAGGAGATGGCGGCTCACTCATCCACCATTGTGTAAGAGACCACCTCCCATCCCCAATCCACGCTGCTCAATCTTGTCTGGCGACTAACCGGTTGGTCACTGTAACAGAGTCGCAGGTGGCGAGACTACTGCGACGGTCATGGCATCAATGACAGTCTTCCTACTGCAATCTCCCCAGTCCCATGAGAAACTGAAACGCGAGATCAGAGGGCGATTCGAGAGTCTCGAGGACATCGACATCACAACCACCGGCCAACTTCCCTACCTCCAGGCCGTGATCAAGGAGGGGCTTCGCATATTCCCGGCAAACTCTCAAGGACTTCCCCGAAGGTCCCCAGGCATGGTTGTTGATGGGCACTTCGTCCCAGAAGGTGTAAGTCGCCAGATCAAATGCCTCGTGGAGCATCGACCGGATAGCTGACCCGACTGCATCCAGACCGAGTTCTACGTCAGTCCGTGGACGGTGGCGCATGACGAGCAGTACTTCCACGATCCGATGGTCTTCAAGCCTGAGAGATGGCTCGACCCGGACTGTACAGACGTGAAGGAGGCGAGCCAGCCGTTCTCCCTCGGCCCCCGGGGCTGCATCGGCAAGAGGTGAGGGCCCCGTCCCGAGATTTACCATTCAGCTGGTCACCTCGCATGTTCACGTTGCTGACCATATGATATCGCTGCAGCTTTGCCTACGCGCAGATGTCCCTGGAGCTCGCCAAGATAGTGTGGAAGTATGACATGGAGTTGGTCAACCCGGATCTCGACTACGAGGCAGAATGCCGTATGCACTTCATGTGGCATAAGCCGAAGGTGAACATCCGGTTCTCGCAGCGGAAGATATGATGGTGAAGTAATAATCTCGGCATTTACCTAGTTGGTCATGACTGGTGAGATTAGCTCCTGTCGGCGATCTGGCAGGCCAGTGGACTTTAGGACAACTTGGCGGCAGCAAGACAATGCTGGCGCTTTGCATGTGGCAATACAGTAATCCAAGTTGTAACACGAAAGCTATCGCCTTGTTTCTACACACCGTTTGTAGACTTCTCAAGCAATACAAGACCGAGTATTGTGCGCGCCAGTATTGGCCATGCATTCACTTAGCATCCTCAGCTTGCGCCTGTCCTCGAGATCCCAAGGGCAGGGACCAGGGAGCCCACATTTGATGGCTACTGTGGACAGTCATCCTTCTTCTGTAGAAGGTGAAATTGAGCACTGCAGGCCGGGACTTGCCCCATTCGGTAAATTGCGATATTACATGGTGTTTACTACCGCCCCCTCCCCCCCCCTTCCATCGTCGGAGGCTACCAGAAACGACTCCAAACCTACGGCGAATATCTCCGGGCCACGTTCACGATCACCCAGGCACTGCGATGTGAAGTTACGGAAGTCCATTCCTATCAAGCTAATTCAAGGTATGCCGAGTCCAACCTGGGCCGTCTATCTGGGGAAGAAGTGCATGCGTGTCTGGATCCTCATGCCTTCAGCTCCACGCCGCGGTTCTTGGCGCGCACCAGGAGCTTCGGCTTGATCCATAGGGTGTGCATATGTGAATCCCGATGCCAGTCCAGCGACCGGTTCAGCGGCTCGAGCTCATAGGCCCAAACCAGCTTAGCAATCGTAGTGCTCAACTCCATCCAGCCGAGACTGTTGATTATTAGCATTGACTTCTTTAGTTGGTAACAGGAGTCCCGTTCATCCAGGAAGATGGCTTACTGTCGTCCAAGACACCCCCTCGGGCCGAGGGAGAAAGGCTGACTGGAATCCAGAATATCTTTCTCATTCTGGCCGATCCATCTCTCAGGTCGAAACTGGAGCGGCTTGGTGAAATTGGCAGGGTCCAAAGTCGCAGCCAGAGGATTGGTGGACACAATGGTCTGGGAATTGGTCAGTTCCGCCCCCTGGGCATCAGTCACAACACGATGGATGTGGCGAATCAAGGCTTGGCCAAGGGAAACCCTGGTAACGTGGGCAAGCAGACTCACCTTCTCAGGAAGCAAGTGGCCATCAACAGTATCCCCACCCTCAGGGATTACTCGCGGCAGTCCGAGTGGTAGTGGCGGGTAAATCCTCAGACCTTCGAGTATCACGGCCCGCAGGTATGGCAGGGGTAGAGCCGACTGGGCGTCGATCTCTCCATACGACTTGAAAGAAGAGCGGATCTCCTCCTGCAGCCTGGTGAGGACTTCTCCGTTATGCAGCAGGTGGTAGGTGATCGCGGCGAGGCAGGTTGCTGTCGTCTCGCTCCCTGCGAGGACAAAGTCGGACGCATGAGCCGCAAGCTGTAGATCGGAGACCTTTTCGGGGTCTCGCTGCTCCAATATCCGGGTCATGAAGTCTTTCCTCTCAGTCTCCTGGCGGATTCGCCTTCACGAGCGCGTCGATGAGTATCAGTCACGGGCAGCCTCACGACAACGGGGCACTCCAAAGCCTCAAGTATGAGAAACTGGGGTAGACTGCGACTCACTTGTTCACGAGGTTGATGGCAAAGTCTTCGTTGGATTTCGTGTCCGCCGTCAACTTCTTGATCTTGCGATCCAAGACGGTCATGAGGATATCGGCCACTCCTGGGAAACGCTTGAAGACGTCCACAAGAGCGCCCTGGGTGAGCGCGCCCATCGCGATCGAGATCCATGGGTGAGGTTTATCTAGTTGTCGCAGCGTCAGCGTCGCAGCACTCATGCACCAGAAAATAACCTTACTTACCACTGTCCAGGGCACCAAAAGACTCTCCAAAGGCCAGATCGCCGATGATGTCGAACGTCAAGGTCTCGAAGCCTTTGGTGATATCGTGGCCTTCCTCCCCGGCACTTCTCTCTTCCAGAGATAACACAAACTGGTCTATACTACTCGAGATCATCTCTTCCTGTTCTGAGAGCGACTTGTCCGAGAAGGCATGTGACAGGTAGCGGCGCATGAGTCCATGCACCTCGGGTTCTCGCTCGCTCACGATCGAGTGCATCCCTTGGCCCGCGAAGCTGCCGCCGTCATAGAAATCACTCTTGACGAAGGTTTTGTGCCCGGGGCGGAATCCATAGATATCCTTCCACGACTGGGCCGAATTGAAGGAAAGCTCATCGGGGGCGGTCCGGACGACAGGTCCTGTGCTCCTGGTCAGAGGCTGGCAATTCACATACAATACGAGATGGACTCAGGAGAAGGACAGCTTGTTACCGTATTTCTTGTGGAGTTCGAGGATCTTGTAAGGCTGTCTACCTCCAAGGAACCAGTACGAGTATGGTAGCTGAGGGGCAAGTCAGTAAAGCACAACTGGTATATATCCATCTCTACTCGCATTGCTGAAAGCCGCTATCCTTGGACCAGGAAAGCGAGCCAGAGGATGAAAGTACAGGCCATAAACAATCTTGTACAGAGAGCGGAGTACGGCCTAATGGAAGTTGAAGATTAGATCACATGCATGCTGTTAGGGGGTTGCAGATGTTCCGGTCGACTCCCACATACCGCGAGAGCAAACAGACAGAGGAGCCAGACTCCCAGTGACCCAGGCTGCCTGTATGTCGTTTCCATCTCTTTCAAGGGACCAGTGACGTTCTCGTGTTGTTCGACTGCGCAGTAACGCTACGTGAACTGGTCCACGGAGAGCGTAGTACACAGTAAATCGAAGGGGTTGATGGAAGGCCACCGCGTTATTGTCATCCTCCCAAGAGGCGATATAACTTCGGGTTGGACTGCGCAGATTGGGTGGACGAGCATGTAAGCTGGGTTGTAGGGCGTTTCACTTTCGAGTCTGCATAATGCATAGTGTACTCGGGCTTTCCTCTTTCATCGACGGCCGTCTGGTAATCCTCCCCCCCACTGTTGTTGATTCTCCGGAGTTAGCTGCTTACGGAAACTGATGAAGCCTGAGGAGGGTAGGAGGGGCGCCTCACCAAATGCACAACTAACAAACGATCTCGCAGCCAATTTCATCTTGGATCTCGAGAGAGGAGGAATAAACCAAACACAGGTCCTGGGCACACAGAATCCAGGTTTGCATCGTCCCCGGAGCCAGCTGTCTGAACGCTGTATCAGCACCGTCGCCATGGCCAGCCTTCGGATTAGAGAGAGCGAGATCCCCCGGCTCGATAACAAAGTTGCCGTGATTACAGGTAAGATAGAGTCCCAGCCGCCTGGAAAGGTCATCCTCTGACTTCCTGATGCCTCCCCCATAGGCGGCTCCTCTGGGATCGGCCTCGCAGCCGCCAAGATCCTGGCCTCGAAGGGCGCGACGGTACACATACTCGACATCAACAAGCCGGACGAGAGCGAGCTGTCACCCGAGGTGACGGACGTCCACTTCCACAAGTGCGACGCCGCGTCGTGGGGAGAGCTCCGCGCGGTGTTCGAGTCCGTCGGCCGGGTGGACTTCGCCTTCGCCAACGCGGCCGTGACGGAGGAGAGGGACTACTTCGCAGACACCTTCACCCCCGAGGGGGAGCTGGAGGAGCCCTCGTACGGCGTCCTGCACGTCAACCTCCGGGCGGTCCTCAACTTCGTCAAGCTGGCCTGGAGCACCATGCGCAAGCACCAGACCGAAGGGAGCATCGTCATCACGACCAGCGCCACGGCGTACGCGCCCGAGCAGTCTCTGCCCATATATGCCGCCGGTAAAACAGCAGTGAGTCTCGCGCCTTCGCCCTCATGAGGAATATAGTCTGGCTCCGTGACTAGATGACTGACAAGCATCGTGGTACAAAGCTGGTAGGACTGATCCGCGCTCTCCGCTCCGTCATCATCAAGGACAACATCACCATCAACGGCATAGCGCCGGGCGCCACCATCACGCGGCTACTGCCGGGACACCTCGCTGCGCCTATCATGAAGCAGGGCTTGCCCGTCAGCAGTTCGCATTTCGTAGGGCTGGCGCTCGTCCATTCTGCGACAGCGCGACAGAGCCGGATGGTCGAGGCCTACGGTAAGGAGGAGCCGGTGGATGTATGGGAGGAAGGGCGTTGGAACGGCCGCGTCATTCTGACACTTGGCGAGACGTATACTGAGCTGGAAGAGGCTATAGCGGATCTGCGTCCGTTCTGGTTCGGCCGTGAGAATACGCGTTTGACGCATCGGCAACAAGCCGCCACGGATTCCCGACTATAGCCGACTTTCCTGTTTTTCAATATATAAAGGCGTGGATGGTTTCAGATGGATCTTGTATAGTGTGCTTGTTCAAGCTTGAATATTATGTTGTTTTGTCCCTGGCTAGCATTGTTTTTGGGCCATATTTCTATGCAATGGTTTGTCTTTCTGAGATCAATGGTGGAAAACCAGCAGAATCACCACCTAATTATCCTGAACATGGAAACAAAAATCAAGCTTTCATTCATATAGAACTAGTATAAAGCTGGATGACTCCTCACCGAAAACAAGGTGAGCGGGTGCATATCCAGAGGATACAACAAGCAGATTGCCCATTACACGTTTCAGCATCTCGTAGCCCGCAATAGCTCACCAACGTCGCCGTCGTCGAGCAGGTACATATTACCCTGCATCCTCCATACCCAGGATCAAAAGTCCTTCAGAGCATCCTCGGTATAATCCCATAGCTTCTTCGCCAGCTCCGGGTCGCTGGCATCCTTGTCGAGCTGCGACTGCGCGAGCACGCCGACCGGCAGGTACCACGCGCCGTTCTGGAGCTCCGACTTGGGGGCCGCGGCCGCCGCCCACAGGGTGTTGAGCGTGGCGTCGCCGGGGCTGTCCAGCCTCCCCAGGTTGCCGACGTAGATGGCGACCTTGTGCAGGAAGGGCTGGGTGTTGACCAGCTCCGTCTCGGCGACGCCCGGGTGGACGGACAGGGCCGTGACCCGCGGGTGCCGCCGCGCCAGCTCCGCCGGGTAGATGATGTTGGCGAGCTTGCTCTGGCCGTACCGCTTCCAGGGGCCCGCGAAGCCCATGTCCTGGGCCGACCGGAGCGTCTCGAACTGGATGCCCCCCGCGGGGTGGCCCTTCCAGCCCAGCGAGGTTATGCTGATGACGCGGACGTCGGCGCCGGGCAGCGCCGCCGTGCGCAGGAGGGTTGGTAGGAGCTTCTTGATGATGAGGGCGTGGCCGAGGTGGTTGATGGCGAACTGGATCTCGTAGCCGTCCTTGCTCGTCCCGGCGGGCGTCGCCATGATGCCCGCGTTGCAGATGAGCACGTCGAGCCTGTCATGCTTGAAGTCCTTCTCCAGGGCCCGCTTGATCGAGGCCAGGTCGGCCTGGTCTAGCTGCACGAAGGTGATGTTCGTGCGAGGCACGAAGCCTTCGATCTTACTGATGATTGCCTCGGCGCCTTTGGTGCTGCGCCCGGTGAAGTAAATGTGCGATGGCTTCTTCTTGGCGAGCTGTTCCAGCGTCCTAGCACCTAGGCCTGCGGTTCCTATCAGGGGGGTTTGTGGTCAGTCACGGAGCAAAGTAGCATAGTGAGTGGAAGGCTCCTCCCTTACCTCCTGTGATGAAGATGACCTTGCCAGTGAGAAGGGGCACATCCCTCTCCGGGTCGAAGTTCCTGCTGTTATCGACTGGCATGATGGGCAAGAATACGAATAGTGTTACTCTTGTGTTGGTTACTACCTACTAAGTAGGTAGGTCAAGAGTACCAAGAACAGACGGATTCCAAATTTGTACCTCTTCTCAGTGCAACATGCCGTGATGGCTGAGACTAGCCACCGTCACATGAAAGGAACCGGATTTAGACGCCGATAACTCCGATCATCATGTCGAATCGTTGCCTACCCGAGTATCATGTCGTGCTTCTGCAGTCAGGTATAGTGTAATTAATGCACCATATAAAGGCAGTCAATCAGCAATTAATTCCTGTACGTCATCGAACGTGCAGGAGTGTCAACCTTGAGTCCTCAATGTTCAGCTTCACCCCCAACGTAGACAACGCCGTAATACCTTGTTATCCACCGGGTCCCTAATAATGGGCTTACTGTTACCCGATTAGGCAAATCCCGAATGATCATGTACTCTGCTGGAGGAGGATGGCAGGTGCATGGCCTTCGGCGTTCCAGATCAAGACTAAGACGTGGATGCAATGTACCCCGGGCTCCACAAGCGACTCCAGGCACCTGGTACACAAACCCAACATCTGGACTTGAGCCAAGATGGTGCCTATACGGTGACAAAACTCTGACGGTCGCCTAGAAGAGCGAAGTTGGCTGAATCCAGCAGGATTCTCTAGACCCTGAAGGCTGAGGTTTAAGGGGGCTGAAGCAGCGACAGAATGGGGAAGGCGTAGGAAGAGAATTATCATAAAAGCCAACAGGATGGAGGAAGTCCAGGCATCTGTTGCTGTTGATGTTTGCCAGTGTAACATCCTATCAAAGACCTTTGTTGTAAAATCTGCGGTTTGAAGGCTGATATTACCGTAACATCCATGGTCATGTCGCTGAACCTGTTCTTCGCATTGCTGGCTGCATGCTCAGCCATCGCCGGTACCTCAAGCAGCCTTGCGCAGAACGGGACGGCCGCCTGTGGGAACCTCGCCTCCACTTTCCCGGCAAAGACCTTTGTGGAAGGTACATCGACGTACGAGCTCGAATCAAACTGTGAGTATCCCCTTGCTGTATTGTCCGAGGATACCACCTCGATCCCCTGTCTTGCCTTGCGCTCATGCAGTCTGCTCGAGTTTAGCCAGTATCTGGTCCAAGACATGCGTCCTGTCACCTGCATGCGTCTTCACACCAAGTGACGAGCTTGATATCGCTGCGGCACTCCGCATCATCCAGGAAGCCCAGTCGCCTTTCTCGGTCCGCAGTGGAGGGCACATGCCCGTCCCCGGAGCTCAGTCTAACGATGGAGGCGTTGAGATAGCCCTGACCAATCTCAATAACCTGAGCCTTTCAAGCGATCAATCCATTGCCTCTATCGGCCCCGGAAACAGGTGGGTCGATGTCTACAACTGGACTTCGGGATATGGACTCGGCGTGTCAGGTGGAAGGTATGGCGAAGTCGGCGTGGGCGGTCTCCTGACCGGCGGCGGCATCAACTTCTTTGCCAGTCAGTACGGCTGGAGCTTCAACACCGTCGTTGGCTACCAGGTCGTCCTGGGCAACAGCAGCATCGTCGAGGTTTCCAACACATCGCACCCGGATCTCTTCTGGGCACTCAAGGGGGGAAACAACAACTTTGGGATCGTCACCCGTTTCGACCTGAAGACATTCCCCATCACGACAGCGTACTCGGGCACCACCGTCTGGCCAGAAGATCAACTTTCGGCAGTCATCGATGCCATCCAGAATTTCGTGCTACCTGGCGGTGGCATAGACGACCCTCTGACCGAGATCAATCCGACCATCGAGGTACTGCCATCCACCGGCGCGATCGAGCCGTACTATATCCCCTTCGTGCGTGGCTCGGACGCGAACCCGGCCTCTGTGGAGAACTTCACGAGTATAACAGGCGCCATCTCCAATGATGTGGCTGTGCAGGCAGACTGGACCGCCGTTGCATTCGAGGCGGTTTCGGAGGACTCTAATTCCTTGAGGTGAGTCAAATCAGCATCGCAACCGCCCATGAATAGCGTCGGTACTCAGCACAGTCTTGCTAACTCCGAGTGCGTTCACCCATGATAGGGAGCAGTTCCTGGCATTCTCCCTGAAGGCTGCCCCGGGAGTTGTGCAGCTAGCTTACGACACCATCCTCGAGCCTGCCCTCCAGCAACTGCAGAGCATCAACAACAGTTATGTTGCTGTTGCATACCAGCCCATCAGCCAGCTGTGGCTCCAGGCTGCACGCGACGCTGGTGGGGATGCCATCGATCTGGACCCTGATGATGGAAGTCTTGTTGGTGAGTTACTCGGCCGGCCATAGATCCCGAGTACCCTTTCCCTCTCCAACACACGTCTCCGGGACTGGGGTGACTGACAAATCTTGAACAGCGCTGGTGATCACCGCGGGCTGGTCGGACGCTGC
This sequence comes from Cytospora leucostoma, assembly GCA_003795295.1. Classification (NCBI taxonomy): domain Eukaryota; kingdom Fungi; phylum Ascomycota; class Sordariomycetes; order Diaporthales; family Cytosporaceae; genus Cytospora; species Cytospora leucostoma. The sequence goes on along the minus strand of LKEB01000009.1, from coordinate 149,784 downwards.
CGACGACGAGACCATCTACGCCTTCACGTCTTCCGCGCTGGCTAACCTTACCACCAAGGCGAAGGAGCAGGACGTCTTCTATGATTTTGTATATCTGAACGATGCTGCGGCTGGCCAGAGCCCGTACGAGACCTATGGGAAGGGTAAAAGCCTGCCCCGGTTGAAAGAGATACAGGCCAGGTACGACCCCCTGAGCGTGTTCAAGGACTTGGCGACCAGTGGTTTCAAGCTGTAGCGAGGCAGGAGATCTTGGAAGCTGTCGGTGACTTCATTTGGTGGAGGGGTTGAAGTCCACGGACCAGGACCACGGGTCAGGATGCTGGTGACAGGTTATGGTGCACTTGTTCTGTTTCATTTTGATTAGACTAGAAATCGTTTCACAGCGAGGACTCAAGTCCAGATTATTCCTAACGGAGATAGAGTGGATCAACCAACCTACCACATGCATTCTTTCATCTATTGAAGCCTATGTGTCGGGCTTGTAACATCGTGGCCGGCGGAGCCTGTGATCGGGAAGGAAGAAGCCGTCCACGATCGATAAGGACTCGGGGCCGAATCGGCCGAGAACTTAATTTTGCTGTGGGGGATAAAACGCCTCATACCGGTAGTTGCGTGATGTGTGACTGCTGTGTACCATCCGCGATGCACACTCACTCGCGCTGAGCAAATCAACCTATCTTACTATATCCGTGGCAATATGTATTTCATGGTCGGACGAAGGGAAATATACAGGAAACCTCAGGAAGCAACACCGACTTCATCAGGTATCCTCAGTAAACACAGGATCTTGGAAGATGCCGGGGAGTAAGGAGGATGGATGGCTGAATCCTCCCTACATCTACCTGAGGATGGTTATGAGAATAGTGACCTCATTGGGAGCCTGGGAGGCACCCTCGCGTCGCCCTCTCTAGAATCATATAGAGACCCCAAGGCCGCTCCCCAAGATCCCCAATTAGGCCCACTGCATCCATCTTCTGACCTTGAATGGCGTCGATCAGTATACGGTCGACATCACTATGCAAGTATGTCGTGTGGGGCAGCAATTGCGGCTTCAACCAGATCACCACCTCCCGTTCATCCCACCACGACCTTCGAGACAATCTTCTCACAGAAGGACGACAGCGACGACGCGTTCATGATATCGACCGTGGTGACCAGCGCCCCCAGCTCACTGCGCACCCAGTTGCGCACCTCCACCGCCGCCAGGGAGTCGATGCCGTATACCGACAGGGGCCGGGCCGGGTCCATCGGCTCTGACAGCCGCAGCATGCGGACGAAGCACTTGTTGACGACCTCCACTGCGAGGGAGACGAGGATTAGCATACATTCATGCATACACCCGGGTGTAAAGCGAGGGAAAGAAGGGGAGGTTCTGTCCGAGTGCATACCTGTCGCAGCTACCTGCGCCGCCGCCTCCGCAGCCTTGGACCGGAGCAGGAGAAGCAGCGCCTGCACGTCCGCGTTGGCACTGTTGCCACCACCACCCTCACCAGCGGCCCTGTTGGCCCCCGAGCCCGCCCGCAGCGCCGCGAACCGGGCGTCCAGCAGGAGCGCCGAGTCGGCGGGCTGCGGCGCGGCGATGCCCGTCACCATCTGGGTGGCCGACGACGGCGAGCCCGGGGACTGGCTGCCGGCCTGCTGCTGCTGCTGCTGCTGCTGCAGGATGGAGAAGTAGAGGATCTGCCGGAGGAGCCCGTTGTTGATGCCCCTGAAGGTGCGGGCGTCAAAGTGCCTCTCCCGGAAGCCCTCGTTGTTGGCGATGAAGCCGTCGTCCTCGATGACGCCCAGGTCGACCGAGCACGCCGCCCGCCCGCGCTGCCGGCGGTAGGCGGCGAACGAGTCCAGGAAGGCGTTGGCCGCGGCGTAGTTGGCCTGCCCGCGCTGCCCGACGACGCCGGAGATGCTCGAGAGCATCGTGAAGAAGTCGAGCTCGAGGTTCAGCCTCTCCGCCGCTCTGTGCAGGTTCCACGTGCCTTGGATCTTGCAGGCCACGGCTTGGTTGTACTCCTCGAGCGTCATGGAGTCGAATGGCCGATCCTGTGCGGGTTGTGATGTCAGATGTGGTTCTCATGTTTTCCATGCTGGCCCAGAAAGAGAAAGCGAAGGAAGGGGAAGACTTACCCGGAGGACCATTGCGCCCTGGATAATACCTCCAACCGGGAAGGTTGTCTGGTTGAATGCTCTCTGGACATCCCCTTCGCTGGTCACATCGGCAGTCAGAAGGTCGATACTCGACCCCAGGGCTCTGACCTGCTTGACAATGGATCGCGACTTCTCATCCGTGTGCCCGCTCCGGGAGATGACGGCCAGATGCTTCGCACCACTCTTGGCCAGGTAGATTGCCAGGGCTCCGCATAGACCGCGGAGGCCACCCACGATGAGATAGGTAGCACCCTCACGGAAGTGAAGAATCTTCGGGGCGCGTCGGACCTTTGCAGAACAGTGAGTAAACTTCATTGCCGTCAAGGCGGCGCATGGAACTTACAGGAACTGAAATCTTCGGCTCGAGCCCGTCCGAAATCACAACCTTACCGATGTGCTTGCCCGCGCGCAGATACCGCACCGCGTTGGGGACATCAGTGAAGGAGAAGATGTGGATGGGGTTTATGGGCTTGACATGGCGTCCCTCAAGCAGTTCAAAGAGCTTGGTCATAAGACTAGAGAAAGAAGAAAAGAAAGGGCGATCAGCATGCAGTCTTGAGGCGGGTAGCCCGGTTGGGATCAGCACTTACCGAGCAACGAGATGGTCGGGCGCTCTCTGGTGAGACATGTCGACGGCCCGCAGGGAGATGTTGCGGTCGAACGGCTCCATGACGAGGCTGTTACGATCCAGGATATCCTTCTTACCAATCTCAACCATGATACCGCCATCGGCCAGGACGCGGAACGATTCATCCAGCATATCACCGGTCAAGGAGTTCAGGATAATGTCGACTCCTCGGCCTCCAGTAGCAGCCAGGATCTGTTCACCAAAGGAGGTATTGCGGGAGTTGAAGATGTGATCGTCGTCCAGGCCAAAAGTAGATTTGATGAACTCTCTCTTGTCAGGAGACCCAACGGTCGCAAAGACCTAATAGAAAAAGAGTTAGTTGTGTCCCTGCAGTGCAGGAATAGATCAGGGACCACCACTACATACCTCAGCACCGGCATACTGGGCCAACTGCATCGACGCAATACCCACACCACCCGCCGCGGAGTGGATGAGTACGGTCTTGCTGGCATTCACATCGGCCATATCGAACAAGGAGTAGATGGAAGTCAAGTAGACACCACAGAGGGTGGCAGCCTCCTCGAAGGACATCCAGTCCGGAAGGGCGTGGACTCGTCCTGGTCGGGTGCGGACGCGGTTGGAAATGGTGGCAGGAGTGAATACCACCACACGCTGTCCCACCTGGAGCGAGGTAACGCTTGGGGAGATCTTGGTCACGATACCAGCTGCCTCTCCGCCCAACTCGCGTTCATCACCGGGTACGATACCCATGGTGACGACTACATCCTTGTAATTAAGACCAGCTGCGTACACCTCGACTTCGACATAGCCGTCCTCCAATGGCGAAGGCTCCGCCGTCAGCTCGTGGTAGTGAATGGAATCCATATCACCAAGGCGCTCGGCGCCCAAGTTGATTATGGTCTCGCTGGCATGGATATCCAGCACCTCGGTCTTGCGGTCGCTGGGGTGATGACCTTGAAGCTGGGTAGTCTCCCAGTCCGGTAGCAATCGGCTGACCTGCACGACACCACCTCGCTCGACGAACTCGCTCTCGAGCTGGCTTTTGGGCTCAGGCTGGCGCAGGATCTCAAGGCAGGAGACGATGGCTGCACCGGTGGCATCTCCAGTAGGGTCCTCGACATCCAGGTTGACGAGGCGGACACCCTCTTCGGCGCGGATGGTCCGGAAGAATCCGTTGATCGCCGCAGCGTTGGGGTTTGTAACGTTGAGATGGGCGCCGGAAGTGACCCAGAGGATCTTGCTTTGCTTCTGAATGAGGTGCTTCAGAGAGTCCCATTGTTTAGCGTCTGGGTGGACCATGATGGGGGACCCCAGCTCGTCAAGAACGAGTACGACCTGGCCAGGGGTGATGGTGGAAGAATCAGCGAGCTTCTGGATGTTCCATCCGCTCTGAACGAGGTGTCCCAGGATCCTACTGGACGCTTCATGCACGGTGCCAGTGAGGCTGATGAAGCTGACCGTCGGGACCGCCTCCTGAACCTTCTCAGCAGACTGAACCTGGACAATGGAGACATTATCATCAAGAGGCTTAGCACTTCCGAGAGCGCTGAGTGATAACCCCTGGCCAACACCCACGACAATACTTCCAGCCTCCACAGACTGGGAAACACTTTCTAAAACTCGGTCCCGAGTCGTCACATCCACGGGCTCCGAAGCCTTGACGATGACGAGATCGAACTTGACGTCTGCTGCGATGGCATCGGTCTTGGTGACATCATACAAGCCAAATTGTGCCGAAGGGGCGTGAGCTGAATGTATGCCCTGAGCACTGACCAGTGTCGTGGGATCGCTCACGGCAAAGTTGTACTGAGAAGCGGCGGCCCGGATAGGGTTGGACTCTTCTTGTACCCACAGGCTCGAGGTATCCTTCGGGCTCAAGTTCAACTCTAGGACCTTGAGCGTGGGCTTCTTATGGGCAACGAGATCGATCAGGTCCTGGGTTGTCTTGCCGGTCTCCCTCATGAACTGCAGCAGCTTGGGCTCCGGTGCAGACAACAACAGGGAGATATCGGCTTCCCATGCCAGATGCGTGAAAAGATGCTTGGCACCCTCCTCCTCGCTGGTCTCGATATCACGCGTGGTCAGGCCCTTCATCTCGAAAATGAGCGACCCATCTCTGGGGTCGTAGAGAGATAGGTCGGAGCCATAGTTGCGATGAAGGTCTTCTCGCCCGATGCCGAGGAAGCGCGCCGAAGCCAAGGCAATTGCCTCTGCAGGCTGCTCTCGGCGCATGGGGATCACAAGACTGCTGAGAATCTGCGGCACATGCACGGCTCCCACCAGCGGGATGTCACCCTTGGAGATGGCCAGGATGCCAATATAGAAGCAGGCATCGATACTGGCCGGGTGGACGGGGTAGAACGACTGTCCGTACGTGGACGGCGGAGGGTCCATTGCCACAGTCGAGCGACTTTCGGTCTTGCCCATGGTGGCCTCGAAAAGCAAATGCTTCTGGAAGCAAGGTCCGTAATTATATCCGGACTCCCGCACCGCCTTATAGATCATGCTGGCGGGCGTGGCGAGCTGCAAGGGCTCCAGAGAGCCACTCGGGGCCGTCGTTTCCTTGTAGTCGGTTTCGACCGAGATCAGACCCGCGCAATGCTCGGTGTAAACGGTTTGCTTGGTCGAGCAGACGCGGAACTCGTACCAGTCGCGGATAGATCCCCCACGTGCTGGCGTCAAGGCTAAAGTGTACGTGGTAGGCTCGTCCTCCTCGAGCACCAAGGCGCGCAGGAAGCGGATGTCACGGAAACGGAACTGGTATCTGGCAGGTTCTTTCTCCTCCCACTTGGTGACCATGGCCACCTGGTACATGGCTTCCACTGCCATAGCACAGTAACCTGCTCCCGGGAATATGATCTGGTTTCCCATCATGTGGTCTCGCAGCCAGGGCATATCGCTTAGCCGGAGAGTCTTCTGGAAGATAGGAGCCTGCCAGGCGGTACCGTTCATTTTCGAGCCCAAGAGATCGTGGTTGATGAACTTCTTGAACCGCCAGTCTCGGCTGGCCTGGGTCTCGTGCCAGTACCGTTGGGAGTGGTTCCACGCGTAATTAGGCAGATCGACAATGACAGAAGGCTTCTTCGACTCGTGCGTCCGGTTGACCTTCCTGAGGTTCACGGTCCCGCCGAGCAGGAAAAGCTGACCGGCGACGTTGTACAAGGACTGGATCGCGTCTGGTCCGCGCTTCAGAGCCGAGGTGTACGGCGCATCCGCAGGTGCACCCGAAAGGGTCTTCTTGATCTGGGCAATCGGACCTGAGAGGGCATTACTGGGACCAATTTCGATCAGGAAGTCGGCTCCAGCATGCGGGTCTTGCAGGAGATCCCTGGCTGCCTTGGTGAACCGGACCGGAGACACCATGTTACTTTTCCAGTACGAGGCACCTGGCGCTTCTGTCAAGACCTGGCCAGTGACGGAGCTGTACATGGTAGCTGTGGGCCTGCTCAACGACGTGGTGGTGTTCTCAAGAAGCATCTGCTCATACACCTCACCAATCGGCGCCATGTAGTCCGAGTGGTACGCGGCATCGACCAGCAGTAGTCTGGCGAAGTGGCCATCTTGCTTCAGGCGTTCCTCGAGCGACTTCAGGGCGGCGGCAGTGCCAGACAGGGTGAGACTGCTGGGGCTGTTGTAACATGCAATCTGCACCTTGCTCTGGGAATCCAGGTACCTCTCAACTGTCTCAACGTCGACGCCAACAGCCAGCATACCAAGTGCTTCCTTTGGCGGGTACTTCTTGGTCGCCTGACCACGGTAGTAGGCGATCTTGATGGCTTCGTCCGGCGTGAGCAGGCCGGCGGCGGCAGCGGCCGCGATTTCTCCGGAAGAGTGGCCAACCACGGCATCAGGGTGGATCCCCCACTCCTTCAGAACCTCAAGGATGGCGAGTTGCAATGCGGTCACGAGAGGCTGGGAGAACTCAGGCTGTCTCAAGGCCGCGGAACTTCGCTCCTGCGTCAGCTCGGCAAGCAGAGACCAGCCGGGTGGGTCGGGAAGCTTCTGGAGGACCTGGTCCAACTCCTCAAGCACCTCTCTTGCCTGTGGGAAAGCCTTGACAAGACTTGATCCCATTTGGGACCACTGTGCTCCCTGGCCTGTAAAGACGAGTCCAACCCGAGGTTTGGAGGCAGCCTTCTGCCCGAATTGCAGTTTCCCATGGTCTATACTGCTGCTGGTCTGGCTGACCAGGAAAGCACGATAGTAGTGGTGGCTCCTGCGCTCGGCGAGAGTGTAAGCCAGGTCATCGACGTCGACCGCGACACTTGGGTTGACAAAATGCCCGGAGAGCGCGCCGATGTAGTTCTTCAGCGATGCCTGGTCGTTGGCCGACAGAACGAGGATCTTTGGCGGAGCATCCTCGGCGACAGCAACTTCTTCATAGTCATCATCGCCGCCGAAGAAGTCGGAGGTGATCTCCTTGTAGGAAGACACGTGGGTTGCAAATGGGGCATTTTCCAGAATAGCGTGCGCGTTCGAGCCGCCGAAACCGAATGAATTCACACTGGCGCGACGCACGTCGAGTGCCGTCTCCGGCCACTTGACGGACGTGCGCGTAGCACGCACACGGGAGCCAACGAAATCGATGTTGGGGTTGGGATTGATGAAGGTAGGGTTTCCAGGGATAATGCCATGCTCCAAAGCGAGAACGACCTTCATCAAACCCGACAGTCCAGCTGCGGCCTCAGCGTGGCCGATATTGCTCTTGATAGATCCGATCACTAGGTCCTGGCCGAGCTCGCGGGTGCCTGCGAACACTGAGGCGGCACCCTTGACTTCAATTGGATCTCCGGCCGGTGTACCAGTACCGTGGCATTCCAGATACTGGGTTTCGTTGAAGTTCTTGATTCCTGCGTTCGCATACGCAGCTCTGATGGCTGCCGCCTGGGCTTTAGCACTAGGACTGGCAATACCGGGCGTGCGGCCGTCACTATTAGTGGCGGTCCCTCGGATAACCGCGCGGATTGGGTCTCCATCGCGCAGGGCATCGTCCAACCGTTTCAGGTAGACGACGTTCATACCTTCCGCTTTAGCATACCCGTCGGCCTTGGCATCGAAGCTGTGGCATTTGCCCGTGGCGGACTGGGTCATCCGCATCATGCCAATTTCTTCGTTGTGTTCGGGCGTCAGCCAAAGACTGGCGCCGGACACCAGCATGCCATCTGCCTGATGAGTGTCGAGGTAGCGGCAGGCCACCTCCACGCCGACGAGACTGGCTGAACAGGCCGAGTCAATTGTCATACTAGTGTCTGAGGTTAGCCACCCGCACTTCTCTCTGGCAGGACTTCGTCAGGGTCATGTCTTCACATACCTAGGCCCATGGATGTTCAGGAAGTGGCTGATCCGATTACTCAAAATTGACCAGGCCACACCTATAGTTGCAGACTCCGGACGGTTCTCGGGGTCACGGCTCTGCATGGAGGCATAGTCTATTTAGGTTAAGCTGTCAGTGCCATGTTTTTCGACAGATGACCAAGGCAAAGGCAAGATATCACTAGGTAAATCACATACCCACGATGTTCGTGCCGACAAGGCATCCGATCTGTTTCCCACTGATGGCTTCGAGCGGGATACCTGCATTCTCAAGGCACTCGTAGGCAACCTCGAGGAGGATCCGTTGCTGTGGGTCCATAGCAATGCAGTCAACACGGCTTATGTTAAAGAACTGCCCGTCGAAGACCTCTGGGTCGACGTCCTCCATAAACATGCCACCAGGACTCTTCATTGTCCGAGGCCGACGGTTCTCATCATGATGCCCGGACAGGCTGAAGCGGGTAGCCGGTGGCTCATTCTTTGCGATCCCGCCCCGCTGCAGGAAGTCCCAGAGCAAGGTGGGTGAGTTGCTGTGGCCTGGGAGACGACAGGCCATTCCGACAACGGCGACGGGCACCTGCGTGTGGCTCCTCTGGACTCCATTGTTGACCAGAGCGTACGAGTTGCCATCATCACTCGAGTACACCGGTGTCAGTCCGATATCTGGCGAGATACTCATGGTGAAGCAACAGATATAGAGAGGAGAGTGTGGCCGTTGAAAGAAGTAGCAGCTCAATTATCAATTGAGCACTGAGCAACCGGGCAGATGCTTGTCGAATAGGCCAGTTTCCAACGCTGAATCATGAATCGTTCTTTTAAAGACTCATTGAGGGCATACATCGTCTCCTGTTGGGGTAAACAGTCGGGCTTGATACACAGTGTTCCGCAGTCGTTCAGGAGATGCACGTCCAAGCATGCTGGTGTTCGAAAATAGGCCGCCTATGCATGCTTACAGATAGCCTACCTTAATGCAGGTAAGCAGGAAATAATCCAGTGTAGGCACAGGATAAGCAGAGTGAGTAACGGTAACAATGGGATTCCATCAGGATTCAGAGCTGGGTCCAGCCGAAGCCATCGCAACTGGCCCCTGGTGCCAGACTGCTGCTCCTTCCTGTTCCGGATATCACGGCACCATCATGGCTTACCATGGCGATTGTCTGACTTGCGGAGGAGTGTAGACAGAGTGTTTCCTTACCAAGATAGATAAGAATGGGCATGGGGTGGTATGATATGTTGGCGCAAATCGTCAAGTCCCTTTGCATGCATCAGGGACGTAAAACCTGCTGACACCTATATCAGGAGCAGACAAACGTCTAGAAAGATTACCATCAACAAGTTTTCTCAGACGAGACAATCCACTCCCTCTGGTGATTCGGCAATAATCATGGCTGGTCGAGAAGACGTTGAGTTCAAGACCATTGACGGGCTGACCCTCCGGGGTTGGCTATACCCAGCGACAAAGCGAGGAGCCGCCATCATCGCAACTCCTGGGGTACGTTTCCTGTTCTCGAGAGATCCCTATCCCCCAGCAATGACTGGTCTGACCTCACGCAGTTCAACTTCACCAAAGAGACCATGGTGGCAGAGATCGCCGAGTACTTCCAGCGCTATGACTTCACCGTGCTCATCTACGACCCGCGCTCCATCGGGCTGAGCGACGGCACGCCGCGCAACGAGGTCCACCCCTCACGCAACGTCGAGGACTACCACGATGCCCTGACCTTCCTCAAAGGCCACCCACTAGTCGACCCGGCGCGCATCGCCTACTGGGGCTTCTCGTACAGCGGCATGCTGGCGCTGGTGGCGGCAGCCCTGGACAAGCGAGCAAGAGCCGTGGTGGCCATGTGCCCGCTGACGATCTGGGAGTTCCCCCCAGACAAGTGGCCGCGCGTGCTGGCCAAGGCGCTGCGCGACCGCGAGTCCCGCGCGGCGGGCAACAAGCCTGTCTACATCCCGATGCTGACGGCCGGGGGGGAGAACCCGGCGGGCTTCGGCAGGGGCTTCGACGCGGACGGGTTCAAGATGATGGCCGGGGCGAAGGAGCTGCAGCCGACCTTCGAGCTGGAGACGACGCTGGGAAGCTACTACCACATCGCGGCCTTCCAGCCCATGGGACTGGTCCCTCATGTCTCGCCCACCCCGGCGCTGGTGGTCACGCCGGAGCATGACGCGGTCTCGCCGGCGGAGCTCCAGAGGACCGAGATTTACGAGCGGCTGAGGGAGCCCAAACGACACCTGATTGTACCTGACAAGGGCCATATGGATGTGCTGAGTGGAGACGACTTCACCAAGGTGCTGGATGCCCAGGTTGCCTTCCTGCGTGAGATCTTGGGGGCCTAGCCTACTCCTTTCCTTTTTGGCACATGGTCTTGGATACTTGCTAGCTGCAATGCAGGACGATTGAGGCGTTCTAGGTACTTTGGCAAGCATTACACATACGAGCTCACGACCTCTGCATAGCAGCTGCGACTGGCCGGCATCACTCAACCGGTGCACCAACAGACCCGGATAAGCTTAGGCCGAGACAAATGAAGCTGTGACGTGCTGCACGGAACATATGTCAAGATTGAGAATGTTGATTGACTGTGCATCTTCCGTGCATCTGTCCTATCCTCTGCAGGGATTCCTCCACTGAGAGGATAGCACATGCAGGGGCGACTCTGCTCCACTTTCCCATTCAGGGCCGTGGCACACATGTGCAGGGTCTGGAGGATCTGCTATGGGTCCGTTAACGCGAATCCGGGGTTGACAAATGGACCTCGTGAGGACCACAAATTTCCCGGGGACGTCTTGAGGTGGGTCCAGATGTCAAGTCAACTGGTGGTCGCAGCCCTGCAGCCCTGGCAGCCTGGAGGGCTATCATGTATCCGCTCTACCCGTGGGCCCCACCTGGCGCTGTGCTGACCGTAGTGGGCAGCACAGCTGCATGCAGGGTGCTGCCCACGGGTAACCGTCCCATGTCTCGACTTACATGCCAAAGACCCCCTCGCTGCAAGGTGCTTATGCTTACATGCAGCGGGCGGGAATCTGATTACGATCCCTGCAACTCACCACCTCCCAATTTCTTTGTACTTGTCTGCTTAGAAATCCTCTACAAATCCACTACAGCTCACAGCATGGTACTGCACCTACCTAAGTACCTAGAGCCGGCCCATCCCCGGCGCGGAGGAGCTACCACCTTTGCCCTGCCTACCCAGCCTCTCCTGCACCGCCGAGATCAGAAGTCCTCTCCCTCTCCCCAACAATATCCCCAGATCGCCCACGGAGAGCCACCATGGCGCCCTTTTCAAACCTTCGTGCGACTCTCACGCAGATCTACCCACCCAAGCCCACCTTCACCGAGGCCAATGTGCCCGCCAACTCGCAGCGTGGCCGGGTATTCATCGTGACGGGTGGGAACGCGGGTATTGGCCTGGAGTTGACCAAGATCCTCTACGCCGCGGGGGCTACGGTCTACATCGCGTCTCGTTCCAAGGTGGGTTCGGAATGAACAGATTTCCCCAAGGGGGGCGGGAACAATCGAGGAGCTTAGTCCGCTGATCCGATCGCCCACTCCGATTACAGGACAAGGTGGAAGCCGTTATTAAAAACATCACATCGAAAACCACCAATGCCGCAGCGAGTGGGCAAATAAAGTTCCTGCATCTAGACCTGAACGACCTTACAGTCGTCAAGGCCGCCGCTGAGACCTTCGCTCAGCAGGAGTCCCGGCTGGACGTGCTATGGAACAACGCCGGCACGGGCGCCAATGCCGTGACCCCCGGCCAGCGCACCGCGCAGGACTTCGAGCCCATGATCGGCTTCCACTGCATCGCGACGCTGCTCTTCACGCAGCTCCTCGTCCCGCAGCTGCGCGCCGCCGCGGCCGCCTCCCCCGCGGGGCAGACGCGCGTCGTCTGGACGTCCAGCGGGCTGGCGGAGGCCGGGTCGCCGCCGAACGGCCTCGACTTCGCGGTGCTGGACAAGGGGACGGACAAGCCGATGCAGAACTACGGGGCGTCCAAGGCGGGGACGTGGTTCCTGGGTAGGGAGTTTGCGCGCCGGTATAAGGGGGACGGGATCGTGAGCGTGTGCCTGAACCCCGGATATCTGAAGACGGCGTCCTTCGATGGTACCCCGGCGCTGGTGATGTTCTTCATGAACCGTGTGATGCTGTCGGAGCCCATCTTTGGGGCGTACACTGAGCTATTTGCTGGCCTGTCGCCTGAGGTGACGCTGGAGAAGAGCGGGTCCTATATCATCCCTTGGGGTCGGATCCGCAACAACAATGCAGGGCCGCGGCCGGATCTGATCAAGGCGGGGAATACCACGGAGGAGGGGGGGTTGGGGTATGGGGAGAAGTTCTGGACATGGTGCGAGGAAAAATGGGCGCCGTATATTTAGGGGATGATGCCGACCAATGGGAGGCAGGTAGAGTGCTCGATTGGCGGCGTGGCTTAGGATACTGAAATACCGTGGGTGGGTACTGACCGTGTGGTAGTGAACGTGGTTGGTATTGATGATGAGGAGAAGAGGTTCCTAGTAGATTTATCGTAGTATTTTCTTAGATGCACGTGGTTCCACCCGTCGCTCCTTCCAGCTACCACAATACCTACCTAGGCACTACCTACCTATAGGCACTACCTACTTAGGTAGGTAGGTAATGACAAGAAACCCTCCACCGTTGTGCACACGGGCCGAGCCGTTTAAACTTGGCTTGTACACTACAACAACACCAACAGAATGAGGAAATGATCAACGACACCACTACTGAGAAGCTTCCCCATCTGTTCGAGGGTATTTGCGAAATGCGCATGCGTTTACAGGCAAAGACAGTCTACAGAGTGTCCACTACTGCCCTCGCCGTCACGTTGACAAGTGGACAAACGATGCCCCTTGCCAGACGCATCGCGCTCTCGATTGTTCACTGGCATTGGCCTTCCCTACAGGGGTTATCAACAAAACACCAGGAAAGGAAGGTGCGTATGCCGCTGGCCCCACTGGCGATGGCATCATTTTACCAGCGTGTGAGTCAGAATATCAGCCTTGCCTACTAAATAGCCACAGCCAGCCTTGGCAGGGGGCGCCACTCGGCAGCGGTGGGCCGATACCCTGCACGACCTCGGGAGGGTGGGCCGGCACCCCAGGGCCCCCTGCTCCCTGCCTACCTAGGCGTTCATACTTGCGCCTCCGGGGACCATTTCACAGCATCTTCCAACCTCCAGGGCTGTTAAGGACGCGTGGGATGGAACCTTGAAACCTTTAAAGGGCCCCCACGTGGCGGAGACCTTGGAAAGGTCAAGGCACAGGCAGGCCATTGACCCTAGGATTGAAATCGTGCATCGTTCCTGATCCTCTAGCATAGTGGTATGGTTGAATAGTACGTATGTAGGCGTACCAAAGTAAGCAGCCATGTCGGGTTTATCGCCGAAGAAGTTCCGTCCAAGATGCTTCTCGGCTGATCCAACCTGTCTTGATCACCGAGACGTAGTATCGATGATAAGCTCGCTTCGATGTGCGAGATGACAGCGTATATACAAACACTGAAGTACCTATGGTGAGTCTTCAACCTTCGGAACATTGAACTCTCTCGTAGGTCCACATCCTTCGCCTTCCTTACGTTAGCACAGGATCAACTGATATGCTAGCACTCAGGTTTGCTGTGGTAGACTGATAGACCCCATGCTTTGAGCTTCTTGAAGAGTTGTGTTGCGTGTTGCTCCTGCTGACCAGTGGCACAGCACTTGGAAGAACATAAGATCGTAGCCTCAACAGTTTAACGTGAAACCCCTTTTTCTCACAATACATTTCCACGACGTTCTCATCCGCCAGTGTTTCCTTCATGAGCCAAATAAAAGAAAAAGCCCTACCTAGGTGATTGGTAACACGATGGAACTCAGCCTGCCCTCGCCCACGGCCATCAGCAAACGTCGTCGACTGCAAAACCGCAATGCCCAACGCAGATTTCGCGGTATGTATAATGTTTAACCATCTCATCCTCTCCCTTTCGTCTGATCTCTCCCATCCCAAGCAAACTGACGCGGGTTGTGGTCCCCTCATTGTAGAACGACGCGAGCAACAGCAGCAGCAGCAGCAGCAGCAGCAGCAGAACGCTGTTGGGGCAATTAGTAGTGTCCAGTTGTCGATCGCGGAATCAGCCTCCTTCCAGCTCGAGATGCATCCCAGCGAGACCACGTCTTATTTCCCAGTTCACGAAAACAGTCTCTGTACCGACATGGCCCTCAGACAGTTCCTACAAGATGGTACATCGACGAAGAAGACAACAATGACAACAACAGAAGGGGCAGATGCGAGCGATATTCTATCCCCATTCTATCCATTTTCTCTAGCATCATCATCATCATCATCATCATCATCACCCACCTCTTGTTCGTCAACATTCACATCCAACCCCCACAAAAGCCCGCTCGACTACTACTTCCAGGATGACTTCCCGCCGACCATAACAGAAAGCACCAACAACAAGACCAACAACCACAACTCGACCTCCCACGAACCTCCACCCCCACCGCCCTCCACATCATCATCATCATCATCATTACCATCATACAGATACCTCGGCGTCCTCCACATCGCCGCGCAAAAGGGCCACGACCGCATCATCCACACCCTCCTCAACCACCACCCCCACAGCAGCAGCCTGGACTGCGACGCCCCCGACAGCGAGGGCCGGACCCCGCTCATGCACGCCGTGGTGGCCGGGCACCCGGCCGTGGTGCAGGCCCTCCTGGCCGCCGGCGCCCGCTGCGACCCTGTCGACCGCGCGCGGCGCTCGGTGCTGCACCTGGCGGTGCTGTACGGGCGGGAGGAGGTGCTGAGGCTGCTGCTCGTGGCGGTGCGCGGCGGCGGGTGCGGGTCCTTGCTCGACGCTTATGATGCGGATGGGGACACGCCGTTGCACCTGGCTGTGGCGGAGGGCTTCGAGGCCGGTGTGGTGATGTTGTTGAGGAGTGGGACGGACCTGGAGGTTCAGGCGAGGCGGTGCTGAGCCTGGAACGAGCGTGGTTGTTTTGATGGTGTTGTATAGATGTGTGTATGGCTGGGATAGAGCGTGTGGATAGAATCACTACTATATTACTATATTATTATTAACATCTTCAACGTCTACTTCTACGTCTACTTGTACGTCTACTTCTATGTCTACTTCTACGTCTGTATATGTTCTTCTGGCATCTTCCTCTAGTGTCTTCTTCGGATGCTTTATTCGAATGCTACCTTCGGATGCTACCTTCAGATAATATTCAACTCCTAAGCTTTCTCCAATCTAAGTATCACGTTCAGCTTGAAGTAGCACTAATAGCCAAGCGTTAATAGGATGTTGCATCTGAAGATACTCAATGACTATATATGTAGGTATTTCAATACCTAGCTACCTAGGTAGGTAGATGGGAACCTTGGAAGTAACGCGAAGAAGGTGCCTAGTACATAGGTGTTATCCCAATTTGGGGTTCTATAATAAACTTGACTTCCACAATATATGTAATTACAAGAGATCGATCTAGCTTGAGGAAAAGCCCCATGAAGGTGGATTCATATAATCTATCTAGAAGAAGAAAACTACAATCTAATAAAACCATTGACTCTATGCCAGATCTAGACCATCCTATACTTACAATAATCACAGCCCATATGTGTACTTATACAACACACTAATTACCTAAATACCTAGGTACTTACCTCCTCAGTAAGTACCCTAGTACCTAGGTAGTTAGGTACTCACTTCCGCTAGAGTCTTAGCCTAAAGATCTCCCTGCGCTACATATGTACTACCTAGGTACCCACTCAAGTACCTAGGTACTTATAGGTATGTAGATTGTGATATGCATTCACATACCTCCCCATTCATCACATGCACGCACCCAAAACTCAAGGCCGACACAACCTCCCCTCCCCATCCTCAGCCCACGCCTCACTCCCCACAGCCGTCACCGCATAGAACAGATCGTCCGGGTCATACCGCTTCTTGATGGCCACCAGCCGGCCGTAATTGCTCCCGTAGAACTGGCCCTGCCAGTCCCGCTGGCCGAAGTTGGCCTCGTTCAGGTACGCCCCCGAGTCGGGCGTCACGGCCTCGATGGCCGGGAGCACGCGGTCGAGCAGCTCCACCTGCCAACTCGGAACCCGGTCCCACGGCTCGCCCCACGCCCACGCCACCCCGACGAGGCAGCTGAAGGAGGTGTCGCGCCAGGCCGGCAGGACGGCGTTCTCGGCGACGGGGCCCACGGCCTGGGTGATAGCAGTAGTGGTGTTGATGCCCGTGCAGGCGAGGTAGAAGGTACCGCCCTCGGTGATGCCCCGCATGGCGGCCATGATCCCAGGGAGGTCGGCGTCCAGGTTGGCGCGCGTGATGAGCCGGCCGCCCTGGACGGGGACCAGCGAGGCGCCCTCGAGGACGGGCCACACGTCGGCGGCGAGCACGTCGTAGAGGCTGCTGGCTCCCGAGGTCTTGAGGCCCAGTGCCTGGGCGCTGAGGCCGTCCTGCCGGGCCAGGGCCGAGAGCATCGGCCGCATCAGGGCGTCCAGCCCCGCCTGGTCGTGGCCGGGCGCTATGATGGCGATGATCTCGAAGCTGTCGTTCGTGACCGAGTACGTCGCGTAGACGCCCTGGTCGAGGAGCGGGGGCATCTGCGCGTGGAACGTCTCCACGGCGGCCCAGTAGGCGTCCTCGCTGCCGCTGCCGCTGCCGGCCGACGCGATGCCGAACGAGTAAGAGGCCGCCCCGACGGGGGCGTCGGGAAAGACCCTCGTCGTCATGGACACGACGACCCCGTACGTGCCGGGCCCGCCGCCGCTGAGCGCCCAGTACAGGTCCCTGTTCTCCCGCGGCGTGGCGACGAGGTGCTCCCCCGCCGCGGTGATGACCTCCCACTCGAGCACGTTGTCGGCCGCGAGCCCGTACAGCCCCGACAGGGACGAGTGTCCTCCGCCCTGCGCGTAGCCGCCCACCACGCCGACCGTCGGGCAGGAGCCGGTGACCACGCGGTGGCCGCCGCTCTGGTGCGCAAAGGTGGCGGCCTCGCCGCCCTGCACGCCGGCGCCGAGCTTGACGGCCGGTCCGGTGTAGTAGCTGCTGTTGTAGGCCGGGATGAACGTCTTGTCTTTTAGGTTGTGCGTCCATAGGGAGAGAGCTCCCTTGCCAGTGCCTTTTCCATTTTCGCTATTGATGCATTGTCAGTTTGCTACACCACATTCTATATAAACATATTTTGAGCTGAGTAGGTAGCATTGGAGGGAGTAAAAGGAAGTACAACAGGGGGACGCACTCATGGCCAGTATTCTTGATCACAAGCCGCACGTTGTTCTTCCGCGCAAAGGCCATTCCAGCAACAATATCGCTGGGCCCAGTCACGTTGATGGAGTAAGTAGCATAGTTCCCGAGCTCGCAGGCGTCAGACCGGGCCGTGAACGGGACGCAGGACTGGTTCTGGAACCAGGGCGAGAGGAACTCGGCCGGGTGTGGGATCTGCAGGTCGGGCTGTCCCCACCGCTGCTGCAGGGCGGTGCAGGTGTCATTGGAGTAGGTGGGATCGTGACACGAGTGGGCGAGGGGGTTCGTGGCCAGGAGACGCCCTCCCACCGTTGCGTTTAGATCCTGCCAGAGGGGAGGGGCCGGCCAACCACCATCACCGGGGATGTAGCGACATGCAGTAGTTGATGTGATGGCTGCAAGAGCAGTGGAGGTGACAAGGAAGTGGAGGAGGACGATCTTCATGCTGTCTGACTTTCTGGGCCAAGCCAAGCATGCAAGCCAAGAAACGCAATTCAGATTTATGCAGTGATATGACTTATTCCCACGTGGTGTATAAGTGGCCGAGCAGTCGGCGAGAACCCTCCTCCTATATAGAGTCGCGTGGGAACATTTTATACCATACTCATTGTCTATCCACGTCTGTTTACGAGCGAGACCTTCAAATTGGATGGATACTTTGGAAGGCATCCATTACTCTACACACGAAAACCAACAGGATCACAGGATTCTTGGCCCCAAGGTGAAAGGGGAAGGAGAAGGGGGGGTGAAGGGTGAGGTCTGGGGTCCAAAAACGAGAACAGCCTCTCTCAACGAGCCGCCCACCCGGATAGATCCTCTCATGGTTCTCGCGAGAGCAGTCACTCAAGCACCAATCCGGATCCTGATTCCGGTTCTGACGACAAGACCCAACTTGTGATTATGGGTCATGGACCATGGCTATAATCATCGCCTGGTCTGTTTACATGCAGGTAAGCATGTAAATAAGCAACATGCAAATAAGCATGCCTTAGTGGGCGTACGCCATGCCATGGCATGGCTGATCACAGCTGACAGCTAAAGGGACAAGTAGAACGATCCTGGACAATTCATTGTAAGGCTCACAGGATGTACTTGACTCGGGCCAGGAACCCCGTACAATGCGGCGGCCAAGGGGGCGAGGGGTTGTCGGCGTGAACATCAGCCCTGCATGATTACCTGCCGTCATCCAGACCTTCGGGGACAGTGGGACCGTGGGAGATAGGACTGCTCATGTATCGCCATGCGTGGGCATGGCCTGACAGAACACAGGCACAGGCACGAGCGGTACGCCTCACTATTGACTTCTTGCATTGGACCACGAGCACCCTGGACGGCGGCTGACAAGCATTACCTACTAAGTACTTTGAGTAGGTGCTAGATGAGCGCACCATGGGTTGAAAGACCTCGATCGTCGCTACTATGGTAGTCCAGACATTGCCGGTGCGGTCCTCACCTCCAGGACCAGGAACAGAGAGACAATATTGATGGAGTCCTTCAACCACTCGAGTCGAGGGCCATGGCCACTGCTCGACGTGCTCGAGCCCGGGCCAAGTCTCATCTTCACCATTGCCACTGGTACCGCCCTCGCCCTCCTCAGCTATGTCGTCTGGGTAGGTATCTACCGTCTCTACTTCAGCCGCCTCGCCGAATTCCCAGGTCCCAAGCTGGCGGCCTTGACGGGACTGTACGAAGCATATTTCGACCTGATCCCCAAGGGTGGTGGACAGTTCCCCTTCGCCATCAAGCGCATGCACGAAAAGTACGGCCCCATCGTGCGCATCAACCCAGACGAGCTGCACATCGACGACCCGGACTTCTACGACACCCTGTACCCGACCAGCAAGCCGTACGACAAGCTGCAGCGGCTGGAGAACCGCTTCGGGATCCCGGGGGCCACCTTCAGCACGGCCCGCCATGAGGTGCACAAGATCCGCCGCGCGGCCATCAGCCCCTTCTTTGCAAAGTCCAAGGTGCGCGAGCAGGCGCGCGACATCCAGGGCCTGATGGACGTCATCTCACGTCGGCTGACCGCCGAGTATGCCGGCACGGGGAGGGTGCTCAACCTGCACGACGTGTGGCGCTGCTTCGCCGCCGACAATATCATGGACCTGGTGTTCGGCTCGCCGCTGGACCTGCACCTGTCCCCGGACTTCCGCGCCCCGTTCACGGGGGCCATCACGCGTGTGACCAACTGGTCGCATGTCACCCGCTATCTGCCCATCTTGGGTGCGGCGACCGACAGCCTGCCGTACTGGCTATCGAAGCGGCTGTTTCCCCCTTTTGAGCCCATCATAGCGTACCGGGAGGTAAGTCGCTGGCATGATAGTTTCGCTCCTCCCTATCTCTCTGACTGCCAACCCAAAGCTCACCAACCTCGACCGACCGAAACAGGAAATGTCCAGGCAGACCGCCACCATTCGTGCCAGCCATCAAGCCACGGGCGGCGCCGATGAGAAGCCCCGGATGGGCCAGACCGGCCATGCCACCGTCTTCCACGAGATGCTGGCCTCCAACCTGCCCCGCGAGGAGCTCTCCCACAAGCGCATGCAGCACGAGGCCGAGTCCCTCATCGGTGCGGGCCTCGAGACCACCGCCTGGACGCTCGCGCTAGGCAGTTTCTACATCCTGCACGACCCTCAGGTCTACGCAAGACTGCAGGCCGAGCTGACGACCGCCATCCCCAACGCGGCTCAGATCCCCCCGTGGGCGACATTGGAGACATTACCCTACCTCACCGCAGTCGTCAAAGAGAGTACGTTCGTTCTCCCATAGTCTCCACCCCCATTTATCATCCCCGGCTGGCATGACTTTACCCTGCCTATACTAATCCGGCCCCCCAGCCCTAAGGATGGGCATGGGCGTCATCGAACGCCTAGTCCGCATCAACCGCAACCCAGCCAGCCCCTGGATCTACGACGACAGCGTCGTCATCCCGGCAAACGTCGCCGTCAGCATGGACCAGTACCACATGCTGATGAACGAGCGCGCGTTCCCGGACCCGACCACCTTCCGGCCGGAGCGCTGGCTGGACGACCCCCGCGGGCCCGACGGCTTCCGCCCGCTCACGCACTACCTGACCGTCTTCGGGCGGGGCACGCGCATGTGCCTGGGCCTGAACCTGGCCTACTCGGAGCTGTACATCGGGTTCGCCACCCTGATCCGGAGACATAAGCTGCGGTTGGTCGGGACGTCGGTCCGTGATGTGGCTTTTTATGCGGAGAACACGATCTTGTCGCCTTGGCCTGGGACTAAGGGGATACGGGTGTTGGTGGATAGCTAGATGGAGGTGGGTATATGTGGCTGAATGATAGGTGGTTGGGTGGGGGCGGGCTGCAAGGGGTTGGTGTGAGCTTTGTGAGTGAGTGAGTGCTCCCTGGTCAGTCAAAAGAAACGGCGGACTGGTTGGGTGATGAGCCTGGGTATAGGGCGCGATATAGACTATATGTTAGAACGAGCTTATGTGCAGCAGCCGAACTTGGATTGGTCGAGGTGCATTCAGTCCGGTCCGTCAACGTATCGAAGAGAAACCTCCATCACGGGTTTCTGAACCTATACAATTCGCGGACTCTTTCCTCAGGATTGTTCGTTACTCCCATTGGTAAATCGGTTTCTGACGAGTTAGTAGCTAGATACAGAGATCTAAGTAAAGATTTGATTGACGAAGGCTTGACGAACGAAAGCAAAAGAGAAGGAAAATGAAAGAAGAGCATGAGCTAGCGGTACAATGAAGGAGAAAAAAAAAGAAAAACAATAGCAGAGGACATGCAACACCGGGTATTCGCTGGTCGTCACCGACCCAACTACTAATCCAGCCCTCAGTGGCTTGACTATGGGAGAGCGGACGGGATCCCGTATTTTCCACTGGGTGTGGTCGCATGTGCTAAGGTTTCTTCAACATTGGTATATAAGCCAATCTCATTTTTGCAGTCACTTGACCTATGCCGCGGTCTTCACGAAATGGCAGTGAGCCTGTTTGGAGACGCTGTATAGATGGTAAAAGACAAATGCTAACACTCAGGGTGAGGAATGATAGGACCATGTTGCCAGGTGGTTGGTAAATGTGAATGAGTAGCGACCGTAGTAACAATGATGACAGATTATATTGACTATAATATATCGTGAATCCCTCTAACCACACAAGTGATCCGGTTTGGGAATAGCATCATGGATGGCACGTTAGGGCGTGTTGAGTTCCATTGTACTATGTACTAACAAATTAGTGTGTAGGCCCAACTGCATGTGCGGGTGAGTTTCAAATGTTAGGGTGTGATTTGTGATCCGCTACGGCCTTCAGGCACATGCTGACAGCATTTGAGCACAGCTTGGCGAGTGGGGTCCACGGGTATTTAGCTTATCACATAGTATGTACCTAGGTACCTAGGTAGGTATAGCCCCGCTGTTTCTCCTACTGTACTGTACATTAGATAGATTAGGCATTGTGAATGGATGGTCCCTTGTTTAAATATTGTGGTCCCTTGTTATGTGCGTTGGTCCCTCCGACCTTTTGTTGGTTGACACCCACCAGTGACAGCCACAGCTCCAGTGACAGCAACAGTGACAGCTCCACCCAGTCTGATTGCCGCCTGTGACCCTATCAAGCCTCAATCATCATCGACGCCGTGCGGTCATGGCTGGATAACTTCCAATTGCACCTAAAGATAGAAACATCACGACGCCGCACTGCATGTCTAGGCTTTTTTGCCGACGATCTCGCCTCCGCTCTGCAATTCCCTTGTATCTCTTTACCTGTATCATCGACGCGTATCCTTATGTCTAATTTCTAATTCATTCCACCCGACCTCTCCTCCCTCTCTACACCTTCCCTGTCTTCCAGGACCATCCGACAGGACCTCAACACCAAAACCACGCCTTCCGGCCTTTCTCACTGACGCCTCGCTCTAAGAACCACCTCTCTCCTCCCCTCAATCCCCCCAATTCTTCCCACGCCCCATCTTGCACCTTCTACCTCGAAGGGCAGCATTGACAATGGGGAAGTTCACGCGATTCTTCAAGAAGCGCAAGCAGCGCAACAAGAGCGAGGCTCCAAACACCGAGGCTTTTGGCAAGTCGTACAGACAGTTTGGTGGCAGCATGCCTGCTCACCCTCGATATTACAGCCAAGAAGACTACGATCAAGGTCGAGGTCGCCTCGACCAACCAACCCAAGCCTCAGCCGCGATGCTCGCCGAACTGCCCTCACCCGTCCTCGAGCGCATCTTTGCCTTTGTCTGCCCACATACCCAGGATTCGACCTACGAGACCCAAGAGCAGAGCTCCCTCGAGGATGCCTGCATGCTCTGCGACCTGCGTGACCTGGCGCACTGTGTCCAAGTCAACCGCCGGTGGAAGAATACGGCGGTCAAGGTTCTGTACGTATCATGTCGCGTGCCGCATTGTGCCGCCCCCAACTGCCCACCAACGGCGTCAGGGAACGCGCCAATGACTAGTCTGGCATTGGAACACATGCTAATTTGGGACACCCCTGATTTCACAGGTACCGCAGCATCAGAATCGAGGCAGTCCACTACTGCGACCGCGAAGGTGTGCTAGCCGAGAAGCGCAAGCGCAGGACCTTCCTCGACCGCAATGGCATACCTGAAGACACCTCCCAAAAGCGGCTCAAGCTGCTTTGTAGGACGTTGCGCGAGGATCCTTCACGCCTGGGACCTCTGGTGGGATACTTCAAGCTACCATACATGCTGCGGGAGTCATGTCAGGCGGATATAGCGCGCACCATTGCCGTGCTGCCCAACCTCCAATACGTTGATCTTCCCGAAGGGCTGTTCCATGACGACCCTCGTTATATTACATTGCGGATGGAGGTCGAGGCGAGATGTCTCAATCTTAGGAAGATGACATACCTCCATGGCTCTGAGCGGAGTCTGGAGCGGGTTGCCAATGGTCAGGTCTTCCGAAATCTCGAGGTTATAGAGCTGAAGGGCATTCAGATGGATGGCACCGCCCTTCTACATGCTCTCGGCGCCCTGGGGGGCCTGCGCGGACTCAAGATTACCGATTCCAGCGCCATAACCGACGACATGATTGCGCACGACAACGAGATGCTTCCGGCATTTCCTGCTGTGGAGGAGCTCATGCTGGAGAACGTACCCGGGATAACCGCACAGGGGTTGAAGGGTTACCTCAGCCGCCTCGACACTTCACAGAACCTCAAAGCTTTGAACCTCGCCGAGACGGGGGTCAAGCCTTGGACTCTGCAGGATGTTTTGGCGGCGGCCCCTAGGCTTAAGCGGCTCAATATCACCTACGAGGCCGAGACGTCCTTGCCCTTGGCTGCCGGCACCTCACAGATTCCACCACTGACTTCGAACTCCCTCGAGTTCTTTCACTATGAGGTCTCAACTGTTCCCTCATCGAGCCCCTACGCCAACATTCTCCCATCCTACTACAACTACCTCTCCGGCTCCATCCTCATGGGCGGCTTGCCAAATCTCCGCGCCCTATACGTCCGGGACCCAAACTTTGCCGACAGCCTCCTTGGCTTGCCCCCTCCAGCTCCGAAGTTTGCGGCCGATGCATACAAGAGACCCGGTAGCAGCAGTTCTCAAGCCTCCGGAAACATCCCATACAATGGTCTCGGTTCCCCCGGGTTCACAAACCCTTTCCAGAACGGGTTCGGCGGCAATCCCTCACAGGACTCGGGTTCGAAGCTCAAGCCGTTCGCCAACGCAGGCCACAATCCCCGTTTCAGCTCCAACAACCCCTTCGCAGCCCTCGCGGGGCCCAGCGGACCTAGCGGGCTGCCACAAACCCTCGAGGTCTTCACGAAAGGCGATGACGAGCTTGACTGGGGCATGGTCAAGGTTGATCCCACCAGGAGAGACTCCAATGTCACCGCCGCTAGGCGTCCATCCAGTAGCTATGGACTGGACAACAGTGCCAGCGGCTGGAACTCCCGTGCCGGGGCTCGCAAGTCCGTCTTTCTGGGAAACGGCGTGGGAGGCTTCCTGGCTGTGCCCGACGCGCCTGGAGGTGAAGCTACCACTAGGAGGGGCAGCGCGCCGATTGTTAGTACGGGTGAGGCGTGGCCGCGACCGAAGAGCGCGATAAATGAGAAGAGGGCTTCGAAGATGGACTTGTGGCGTTGAGGGATTTTGAACTGAGAGATTCCCCGACCTTCGGCGTCTCATCAGATTATCTCAACGGGATTATACTCAGTTCGGCCCCGTATGCGTAATCATCGAAGGAAACATCAGCAAGGGTCGCGAGAGCGCTGACTCGGTATCCATGAGACCGCCGCTCGGCATCGGCTTCCACAGCAACGGCCTGGACTTTCCGCCTAGACCCTTGTCGACTGACGAAAGTTGGCAAAGCTAGGGGAAGGAGACTTCTGAGCGACGACAATGCGAACTCGGCGGAGATTTACATCTTGCAGTTCCCGAGAATCGTGGTCGGAGCCTGGCTGAGTCCTCTGCTATATAAGGCCCGTCTTATCCGATATGGTCCGTGGGCGTGTCACTCATGCACAGGATGAGATACCTCGCTGAGCACTACCGACACCGTACCACGCCACAACTGGACCCGTCATTCTTGACTTGTTTCTGGTCCGACCGATTTCTGCTGGGTTCACCAAAGAAGCCTGCGCTTGGTCGCTCGGGATCCAAGTTGCATAATCCGGCAAAGGGTGCCGGCTAGCTTGGGATATGAACATACGGTCGTGCCTTGTTGCACATCCAGCTGGGAGGAGGGGAAGATGCATACCTTCTCGCCTGGCCTTTTTGACATCGCTAACAAGCGATTGATGTGGCATCTCATGCCCCCCATTTCCAAAATCATACATGCCTTCTGCCGACATCCGCTTCCTGCCCCATGGTTGGCATTGTTATCTTATAAGGCACGGCGTGCATTGTTTTCAGGTATCCGAAATACCTTTACCCATTTCTCAGGGCATATAATCAGATCAGTTTCGTCGATTCGGCACTTGAGGCGGGCAGGAAGGAAGTCGGGGGCCGGCCTCCATATAATCTCGTCATTTGTTTGCAAGAGGCATGCTCGCATTGTGTTGTACTACTATTACTATCTATACCCCGAGTCCGTAGCAGAACTTTCTGCGACGCGTTTTCCAGAGCCGAGGAAGGAGTCTGGATAGGACGAAATAATTGAATTCCAATACCCCCAAAAGCTGCCTTGTTCGTATGAGAACACCTCTTCACTGGGCAAAATGAACAACGGCGTGTTCCGAGTAATATGTGGTGAGATCGTGGCTGTCACCTCTATTCTGTCTTCTTGGCCTCAATTTTGTGACCCCCCCTGGCCCGCCTTTCCCCCGAGACTGGGAAGAAAGGGAAAGGGAGGCATACCCTTACTGTGTGCGTACATAGAAGGGACTGGATACCATCAGATGAGCGGCAATAAGCTCTGGAGCCATACAACGAGTCGGTACAATCTTTGTTCGACGCGTGGCAGGGGTTATAGCGATCGGCAAAAAAAGTAAATAGATATGTGACAAGAGAGGGATTCGAACCCTCGCCTCTTTCGAGACTACGATGAGAATTCAGATTGAGACCTGAACGTAGCGCCTTAGACCTGTTATGAATTAGTCGGGTTGTTCAATGTGGAATTGATCGAACTGAGTGAAGACATACCGCTCGGCCATCTTGCCAGATGCTGACATAAGCGCGATAATTTGTTGTATTAAACCCGGATCAGTGTGACTTTGAATCTGCAGGTGCTGGAGAGGAAGCCACTTCCTGCCATTTACATCCTGTGAACTTAACATCGAGACATCTGCCCACCTGCCCGCGCCACAAAGCCCGCCCTCCTTCCCTTCCTACGTCCGCATGCCGGCAGTATCTATCATCTGCGCGTTGGGTTCCCCCGTGCCGTTGCTGCAGGGCGGCAGGTGGTCAGGTGATATTAGCCACTAATACTACCTACCTTGCAACGACTAGGACACCCCCCCCCCTCCATATCTCGGAGACTTTTCGACATGCAGGAACATGTAACTCCATCATCACCCCTTACTATGTAAATCGTCCGGGTGACCAGATCACCCCCTGTACCCCCCCCCTCCTCCTCCTCCTCCTCCTCCCCGCCGGCCAGCTAAGAACCCCGGATCGAAAACCACACCTTGGTTGACGCGGGGGCCAAGGGGCAAAGGGGCCGGGGTGCAGGGGGGCGAGGAGGAGTGAGGTTGCACTCGCGATCAGATCACTAGGATTTGGGGGGGGGGGAATTTGCAACCCTGCCGAACGGAGGAAAACTGCCTAGGTGAGCAGGTAGGTAGCATGCGTCTGTTTCATCCAGACGAAAACATATCAGACGGCGAGTTTTTTTATTGTTCTTCTTGCTGCTCCCCTCAGGCGTTGCTCAGATCGTCAGTACCACACCACCGTGGGGCTCGACCTTCCTTTAGTCTAGAGGGAAGCTCTCGACGGTGCCTGGTGCCCTCGGGAGCAAAAGGTCCCTTGGATAGGCGTGGTAGGTAGGGGGGTCCGCGGCAGGTCTTGGCGTTTCATGCAAGGGGACGAGGACTCACGCCTACGCACGGTTGGGGTAGGCTCGGGGGTGAGGTATACGGGGATCGGGATCTGATGATGGGAGGGTTCATGGTGTGTAGGTTGAGGATGAGTGGACGATACTATAGATGGGAGATGGCAGGCCCGTGGACGCGTAACGTATCGCCAGGGAGGTGGGACTATCTCGATAGCTTCACCGAGACGAAACGGTGCTGGTGCGGGCCACATGGAATGTACCTCGTGCCGTTTCCTCTCCAGACCCCTTGCAGCATCAAATGTCGCGGGATGCAGCGACCATGATGGTGACGACCTTGCCATCAAGCTGTAGTACGTAGTCTTGACTCGTTGTTCTGGAGTAATATGATCTGCATTGCATGGGCTGGACCTTGGAGATCAACAAGGTGGTTTTCTTTTGCAAAGGCAAGGTAAATCATATGCTTACCAAATATCATTTCCGAGGCACCAACATTTGTTAAGTTCCATATATTCGGCAGCGCTGCCGGTGTGGACGACGCTTGTGGAGCCGACCGGCCCGGACACGCCATCCAATTCCGGCCCACGGCTCCGGGGCCCACGGGGTAAGCAAGTCGGCTACTCGGCCGATACAATACCTACCACGTTTGTCAATCGAACGCGGCCCGGGGCCCGACCACAGGGCAGAGTGCTGCCTGATTGTGACGTCTCCTCGCTACCAAATCGGTCATAACCCGGACTGCGAGTAAAAGGAAACCCATATCGTTCCAAACCCGTCTCGTCCGTCGCAGGGGTAGAGGGAAGGTGGGCTTCCCCTTCATTACGCTGACTCACCGCCCAATGAATTCTCAACCTACAACGAGGATCGGCAAGACTTTTGTTCTGAGATCGGACTATTGGATCTGGAAAACGTAGAGACTTGCTCTCCAATGCCAATGCCTGGCCAATTGGTCTTGATCTGTAGTCACCATATCTGAGGCACTAGAGGTTGGACTTGAGGCCCAACCTAGAATGGTCCGGCGTTTCACTAGGGGCCGCCCTCGTGGGTATTCGGGCACTTGCAACGTTTCTGGTCTACCTAAGAGGTACTTGAGTACTTGAGTACATGACTGCTCTCGGCAAGTACCTAGGTACCTAGGGAGATGCGATGCCTAGGATCATAAACCGATTGTTTTAACGCTCGGCGCACCGTTTGTCATATGACGTTTTCCCTCCTTTGTTCACCTCAGACATCAGTGCTCCTCTCGGTGATGTCCATGTCGCTGTTAGGGGTGTCAAACCCCCCGCACTAATCTACAAATATGCCACAACTGAACCGACGTTGCATCGTGGCTGCTAATAGTAGAATTGTCTCGGTAGAGGTGGTGCCGGTGGCGGCAGCAGCAGTATCGAAGACGACCACCAAAACCTCCTCCTCCCTGCCCCCCTATTTCCTTGCTCCCTCCAAAAAGTCCCAATGCATCGATTGAGTCGGTGCATGAACGTCGGCGGTGTAGCTTGATCAAAATCCCTCCTTGCTCCCTCCCTCCTCCTTCTGTCACAGCTGAACAGTGCGCACCGCCGCCCTTGCAGCCACGTAGACTTACACCCATGACCTCCAAAAGCGCTCCACCCATATCAGACATGCATAGGTAAGTAGACAAGCAGAGGGAGAGGGAGGGACTGATAAAGTAGGGCTCAGTAAGCAGTAAGTCTGGCACATAAGCGCCGATGAATTCTTCAAAACCTGCACATAGGTGGGATTCAACCCAATAGTCCGTGCTGCTCTCCTGCACCCTCCCCCCACGAAAAGGTGCAGCCACTCACATGTCAAGCCACTTCTTCACACACACACATACACACTAGAGGGCGCTACGCAGTGGTGACGGGGTAGCTGGTAACATCACCACCACCACCACCACCACAACCCAAGAAGCAAGAAAAAAGCAGTCGGGCAGGCGGGAAAAGCTCAGACTCCGGGTGCTGGGGACGGATCATCATCATCATCATCATTCTCAATGAACTTTCTTGAATTATATGGTCCCTGTATACTCCCCCCCTAGGGCGTACCCCCCCTCCTCATCCCTACTCGGCGACAAGTGTCTCTGAAGCTCTTGCATGAGGGCCAAGACCCCGCGCAGGAGATAGAAGGGGCTGTTGTGGTCTGCCGTTCTCTGACTCGCCCGAAGGCCGTGTGACGAAGGGGTGGTCAGAGAAGGGAGGATGGAAGGGACGAGAAAAGAGATGGCGCGTGTGGGTTTTTGACTGCCGGGTACGTACTTGAGTATAGTCGGGCGAGACGCCGTTGGCAACCGTTGCTGCATGCATCATGGCCACGACCGGGGGGTTTGCGTGAGATGGTTAACCTCGGAGAGGACCTGGTAAGATCGGACGGTACGAATTGACTGGATGACGGCTAGCTGCAGCGGATTCGAAGTCGTATAACAGGTGGATCGATGTACATGTGAAAGTCACGTAGATATAGACAAAAATGGAAGTAAAGCGTTTTGCAGGTATTTGTTATATTCTTTTTTGCTTTTTGTCCGATCCCAGCAGTCTGGTATCATACTTTGCAAGGTACTCTGATGACCTTTGGTAGCCACAGGCTGGGTATACTTTGTCCACTCAATAATCGAGTTCCTTCCTCCCCTTCCCCTCCTAAATGGCCTTATTCCCCATGCGGAGGCGGCTTTCAACCTCCCAGGGTAGATAGACTCGTCGCCGAAAATGCGCCGGACGGACGATGGTGATCGCTATGATAAATGTAACGAGTGGATGTCCGACGCCTGATAAATGCCAATGCATGTGCTAAATAAATGTTCCCCTCCCAACGCCAATTCCAACAAACATATTCGTGTGTTTGAGGCCCCGTAATGGTGTATTAATCAATCCACCTCCCGATCCTCCACCCCCAGAAACTCCCACGCTCTGGAAAGGCTGTGCGAAACCAACTGCAATACTGGTGGTGACTAGATGACTAGGCGCTCGCGCCTATAGTTGAAACTTGCCCGTGAGCTTCACGCTCATCCTCCTCCGCGCGGCGTTGAAGCTCGATACCCTCTTGCCGCTGGTGGCGGTGTTTTGGGTGCTGGTTGTTGACAAAGGAGACAATGGTGATATTGGGGAATCGAGAGAGTCCGAAGTAGGTGTCCGCGAGACCGACAGGAACGCCTGGTTCTTCTCGTTCCTCTTGGCGGTGCGAACGATATCGTCATAGGTCACCGGCGCGGGTGTCGATCTCGTTGGTGGCCGCTGTGGTGATGCAGACGGCGCGGATACACAGGTGGTGATCACCTCTGTGGTCTCTTCCTGCTCCCCTTTTGGCTCCTCGACGAGGGGCTCCTCCGCGATGTTGCGTTTCGAGGGCGAGGTTGGTATGGGCAGGCGCTCCGACGACTGTGACAGGAAGGACTGGTTCATCTTGGGAATGCTCCGCCTCCTCATTAGACTCAGACTTCGGGCCACGCCTCTGAAAATCTGTGTTGGTGTCCTGGGTGTCTTGGGGCGGTCCTCCTCGTCGTCCTCCTTTGGTGCTTGGCGGGATTCCAGTGAGTACATGCTGCCATTGGCATAAGGGTCGATCTGTAGGAAGAAGGGCTTCTGCAGGGTTTCTGGTTTGGCTGGGGGTCGCATGCTGCTGCTCCGTGGCGGGTGAACCACGGCAGGTTCCGTGTAAGTGGAGCCGGAAGACGTTGTCGAGAGCGACATGCTCCGTCGTTTTACTTCACGGTCGCTAGCATTGCTTGTTGGTGACGCCCGGCCCGAGACATTCTGCCTCGCCTCCATCGAGATTGGTGAGATTGACCTTCGATTTTGTGGCACATCGACAACGGACGGCTTTCCAGAGAATATCACGGACACTATTCTGGCCGTGGTCTCTTGACTCTTTTGTTGGTCGTTCGTGGGCGGCGGTGCGATGTCGTCACTGCTCGAGTCGTATTCGAAATCGGAGAAGTCACCCGCTGTCGACGAAGCCTCCTCTTCTGAGGAGAGGTACTCTTCGTGTGGTGTCTGTTTGAAGGCAGGCGGGTGGGCAGGCATGGTAAGCTTCAGGCCAACCAAGTTGCCGAGGAGGCGTGATGCCCTAAGGGCACTCTTCTGCGGTAGCATTGGTGGCCGCAGGCTAGGTTCTGCTGATAGCACTTCCTGGTCCTCCATTTTGTCGAAGATGGCTGAAGGCATTCAGAGTCGTGGGGGTGGTATATTGGGTGTGGGAGGGAGAGATGAAGTGCGATCGGCCGGTGACGGCGCTGGGACAGCGTCGATATATGAATGCTCGACCGCGTGGCTCTCTTCTCTGGGCCGACCCACCTCCCTAGGGTCCACCAGAGACAAGTCGGTGGAGAGGGAAGTTAAGACGGTGTACCGTCAAGGTCAGGTATGGCTCTTCTGTCTGGGGGATCTGTTTCCGGACAAGGGAGTATATGAGAGACGAGGTCTTCTCGGTAAGAAGCGGCCGAACAAGGTCAGAACAAGGAACTGCGACGTTGAGTAGTGAGCCTCTCTCGCTTCTCGTACGACGGTGGAGTGCTCTGGGTACAGATGGTTATGGTCTGCAGGACATGAAAGGAATTCTTGAAAAGCTCCGGGAGATGGGAACGTCCAAAGCTTAAATTAAGTTGGCTGGGTGGTGTGTGAGAGCAGAAGAGAGCACCGAGAGCAGAGCTGCTCATATGCTGGCCCTTCCCAAGGTCGGCAGCCAGGCAGCGCAGCGCAACAGCACAAGAGAAGACGAGCATATCCCTGTGGACGAGAGAGCATCTGCAGTACCTACGCAGTAGTGCGGTAGTCGGTGGCCACCCCTGGAAAACAGGGTGGAGAGTTCATGTACTTGGTTGGATACATGGGCACAGATTGGCCCTGGCTCCTGGGCCCCCTGTCCAGGTCCATGTCCCCCCTGTCCCTGCCCCCTGTCCCCCTACCTGCCACACCAGACACCACACCACACGGTCCCTTCCTTAAATGCACACTCAGATCGGGAACGGAGGGAGAAGGAAAACGGTGACTTACACGCCCCTGTTAGGAATGGCGTTGTGCCACAACCCTCCTCCGTCATGTCAGTCAAGGGTTCTGATTTCGAGATCATGTCTTGGAGGTTGGAGAAAGATCTGTCGAGTCCCAGTACCTGAGTATGTATGTATGCCGCACGAAAGGAATACCGACTCGACTCCCGGTATAGTACAGTATGTACAGTATGTATACCATAGCACTCTATGCCCGGGTGGTGGGTGGTGCCAGGTGTGATTCGCAATCCCGAGTCGAGGGGCCATATACTAAAAGAATCAAGGAAGCGGAGGTGTTCGAAGGAGGCTCGTGCTAGAATGCGGCTCGTGCTGGGCTGCCTGAACTCCTATTATGACAGATCTCGTCTCGGCAAGAGAGAAGAGAGGTCGCTTGCGATACGACTAAGAACCGACGCAACGGCAGATGGTCGTTCGACCCAGACTGTGTTTCAGGTAGAACAAGGGAAACAGATGAGAACTCCCCCTCGCCGGACATTATCACGATGTGGGGCCCATAGCTTTTCGAGGTGTTTGCGGCCTCCAGGCTTCAACTTATCCATGTTTCACCACAGTCTGATGGCAAAAGACAATACAAGACAGTCGAACAATCAATTGATCAACTGACCTGGCCGACTGCGGCCGACTGAGACTGCAAGTGTCTTGACCATGGTATATTATGTAGGAATATGGCAACATCAGGTCAAGCGACCACACAGTATCCGGGGATCGTCGTCGCAGCCACGTTCGCAGCCTTTTGCTTGCGACAGCTTCAGTTTCCGGATGCGATGCGAAAAGTGTGTGGAAGTTGTCAGGAGGTCTTTCGTCATTCTCCCCGCCAGCCAGGGTGGCAGTCCTGGGTGGCTGGTGCGTTGTCGTGCTTCCTTCACACATTCACCAGTCACCGTTTTATCCCGCCTGTCTGGAGAATGCTAAACGGTGAACGGTGGAGGGAACATTCCGAAGGCTACCACCGATTATGATCCATGGATAAGTACTCGACCTACCTAGACACCACTACTACTACCTAGGTAGTAAGGCAGGGTCCAAGACCGCTACCGACCCCAAACGGCCAGGGTTGCCACAGGGGTTTCCAGGCTCTTCCTACTGCGAATCGATTTGCAGGGTCCATGAGACTCTGGAGGAAAGAGTTTGGGGTTGCGCTGGGCCTATTATTGGCCCATCGCGAATACCTAAACCAATTCAAAACACCTTGACCATGCCCGAGCCGAATTTCCAAAAGGAGATATGGACAGTGGGTCCTCTTGCTCCGGAGGAGATTACTGAGCTTCTTCGCAGCGACTGTTGACCCCTATTCCACGCTCCATCCTCGAAAATGTGGCTTGCACTTATTGAGAGCTGCAAGACCCCGGCCGAATACGATGCCACAATGCTACGAGAGCCACGATGCCACACTGCATCTAGACTTGCCTCTGCCCGGAGCATCGACCAGCAAAAACATCCCCGCCCGCCACCAAACCGTTGCCCGTCGACGTTGAAACATACAATACAGCACAGAACTAAGCAGTACTACATAGGCTAGAAAACGGGCTTTTGTTTTTCAATCTAATTAACGGTGCAGATCGGATTTTCCTGCACACAATGCACGCAATTCCCCACGGTTGTCGATCACACGACACAACATACGCCAGTGAACGCGCGCCCACACCTGGTCGCCGTCAGGACAACTTTTTTTTTAAATTTGATGCCCGTCACCTTCGGCAAAGAACCGACCCAAATGCAGAGTACGAAGCATGGCGAAAGACGCCACCAATAACAAAATGAACTTATGACCAGTGCTCAACAAAGCACAAGCGCGACGCCAATGTTCTGTCAGGCTGCTTGCGAAGCGGCCTTCCATATTCCCGGGAGCCGCTAGTCACCCACATGGATTATTGCTTCTATGGTACCATACGATCCGTACAATCCTACTACCTACTTCAGGTATGTGTACTTCGTATATACCGCATTTGGCGCCCAACTTTAACCGAACACGACCGCCTTCCCGAGCCCACAACCTTGTTCGACGTTAACTATCAGCTTCTCTCATCTCCTCGGCTCCATAACCGACCTCCATCGACTGACCCTCGACTACATATGTACTAGTCAGCCTCGTGATGCCCTCACACTTGAGTCTCTAGTGTCGGGCCGTCAGCGATACGGACATAGCCAATGTCTTTCCTGGCATGACTGAATGAGGGCATGGTCAGTCTGGGCGGCTGTCAGATGTGGTTGCAGCAGGAGCTGAAGCACTCGAATTTGAGCCAGTCACAGCGGCTTCCGGCGATTCTCTCCTTTTCACGGACAGAAACAAAACCAATGTTGTTGCAACCTCCTGCAGCGGCGCCGAGCGTGCAGTGGGTGTGCCACCCTCATCGCCGTCGCCCGCAAGCCTGTCACATGCCATTTGTTTGGCGCTCCTTCCGATGTCCCCCTCCGGGTCCTCTCACAAATCAAGGGCCCGAGTATCGCAGTTGTCCGGAGGGCCCAATGATCGTCGGCCGTCCGTCATCTGCGGGTGATTGACGATTTGCGAGAAGTCATCTCAGTATCAGAATTTGGCAGCCCTCTCGACAGGGCCATTTTCTCCTGCCCATCGTCATCTTCGCTGGTCAAGATCATGTCCAAGCGCAGCGGGCAGTTTGGACCATCACCACAGCTATGTGCCCCCTATTTTCCCCCATCTTGGCTCCATTCGCGCGAAGGCAACATTCGATGATCTTCGGCTTTAGCGCTCCTGGGACCCTGGCTCCGTCCTACATTGGTCGTCATGAGGCCTGTGATTTGCAGGGGTTCCGGTGGAGCTCACTGGAGCCCTGGACGACAAACCCAATCAATGAGATGAAACATGTTCGTTTCGGGAAGTGCGGATATCCGACAGAATCGCCTGCGCACACACAGGCCTCTTCACCACTCTCCTCCATCTGGACAGGCCTGACAGACTGGACGAAGATTTCGTATCAATTGGCTCGAGTTCGTCCCATCAGACACGCCGGCAACATATGTTAAACAGCGTCAAGCATAACACCGATACATAATTCTATGGACGTGTCAAGTCGATCTCCAGGCCAGACAGGATCGAAACCTTATTCAAAACCATTTGTCCGCAGATCTACGATTCAGCCCTGCATCGTCCACTATGATCGTAACCGAAAGCTAAACGGCAAGACACCGTCAGCCTCTCTCGATGTCCGTTTCCTCAGCAAATTGGAGCGCGGGCGAGCGGCATCCCAATGAATCCTGTAACCAAGGTCAAGTTATGGTTCGGTAGTTGCATACTGTATACTGACTACCCTCCCACTCACACTCCCAGCCGTCTCTACACGTGTAGAGATATCTTTTGGCTGCCAGCCTCTCACTTAAACATGCTGTCGCCACCAGACACCATGGTCCATCGATGTTGGCGTCCTCAAAAGTACGTCAGAACTCGGCAATGCAGCAGTCTTGCCATGTTCTGCCTGTTTGCATCCTGTCGTGTTGTGAAAATAATCCAGATAATCCAGGTATCGCAAGGCTGGGACACATCCCACTCTGCAGCATGTCGTCATTCTGCTCGCATGGGTGGCTCACCCATGCCCCTCCTGCAATCCAGCGTGTGGGGTGTGGCTCATACCCAACCTTGGAAGAGCTTCACCAGCCACTTTGCGGCTTAATGAAGTTTAATTCTAAATTTGTCCTACCCAAGATCGCAACCCACACTTTCTATCCTAACCGGCTTGGCTGAGTCAGCTTATACATACAACACTTATATCCTCGACGACAGCGCGTCAGCGGCCGCAACACTTCGGCTATGAAGTGCTACATGAAGTTTGCTGAAAAACTTAGGTGGCTAGCAGAGTCATGAGGCTTGCTGTTACCGACTGATGTTTGTTTGATCCCGCCATAACGCATGCTTGGGGAAGATCCGAACCAAACAGATCGTTCTCGTGTCAGCACTATGATGCTCCCATCGGTCTGGGCACGTTGAAAAGTAAGTCATACTACATACATGTATGCACATATATGCATACTTGCAACGGCCTTGCACGAACACCTTGGCCCATGGTATGCCTCGTTGTCGAGTAGATCTTCAGGATCTGTCGGTCGTCCGTAGCTTGGGGACGCCTCAAGTAGATCTGTCGGTCCCGAGGTCTGGGGTATGCAGGCTAGGGGAGCTATCGAGGAGCCTCTAGAACGTTGCGTGCATCGCTACCGGGCTGTGGGAGCATATTGAAGCGGGTTGCTCCGCATATCACTGTGGATGGTGTGTTGATTCCGCCCTGCCAGGCCTGCTCACATGCTCGATAATGCCTCTCCTATTCGACGATGGGAGCATTATGCCCGTGTGAGTCTTCATTTGCTACATCGATTGGCCTAGCAGTCCTAGCTGGATACTCATTTACGCATACCTAGGGTCTCTTGAGCAGAGATTTTACGCGTATGGCGGCGCGTTTCAAAAAGCGGTGACTGCTTCTATCAATCCATCGGTAGATCCGTGGTGGAGTATTCACCTCGAAGTGAAGAAATCAACCCTTGCAAACCGCCGGGGACAGCCGAAGCACCCCACGGATGAGTGGTGGCGCAATTGTTGTGATCGTCAACCTGACTCGCCGCCCTGCTGCAGATGTATGGATTTTACATACGTGCACTGGGGCATCTTCCTGGTATTGACTAGGGCCCACGATGGTTTGAAAAGGGAAAACGGTCTGCGAAACGGTGGTCGCGGGAGGAGCCCTTTCGTCTCATCGTCGACCCCGCTGTGCAGTGTCCACACATAATTTCCAGGAACTTGCATCCCTCACATGTTCATCCGATGATGGGATGACTGTAGGATTCACTGGTTCAGATTGCCGACAAGACATGGAGCGCACGTACGTGCCAGCCTTGTCTACAATCTTTATGCGGCGCAAAAGCCCGGGCGCAGAAGTACCAAGCTGATGATACCTTGGTCGTCATATTCGCCGGGCACCCTCACCGAGGGCTACCTACTCATTAATGAAGTCTATGTAGCGAACGACCTAGGCGGAAATAATGCCGCGCCCTCATCACCGATCAGCAATGCATCACCCTCCTACTACTATGTACTCCCCTCCGCCCCTCCGACGACCCCAACCGACCCCATACTCGGCGGGACGGTCATCTTCCCGCCGTCGTCCCTCGAGTAGTCCCTGGGCAAACGCCGGTCCGCCTTGCTTTTCGATTAATAGCTCCCTGGTACCGGCAATTGATATGTAAATCTCCAATGGTGCCGCTCGCAGACCCCATTCCAACCCATCAGAGTCTCGCGACATGGCACCGTTTAGGCATCGCGGGTGCAGATCACTCTTGAAGGCGATAGGGTTTCATTAACAGAGGGCAGAGCACGACATCGAGAGGTACCTAGGTATATGGGACTATCGCCATGGACCGCCTCTCTGGTCGGATACCTTGGAGCTGACCTCGTGAGGGCATACATACATGCTATCACACGGTCCCCTTCCATTCGCGATTGAGACCTCGGTCTCCACGGCCCATGAGGGCTGATAAAGGTTATGGCGTGATGGTTACCTGCGGGGCCTCTTGTGTCCAAGGCTAGCATCTCGGTGCGGTGCGCATGTGTCCAGCTCTATCTTGTGGATTCCAGAAGTCGGGTGCATAAGAGCGACAGGACGTCTGCTTCACGGGGGGAAACCACGGAGCCCCTCGCCATTGTTCTTCAAAGGCCACGGTAGCTGTCACGGGGATATGGACGGGGATCACCATCACGGACGAACATAGCAACCGGACCGGTCCTGGTCAAGGATTGCTCGTCCACGGGTTCGGTGTTGCTTCCGAGGATGCGGGCTGGCCCTTTCCTCCCATCTACTATCTACACGCTTCCGACGACATCTCGCACTCGCACGTCTGTCAGTATCAATGTCGGGACTCGATGTGAAGTGAAAGCTCACTTCGATACTGGAGGTTGCTGGGGCCGAGTGGCATTCTCGTTCATGCTTTCCTACGCTTATCTCGAAGTTTGTTTGCAAAGTACTTGCCTGCGCCGTTGTGGCTCTGATGATGGACTGTAAAGGGTATCCCAGCTAAGTGAACCAAATCCCCCATCTTTACGTCTCTCCGAGGGGAAAGGCAGGGGGGGTGGGGTCGTCCACGTAGTTGAGGTATCCAGAGATGTTCTTCAGCTGTCATAGAGCTGGTCGAGCGCGTAGCATCCGAGTGGCACGCATAGGGCAGTGGTTGAGAATGATGGCTCGATATTATTGCTAGATGCTCACATCTCCATGTACGGTCCATCAAAGTGAACTCATCAGTGGCTATGGAAAGGTTCAATTAGGTCGCCTGCTAGTGGCAGGCTACCACTCTACATTCAGGTACCATGTATGGGGCTGAGCCCAAGAGACACAAGATCAAGACGGTGATGTAAAGCTTTCAGGATAGATCTACTGATATGCCTAGATATTGGAAATAGGTAGACTATATAACCAATCTCAGCTTCCAAGCTGATGGGTCTCACGAGCATGGGGTGTCAACGCAACACCACGTTGAAGCGGGAGCGCAACTCGAATCTTGGGGCCGACCTGGTGTTACGGACTCAACTTCCGAGTCTAGACCATGGGAATGTCCTTCAAGGCCGCTCACACCCGCGGCTATGATAGCTTTGGCGACTCCCGAGGCGGTCGGACCCTCCAAGCTACGTAAAGATTCATATAGGGCCAGAATGCACAGAGCTTACTCCTGTCACCCCTCTGCATTGCATGAAGTACAATCTGGTCAGAAGCCGGTCACTTCAGGGAAATAGATAGACATTAATGACTATCGGCCGGACGGATCGAGCATTCGCTTTTGAATCCGCTCACCGTCCCTCCTCCTCCCCACAGAAAGCGTCTCCTCCTGGCCTCGATCACCTGAAGCTGTTACATGGCAGTAGACGACCACTGCAGAAGAACACATATATTGTTTCTATCACTGTTCGAAATGGCCTCGTCATGTATTTTGTTGTTTCTCCTGGCTGCGTCGGATGTCATGCCAGCCATCGCAGCACCTCAGCTTCATGGCGCTGATGCCGCCAACACCACAGATAACGCTCTGTCTAATATCAGTCCTCTTGAGCCATATGTTGAAGAGGCAATAGATGGAAGAGGTGGTCAAGTCTCTCAGGGGTCACTTGTTGAGCGCGACAGAGCTGATTGGGCTGAACTGGAACGCAGTTGCGGGTCCTGGAATATTCCTCGTGCGTACTTTTCCAATGTCTTTGACACCTTCCCAAGGGTGTTTTCTTGGAACATCCGGGAAACACTTTGTAGACTGCTCCGGGATCCTCGCCCGCGCGGTGTGAATCACCAAACTATGATGGGCCATACGTACGGCATCAATCCAGGAGAAAAAGGCTTAATGCTGGGTGAATGGTTTTCCTAGATGAGTACTAATACAGACGCCGAGTAGACAAGCAGAATAATTGGCATCACCCGAGGAGATGGTACGTTGATCTCCCTTCCCGCTACACGGCCTGGCTGGCAGTTCCCCCACACGGTCACCCCAACAACCTGGTGAAGCTCGCAACCCTGTGCCAGTACTCGCTCGACCGCCACCATTACAAGTATCCGGCAGGTCAAGGCTGACCCTGGAGGGCGTCGTATACGTGGACGCCCGACTGAAAGGAGATGATCGACTACAACTGGTGGCCCGCCGACCGGGCCCCATACTACGAGCCTCTTCACTACTGGGTGAATCAGGTGACTGGGCATGTCCGCCAGTATCCCTGTGGCGAACCGCTGTTCAGGTCCACGACGGATGTTCGTGGTCAGCCTATACCGAGGATGTCTCATCATGATTATGACATGTGGCCTAGTCCGGGGGAAAAGGACAATTGGTAACGGTGTTTCGCTCTCCTATGTTCCCGTTCGCTGTTCGGTCTGTTGTTGCTTGTAATCTGCATCAACTTGTAAGTAGTTTGCCATGGGGGAGGCTTTTGCGGATGGAAACTGCCGAGAGACATGTTGTGCAGGTATCTTGTAGTGTCGATGAGAAGTTCCTGCGCGTTCTGCTTGCGTTCCATCACTTCAACTATGCCGTCCAGTAGAGAAAGCATTCCGCTGACAGACGCGCATCAAAAGGGGACCTCATGCGCGACCCCGAAACAGGCCGCGAGTTCTGGCAGAATGCCAACAACGAGTCGCTGCGATGGACCGACCCTCTGAACCCGCACCGGTGGTGGTCGAGGTGGACAGACGGCGACGGGGATCCCTTCTGGATGGACGACTTCACGCAGGAGACCCTTGCCGAGGAGCCACTGAACGCCAACTGGTCGATCACGCTGCGCAGTCCGGATGACTGTCTCGATGAGGATGATATTCACGTTATTGGTGTCATCAACCATCCCATCGCCAACGGCTGCTATCCGCTCGACGCGGGCGGCGAAATCGATCTGGGGTCCGGTACTAATCGTGGTTCTTTCCGGTATACTGGGTCTTTCACGTATGTTGAACGGTTCCAAGATTTTTCCGGCGCGAACATCCACGTGCTATACCACTCAAGTCACGGGTGGAAGGACGTCTCCCACTCAGGCAGAGCCACAACACATCTCACCTCCCCTCGGGAATCTCCAATACATTGCCCCTGTGACTGAGACGAGAAGTGTTGAACAGTGTATA
Source organism: Cytospora leucostoma (assembly GCA_003795295.1). Classification (NCBI taxonomy): domain Eukaryota; kingdom Fungi; phylum Ascomycota; class Sordariomycetes; order Diaporthales; family Cytosporaceae; genus Cytospora; species Cytospora leucostoma. The sequence continues at coordinate 109,438 of LKEB01000009.1, read as the reverse complement.
TCCAGAACCCTGCAAGATCAGGATCTCCAAGTTCGCAGACTGCCCCGGCTCGCACACCGCATGGCTCACCGGGCATCCGACGCGGTGGAATGAGGCCAAATGGGCCGTCATCAAGCCCGAGGCCGGACCGCAGTGCTTCATGGTCAACGAGGGGCGATACGTATTCAACAACGCGTCGGGGACGGACTCGGTGTCGGAGGACGACAAGGCCAAGTACCGCACCGGGGACCCCTTGGTCGACGATCCTGGCCTGCCGCAGCATGACAGCTGGCCCGAGGATCTGGGCGACGAGCTCAAGGAGGAGATGAGGGGGAGGTGGAGTGCCTGGCTGCATAGGCAGTTCAAGAAGTTGGGCGTGGAGGAGGACAGCGGGTTTGGGAAGTGGCTCACTGAGGAGGTGCGCTGCCGACAGAACGTCGAGTCTGCCAGTATCCAGGAGGGCCTTGCTCGGAGGTTTGCACCATCGATACAGGTTATGTGCCCAGCTGGCGATGTCAGTCAGTGGTGGAGGGGCGATGCGGAGCCCTGATTGCTGGGTGTGCTGGTAGGTATTGTCTCATGGGCCTGGACGGTGGCCATTTTAGCTATACCCTGTGGCACGGATCATGGCGTTAGGAGGACGAAAGACTTGGGTTTCGACTTTGCTTTCGACTATGACGGTTTGCGGAGGGAAGGAAGAGGTGGTTAAAGGCGACCAGTTGACAGCTATATCCTACGCAGGCGCTTCCATTGAATTTCATTCCAATCTAGGTCATCTCGTCGCCGGACTTAATCGCCATATCAACGTGATATCAGATTGTCCGTTATTTCAGATCTCTGGATCTGTTTTGGATATTTCTAGTATTGTAGGTAATTAAATTTATGAGTCAATTTTCAAATTGTACACAAAAATGAAAGAGCGAATAATATACTATGTATAGTGTTCGACCTATAGGAAGGAGACGGACTTCTTGCCATGTCTCGGAAGAGGAGTGCGACAATCAACCGTGTGTAGATGTCTCAGAAGTGCTCCCCAACTTCAAAAAATTGTCCTAGACTTCACGATAGCATCACTTAGAGGGATAAAATGGCAACCAAAAAGATAAATACAATCAATCAGATAAAGTCAAAAATGAAGGTGTAGCTACAACTGGTTTCGATCCAGCGACCTCCGGGTTATGAGCCCGGCGCTCTTCCCCTGAGCTATGTAGCTGGTTGATTAATGTCTAAATAACCCTCTTTATGTATGCTGAACAATAGTGGAGCTTTCCGTGGATGAGTCACTGATACAGACCGAAGGGTCCCCATTTTTCTATTTCACTTCCAGCCAGACTGCCTCCCTTTGGTGTACATTTATTTGTACCGTTCATGTCGTGGGCAGTCACTGTATCAAGTGTTGATAGCTCTTCTATATCTTCCTAGCAAAGACTATCTCCATACTAGGGTAATATGTTGGAACATATTGCAGGATAGGGGCTTGTCAAGTCGCTAGAATTTACTTTAAAATTAATTTCAATGAGCTAAACACTTCCTTATCGGGGAAGATGATGTCAATATCCCGCGTCGACTCAACGCAATGCTGCAAATGCTATAAACCTTATATGTGGCTAATTACTAAACGCTGTGTCAAGGCCGCCAGCTGGTGACTATCCTGGCTATTAAGTCAAGGTCGTCGTTGACGTTTCATATCCACCAACCAGAAGTATGTCTTTGTGCCCCAAGAGCTGACACAAGTTTCCAAATGACCAAGCCTCTCCAGTGGTAAATTCTCATTACAGCTCATTCCGAAGCACTCAAACAAGCATGTTCTGAACCCACCAACATCGCCGGTCTCTTGGAGTGACATTGTTTCACATGAAGCATCTTGGAGGGACTCATAGGAACTAACATCCATCATGGTAATACTCATTAATAGGCTGTAAACAGCAGAAGCCCGGTGCCATTCAAATCTCTGGCCCCTTTCTTTATAATCCCCCAAGATCCTCTCTATAACAACATAGACGATGACCTCCACTCATCATGGGTCATCAAAAGCCCCCTCCTTCCAATTCCCATGACCCGGGCCTCCCGCCCCGGCAACACTCCCACCACCGGCAGCCGCCGCCGCCACCGCCGCCCCAGTCGTCTGCCCGAGACCCGTGGCTTGATGGTCCGCCGCGCCCATCCAGTACAGCGAAAGGAACACCAGCAGGTGCAGCGCCACGCAGTATGCTGCGAACAGGTTCCTGCTCGTCCTCGACGCCAGCACCATCCTCGTCACCGAGTAGACCACCCTCTCGGGGAAGCTCATGCGCTTGTACGCGCGCGCCGACTCCCTCCCGCGGAACGCCGCGAACGGGCTGATGTTCGACTCGTAGGCTGCACGGTACCTATCCATCCCGCCGCCGCCGCCCCCGCTCCCGCCGATAGCCACCGTCGAGGGGTTGGGATTATTGTTGTAGGATGCCGATGACGTCGCCGCGGCGCCGCTGCTCCGGTTGTACGTGGAGACGTAGCGCGTCTTCTCGTAGAGGTTGAGGTTGTCCTTCTGCAGGGCGGCGATCTCCTGCCGGAGCTGCGAGACGGTCCGGTGCGTCTCCGAGACCTCCTGTTCTAGCTGGGCGTTGCGCTTCTTGAAGCGGTCCCTCTGCGCCGTGATCATGGGCAGGATGCCGGAGCCGCCGCCCATGGGCTCGCCGCCCGAGTCGCGCGGGTTGAAGCCGCTGATGATGGATGATGTTGGTGATGTGCGACCGCCACCACCCCTCCGCCCGGGTGCCGCGGACGGCGCGTAGCGGCTCACATACGTACCCGCTACTGAGGCGCCTGATGGGAATGCGTTCGCGTGCTCTGATTGGACGTTGGCGAGGTCGTCTTCCAGTTTCTGGTTCAGGTTCTGAGATCTCTCCAGCTCTGCGTTTGTACGAGACATTTCCTCTTGTAGATCCGATAGCCTGCTTTGGAGGTCCTGGTGAGATACCCGCAGGATCGTCAACTCCTCACTCAGCTTCTTGTTCCGCGCCAATAGGAGTTGCTCTAATGTGTCTCCCTTGCTTTTCGTGGCACTTCCGTCTTGCTCGTCGATAATATCCTTGGAGTCGTCATCATCACCCGTTGAGAACTCGATACTCTTTAGTACTTCTAGTTCCTGCTTGATGTCGTCGTAGTCGCTCCACTTCTGGATCTTGGCCTTGAGCGAGTCCCGCTCCTCCTTCATCAGGTTCACTTCCCGCTCTAGGCCGCGTAACCTCGTGTCAAGATCCCGTTTCAGTGTCTCCTTTTCTACGCGCGAAGCATCCAACTTTCGTATCAGAGAGGAGTTTTCGGATCTCATGCGCATATAACCTGGGTCGTCCTCCAACGAAGAATGGTGGCTTGGCACTTGCGATTTGGCTTGTGCCAGCTCGAGTCGCATCTGCTCATTCCGCGCCTCAACTTCCGCTAGTCTCATACTCGTCCGCTCCAGGTCGGAGTTGACCATTTCCAGCTCGGCGCTCGTAACATGGCCCTTGGGTTCCTCATCCGCGTCTTCAGACTTTCCAAGTCGCTGGTTGACTTCATAGCTGGCCTTGATCTCGTTCAGCAGGCGCTCCTGGTTCTCGACTTTGTCCTCTAGAGCCTTCTCCTTGGCCGACCAGTTGTCTTTCTTTTCATCCAACACAGCTATCCAGGATGTTTCGACCTCCTTCACCTTGCTTTCCAAGTTCCCCTCGAGCTGCTGCCGAGCCTCCCTTTCGGACTGTAACCTTGTTTCTGTTTCATCCAACTGGGACGTAAGTTTAGCCACGGTGCCCTGGAGGCGCTGATTCTCTTCTGTCACTTTCGGTAGGGTGTCTTCAGCGACAAGCATGGAGTCAACAGCTGCCTCGAGCAGCGGGTACGGATCCGGTGCCTCAGAAAGGGACGTGTAGGCTTGGAGGAAGGCCGAGTTTATGGATTTCGAATGATTCGTCAGGAGGTCGATGAAGGTCTGGTATGCTTTCAGCAAGCCCTTGACCTCGGACAACTTGGTAGCATCGTCTAGTTTCCTGAAGTCCTTGGTCTTCTGAGCCAAGTCCTTCCTCTGTACGGTCGAGTCCCGTTGGTATGTGACGACCTCTGAAGCCGTGTTGTCGAGGTTGGAGATCAAGGTGGTCATGTCAATATCTACGAATCCACCATTATTAGCCGTATGGTTCGAGGAGAACATCGTAAGACGCATGAACACATAGACGTACTCCTCCATGCTGAGATGGCGGCTTGGAATTTGTTGGTTGTTTCCGCAGCCCCGTCGGCTCCCGCTCCTGGGGGAGCCTGCCTGGGCGATGTGTCGACCATCGCTCCTATGCGATTGAACTTGTTCCGGTGTCGGGATCAGCAGCCTAGGAGCTGAGCTGAAGCTCGTGACAGGAATCGTGGGGGATTGTCGCAGTGGACTCGAGCTGAGCGGTGGTTGTTTGGGAACGTGTTCCGTTTCAGGGTCTGTGCTACTTACTCCCTGCATTGCTGATCCGGGGGAGCGTCGTCACCAGAAACAGGGGTGTAGGCTACTGGCTTAGCGGGTATGCGGCAGGCAACACCCCACTGCCACATGTGCCTAGGTACGCCTGGATAGGTACCTAGGTAGGTACGTAGTAACATGGCCGGCCTCGCTTCCCATTTACGAACAGGTCGACCCAGCATTTCGCATCAAGAAAATCCGCCTTCAGAGCATTCGCGCTCCGCCTGACGGATCACAAGCATGGTGAGGGAAGATAGTCGGTGACGTTTCTGGCCCGGAAATGGCTTCCACTCCACCAAGCCAGGAAGCTGAGCCCAGCTTGAGGGATGCGCAGCAGGAGCTGGCGACCGGCCCCTACGTGTTGCGCACATTGCTGCATGACATCCCTCTGTCCGAGGACGGCGGCGACGACGACAAAGGCAACGACGTCAGGATCAACTGCGTCGACTACATCGGTAACAGTCACCCTTGGCCCGGTCAATTGCTCATGCTGACTGCCGGCCCCCAGGCGGCAACCTCTATATCGGCACCTCTGCCTCGGAACTACTCCATTTCGTCCAGATCCCCCCCGACCCTGCCGACAAGTTTGGCCAGCCGGTCTTTATACTTGCCTCGAGGCTACGCCCAACATACAACGAGAGCTCCGTTGCAGCCGGGAATACGAAACCAGGGGTCCAACAGATCCTCTTGCTGCCTCGGGTCCAGAAGGCATGCGTGCTCTGCAATAACACCGTCACCTTCTACTCCCTACCAGAACTCAGCCCAGTATTCGGAACCGTGCGAGTGAAGAACTGCTACTGGATAGGAGGGCTGGACCTGGATCGGCTAGGGAGCGATGACGATGACTACAATGATCAGCGCCCTGTTGGGGAGACAATTATGTTGTCTCTCGCCCGTAAGATCCAGGTAGTACGGGTTGGTGATGATGCCAGAGTGGTTAAGGTAAGAAAATCCGAAGGTGCTGGGTCAAATAGGCATGCCACTGACATCTTGTAGCAAATTGACTTCGCCGGGAGCACGATATCAATCCGGAGAGACTCCATAGCATGTGTTGCAGACTCGAGAAATTATGCCCTGTTGGACGTCGATCAGCAGCTGAAAATTCCCCTGATGTCTATTTCTTCTTTGGACCATTCGTTAAAGAATATAGGCCAAGCCCAGAACATTGCCGGGAACTCGGATGTTGGGATCCTGCGCAGTGTTTCTTCTGGTCAGATCCCCCCTCCCGGTGGGACCCAGGGCCACAGTCGGAACTCAAGTCTTGGCCTCTTGCCCCAGGCGATCAGGAATCAGGCGAATTCCTCTGGCGACGGTTACGATTCAGATTATCAAGGTTCGGACACTCCGCAACGAGTAGGGAGTCCTGATAAACAGGCCAGCCAAGAATCTGGTGCGATCGACAAGCCTCTACCCAGTCCTCCGGCCGGTGCATCGCAGGCTCCAAAACCTGCTCCTATCCCGAGGAGTGATCCAGTGGTCCTGAAACCACATATTGTCTCCCCCACGCCAGAAGAATTCCTCATCGTAACAGGAACTGGACATCAGGACCCCGGTATCGGTATGTTTGTGAACCTTGACGGCGATCCTACGAGGCCTACTCTGGAGTTCGACAGATATCCTGAGGAGATCGTTGTTGACGGAGGGTTTTCCGACCCATCGTCCTCGAGATCTCCTTTAGGTGATGAGGACGAGGAAGGTTACATTCTTGCGTCAATGAACAAAGATCTGCAGGACGGCCCTCACGCTGGTCTCGAGATACAGCGGTGGGATGTAAACGTCGGCGAAGATGAACCGACAAAATATTGGCTGGAGGCTCCTGTCAGCGCAGCGAGAGATTCAAATGAAGACAAGAGCCCTGCCTCCCTTGGAATCAGGTCGCTCATGGGCGCAGATGGAATTTATCTACAAGAAGTGGTTGAAAAACTTTGCCAGAAAAGGTTCTCTCCATTTTCTTCAGGCCTACTCGGGGCCTCAACAATGTCACTCAGGACCGTGGATTCTCGCACAGCCCCGTCAATGGAAAGGCTCGCCAAGGAGAGAGAACTCTTTGAAAGAGATGATGACGAGCCTCCCTTGCCAGACGGCTGGGAAGCCACGAGGAACGCAGAGGAAGAGGAGTTTGTTAGAAGATTTGCGAAGACGACCTCACGGATTGCAGTGTGGTATGGTAATCGCATATGGTGGGCTGTGAGGAACCCGCTATTGTTACAACTTGATTCTAGCATCGCATTCACGGCCATGGAAACACGTGAACCGCCTCATACGGTAGAGGAGCGTCGGGAACTGTTCTCCATCCTGGCAAGCATAAAGGGCCGAGAAGCAAAGACGGAGCTGGAATTTATGACAATCAATTACATAAAACAGAGGGCAAGTGTGCTTCTCTTCACGAGCTTCCTTCAATCGAAGGAAACGACGTTCCCACTCGAACTTAGGGCCATGGAGGAGGTGCTTCTTGACTCAAATCTAGACCCAAGAGTGGTCATTGGGCTAATCCCAGGCCTGCAAAATGAGATCATTGAGACCAAGAAGGGCATATGGATTTTCGGCGGTGTGAAAGCGACGGTTGAGAGGTACATGGCATCGGAGAAGTTTGGACAGGTGGGCCAGACGGTCGACGACATAGGAGAGATGACACTCCTCTTCCTCAAATCATACCTATGGGCGACTGGGCGGAAGAAAGGCATGGCCAGTACCGCAAACGAGAGTGAGGTATACCGTACGGTGGATGCCGCCCTCCTCGTGGTTCTCCTTGAGCTCGACAAAAACTCACCAAAGGGGCTGGCCAAGGGCGGCAGTGTTCGATCAGAGCTCTACGAACTGGTCGATAAGGGAGTGGAATGCTTCGATCGAGCAGTAGATTTGCTCGAGTCCTACCATCGCCTATTCGTTTTGAGCCGTCTATATCAGAGCCGTAAAATGTCGGCCGAGGTGCTGACCATATGGAGGCGTATCATCGAGGGCGATCAAGATGACGGCGGTGAGCTCCGCGACGGGGAGTTGCGTGTTCGCGAGTACCTCTCGAAGATCAGCAGCCAGTCACTTGTTCAGGAGTACGGCATTTGGCTTGCAAATCGCAACCCGAAGCTTGGCGTGCAGGTGTTTGCGGACGACAGGGGCCGGGCTCCTAAGTTCGAGCCAGCACAGGTCGTCGACATCCTCCGCGAGGAAGCACCCGATGCTGTCAAATACTATCTCGAGCACCTGGTGTTTGGAAAGGGCTACACCAACTATGTGAATGAGCTCATTACATATTACCTCGACATTGTCATTCGCGACCTCCAATCGTCCGCCAAAGCCCGCGATGCCATGGCTGCCACATACGAGGCTTACAGAGCACTCAGGCAGCCCAAGCCGACTTACAGACAGTTCCTGAACGAGAATGCCCCGCCCGAGGACGAACTATGGCACAGCCGACTGCGTCTGCTCCAGCTGCTCGGGGAGACACACGACTACGATCATAAAGCCATCCGTGCGCGTATATCGGAGGCCTTGCCAGCCGCCAAGGCCGAGGAGCAACTCCTCGTCCCGGAGGCGATCATCCTCGACGGCCGCGAGCGCCGACACGAAGAGGCCCTGCGGCTCCTCGTCCACCGACTGGGAGACTACGACACGGCGGTCTCATACTGCCTCCGCGGCGGCGCGAGCATCTACACGCCGCAGCCCGGGCGGCGCGAGTCCATGCCCAGCGAGGACACGCAGGCGGGCCTCTTCCGCACGCTGCTGCGCGAGTTCCTGGCCATCGAGGACGTCAGCGACCGGCTGGAGCAGACGGGGGCGCTGCTGGAGCGGTTCGGCGGCTGGTTCGACGTCATGGAGGTGCTCGAGCAGGTGCCCGACGGGTGGTCGGTGGACGTGGTGGCCGGGTTCCTGATGACGGCGCTGAGGAGGCTGGTGGCTGAGAGGCATGAGACCGAGGTCCTGAGCAAGCTGACGTCGGCGGAGAACCTAAGGGTGAACTGGGAGCTTATCGTGAAGGTGGATGAGAAGGGGCCTACGGTGGAGACTGGTGGCTGATTGGGGGAGCATAATAATAGCGACAATTTGATGGACAATTCAAAGGTACACCATGTTTCGAATCACCACATCCAATCTCAGGTTTGGTGTTCTATGATTGGTAGCCCTGCTGAGCTGCATTTCTTCGTCTTACTGTGCCCAGCCCCGCTTGACACCGCCTCACTCACCAAAGCGCAGCTCAGTCTCTTCTCGACCGCGATCTATGATCTCTGCTGACCGCCGCAGACGTGGTTCCCAGAAATCCACTCTCCAGGAAGGAGAAAAGAGGAAGATGAAAGAGAGGATCCGCTCAACACTTTAGGCATACTACAGCACACCTAGCATGGCGGTGTTCCAGAACCAGACGACATGTCCGAATTGTGACTGTTCCGACAGTCCGCTGTCAGTGACAAGCAACGTCATTGGTATTCTGACCTTCGCAATCGCTGTTTATAGTTCACTTCTGTATACCTACCGTGGGTTTCGTGCCGCTGAAGACGAAATGCAAGACTTGAAACTGAAGGCTTTCAGGATCACCGAGGAGTCATTGAGTCTCGTCTTAGGAACTAGAGACAACATGCGGCAGATAGGAGATCTCTTGGCAAGTAGTGAGTTGAGAGACGCAATCGACAAAGTCACGGGACACACTGAAAGGTTGCGTCGCCTGCACGAAAAAGGGCATCCATGGAAGTGGCCATACACTCTGCGCGGCAGGGCGGCATTCCTACTCCAGAGGAGTGAGCTCATAGAAGCCATGGCAAGGGCGGAGGAGTCTTCTGACCGCCTGAGGAATGCCGTCGCTGATGTGCTTGGCCAGTGAGTCTGCCTATCTCGACAGCACTTGAGGTTCCTGACGTGGACCAGTGGTCGGCCACGGGATGATGCTGATGGGCTATAAGGTTACATAGGGAGACTGACCAAGGGATAATGACAATCTTCCCCATGCTTGAGAACATCGAGGCGCAGAACAATCTCCTCCAGTTAAAGATGGAGCAGGTGTTTCTGCGTGTCCCTGTGCTGGAGGAACACGTTGAAGAACGGACCACGGAGACAAGAGAGGGCGAAGGGGACTGATTAAAAGATAGGAGCTTGTCGTACACGGCAGTCATGTTCGGTAGCGATACATCATGGCGGCGCGGACCGTAGGGACAAGAGACCATACAGAGCTGATGGAAAGCCTTCTCCGGGTGAACGAGCTTGATGAAATCTTCCGAAGGGCAACTTCCGAGTGAACCCTTCGCAGCACTAAAGTCCACAGTTCAGGAGTGACTACCAGCAGAGCCTTTGGCCCTTCTCCGTGCTGCGCTCCTTCCGAGAATCATGACAGGTCACCTCAGTGTCTCGTGCTCACATATACCAGGAAGGCACCCCGGATGAGGGGGGAGTCTAGACCTTCTAGGTCTTGTATGGTGCGACATGATCTATCATTACACATGGTATCGTGCCAAAGACATGCGTAAGTCTGTCGTGGCGCGCGAGGACTGGCCTTACGAGTGGCAAGACCAACCCCCCCCCCCGGAGAACTGAAAAGGGGTTTCCAGGGAGAAGGATGAACTTCAGGTGGCATGCGTGCGTATTGGCCACAGCGTGTGGAGGAGGAGGCCGAACAAACAAATCCGAGGAGGGTCTTGATGCTTGTTGTAAGACAGTGGCAGTGACAGGCATCGGATCGGGCTCCTCATGTGGTCTCTAGGTCAGAAGACCACGACGATAGGGGGGGCGCTGGCGGCGCTGAGAAAACAAAAACAGAGAAAAGGAGACGGAGACTATTTTCCATATCGTCCGACCGGATTTGGTCCCAACAGAAGATATCAATACTACTACATAGGCTGTAACCCAAACCTCATCATCATCATCATCATCAACCATCCACTTCGACCTCGCAATCAATCCCCCCATACGCTCCTCGCAGCAGTCAGTCAGTCAGTCCATCAATCATGTGCATGAACATCGGTACGGCGAAGAACCAGCCAGCCTCCTCCTCCTCCTACCCTCGGGGTCTCACGGAGGACTGGAGCCAGACCATCATCGGCCGGGCACGCTTCCTGCGTCGGGGCGCCGTCGTGCCCATCCAGCTGAGCTCACATCAGACTCCCGTGAGCTACCACCCGCTGAGCAGGCGCATCGTGGGTAACCGGGCGGGGGAGCTGTATGAAGCGCGGAGGGGTCACTGTACAAGCTAGGCCCGGGGTGGTAAGGGGAGGGGAGGAACGGTCTGGGAGAGAGAGGTTTTGTGTGTAGGTTGGTTGTCTACAAGTTCGGATATATCTGTCTGGGATGAATCTTGAGCTGGGTGAGCGACGGGCCTTGCTTGCGTCTTCACCGCTGTCTGTCGGATTCAGCTGCACCAAGATGTCTGTCTGTTTCGACAACGAGAGGGCCTAGCGAGCCTCTACTAGCGACCGTACGACAAGCTGGAGGACCACAACGTGGTACATACAGTCTCAGTCCAGCTGGGCCCTACAGCTGGATACCAGCCATGGACCACAACAACGACAACCAGACCTCGAACATATGGGCAGAGACATCATCCTCATAAGGCCCTAAGGGCTGGCCGACAGCGGCCGGATCATGACATCCATCCAGACCACAGTACTACCATCACCGTGCCTCACCACCCCCAGCGGCTCTCCTCTTCAGGACAGCACAGGTCAACCACCTCTTCCTCCCCACGGGGTCCTCGAACCCCCTATCCCAGCTCCACTCCCTCTCGACGCCGTCGCAGTCCCTCTCCCAGATCCTCTCGACCTCCAGCCCCACCTTCCCCAGGCCCTCCTCCTCGAAGAACCCCCTCATCTTCTCCCTGCCGGTATGGAACCCCGCCACGACCCAGGCCCTCGCCGCCCCGCCGTCCCTGAGGAACCACTCGACCGACCTCTGCAGGTTCTCGTGCTGCCACGGCATCCACAGGCAGTCGCAGACGAACACCCGGTCGAACGCGTGGTGGTTCTCCCTCGCCAGCGGCGTCGAGAAGTCCCCCCACGAGTGACCGTCGGCCTGCACGTCCACGGACCCCGCGAGTCTGCCGCCGCCGCCGCCGCCGGAAAGGGGCGAGAGCTCGGCCCTCGCGTTCCGCGCGACGTTGTCCTTGAGGTTGGAGATGACCGCCGGGGCCGGGTAGTCGGTGACGAGCACGCGGCGGGCGCCGAGCAGGGCCGAGAGCAGGGACGGGAGCGCGGTGCCGGCGCCCAGCTCCGCGGTGGCCAGGCCGGCGACGTCGAAGTCGGACGGGGGCGGGCCTAGGGGGAGCGGGCTTTCGTTGTTGTCTTGGCGCTGGACAGCTCCTCCTTCTCCTTCACCTTCACCTTCACCTCCACCTCCTCCTCCGCCTTCTTCTTCTTCTTCTCCTTCTCTCTCCTCCTCCTGCTGCGGGCCCGACGACGACAGCCCCAGGCCCAGCGTCCCGGCCTCGACGAGCTCCGCGAGGAGCAGGCTCGAGTTCCACAGGTAGTGGCTGAACAGGCGGCGGGTGTCGTCGCCGTCCGGGGTGGCCAGGGTGATGTGGAGCGGCCTGGGCAGATGGGGTGACTGGTACAGTATGCTGCTGTCGGCATCGCCGTCTGTTGCCGGGGGGAAAGGGGAGAGAGGAGGAATGGTTAGTCTAGTTTTCCCACCCCCCCAGTTCACAAACACCACGTGGCGGTATCAGGTTTCGTACATGGTCACTGGGTACATAGGTAGGTAGGTAATGAACGTGTGTGTGTGTGTGTGTGTGTGTGTGTGTCGTGTGGTACATGAGGGTAAATTAGATTAGATGAGGAAGGGCAGGGCAGGGCAGGGCAGGGCAGGGCAGGGCAGGGCAGGGTGAGGGATCGCTCTCGCGCGTCTCTTGCAGCCAACAACAGCCACCCAACAAACTCGCCCCCTGAATACGAAGGGCCATTCGACAAGGAGTTGAACCAACGACGAGACGAGATGGACCCTTCACGGTAACCCCTGGATGAGCGGGAAGGATGAGATGAGTGATGAGAGGAGAGAATTGAAACTGATAGGAATGTACAGTATGTGCGTGCGACTCACGTTGGTTCATCACATCATCAGGGAAGATCACGCCCAGGGAGGACCCGAAGTAATCCTCTGGATCCTCACCAAGGCCACCGGTCAGGGTGATGCGGGACGTCAAAGCCATCTCTCCCCGTCTTATCTTGTCTTGTCTTGTCTTGTCTTGTCGTGCGTGCGTATGTATGTGTGTGTCTGTCGTCCTGTTGCCGTTGGTAATTGGCTGGCTGTCGTCTGTCTGCCTGTCTCTTTTTTTTCTCGACGTTCAAACACACCCACAGCACACACACACACCCCC
>LKEB01000009.1:61912-95910 GCA_003795295.1 Cytospora leucostoma | reverse complement strand
GGGCTATTTTTGGATCACATCTAGGCCGCCGTGGTCTGCAAGTACCTAGGTACACCTATCAAGGTACCCTACCTACCGTAGGTATGCAGGTGGATACCTACTGCTGTGTGTGTGTGTGTGTCTAGATAACCCCGTAGATACCTGTAACATCTCCTCTCTGATGGTGGTGATGATGATGATGATGACATTGACTGCATAGAACTCTCCGATGCAGAAGCCCGCGCCCCCCTCCCCCAATGCTTCTTTATGCCCTGTGTAGTGTATTGTACATTATATGCATTCATCTGCATGCATGCATGCACGATTCGTAGTTCCGGTTGTGCGAGCGAGCGAGCGAGGGAACCGCGCCCGCCTGCCCGCCCGCCCGCGGTGTATGCTTCTTCGGGGTTGGCGTTTCGCTGTTTTTGTGTTTGGGTTCTCACCACCATCATCGTTTTGGGCATTTGCTTGCGCATGGGTGGGTGGGCGTGTGGCCATTGTGGTGGGTGTGTGGAGAGGGGGTGTGTGCGCGAGTGCGAGTGCTCACACTAACACCAGTTGACCAGTTGAACACCATCACTGTGAGTGACTCCTTTGGGAATTGACCCACGAATATTGCCCGACCTCGGTCCGTTCCTTTTGGGGTTTTAGATCAGAATATCAGGGTTATCCGAGGGTTCGAGGGGAGGGGTGCAAGAGGGGTGTCACAAATAAACAGAGGGTTAGGGTATCACGGCTTACACTAGGAACAGGGTGAATAAGCCCCGGCCTCACATCTGGACTCCAGGCTCCACCGGAGGCGCTCACGTCTGTCGGAAACGACGGTCTCGTAAGAGGCTCGGCCGTCTTCTGGCCATGGTCAGTCATATAGTCACCCGGTTGCGAAGGGATTGATCTGGTCATTGCTCTAGCTTTATTTACAGAAAGAAAGGCCGTGGTTTCCTAGATATAATTGCCTGATGTGAGAAGGTTTGCGTGCTTGCTGCTTTTCACGATCGTCCTCACGAACAAACAAAAAACACCAACCAGGTCAAAGAACTCATTGATTCAGGGGGAGTGAGATAAAAAGATCACCAAAAAAACAGGGCAACCCAACTTACCCTTCCGGCCAATCCTCAAGTCTCACCAGAAAAACAGCCCTCTGCCGATTAATCACCAGAGGCCAGCCCAGGATGATCGGAACTGAAACCGAGACCATACCCACGGTTGTCACCCCGGAACTGCTAGACACCCTCCGCGGCCGGGTCGACTTGCCGGAAGACGTGTGGTACATCGTCATTGCCACAACTCTATGCGTACTCAACCGGCCAGAGGAGGTCCCGACCGTCTACAGGCACGCCATAGCAGCAGCAGAAGCAGCAGCAGCAGCAGCAGCAGCAACAGGGCACCACACCGGTCAGGGCCAGGATGGCGTGTCGCTGGCAGATCATGAACAACTCAGGATCACACGACGCCTGCGGGAGGCCCTCCTGAAGACTGTCGCCATAGGCGGCCTGCCAAAGGTAGGAGCGCATCCCAGCGGCTAGGAGAGGGACCTCTCGGACGCTGCCCCCTACCGAGGGCGTCTTCCCTCCTGAACCCCCCTTCGAACCCGCGCTTCGGCAACCCGACTGGCCCTCTCTGGGGACATGCACTTGTCGGCCCGCAGGCTGACCGAGATTCCTCGTGTAGTCCATCAATGCCCTCCACGAGCTCAAGCAGGTCGTCCCGGCCCACCTGTCCGACGAGCCATATGGCGAGTCCCCGACCAACCGACGCCGGGACATCTATGAAACGCCCCAGTCCACGGTATTGGACCGCGGCGAGGTCTTCTTCAACCAGTGCTACGGCAAGGTGGCCGAGCGGGTAAGGGGGAACATGGACCATTCCGGGACTGAGGACCTGGGCCTCGCAGTCCGTCTCACCTACAGCTACCTCCTCAGCCCGACGACAGTACTGTCCGAAGCAGAGACGTCTTTTGTCTTGATCGCAGGGCTGATACCCCAAGATGTGAGTCCCGAGAACCCTTTCCCATCTTCCTCGCCCTCCAGCCACCACCACCATCACCACCACCACCACCACTGCTGCTGCCGCTGCCTCCTCCGTCTCCTCAGATCTGGTGAGCTGTCAGAATATGAAGGCCAGGAAAAACGTATGATTCGTGCTTTATCTGTGGAGTACCGCCGAGGAAGGGCAAGAGGACAGAGAGACGTGGTAGGCCATGACAGAAAGGAGGGGGGGAGGCATTGGCGAATCTTGAGCGGCAGGGAGCGCCAGAGCTAATGCGAGGGCCATTACAGGTAAACCCCCAGCTCAAGGGTCACCTGAAAGGCGCCCTAAACGGCGGCGCTAGCGTCGAACAGGTGCGGGCTGTGAGACAGGTAGCCGTCGATGTGTGTCTTGCTGCTGGCATGAGGTTGCTCACCGGGAAGGATGCACCTGGTGGGTGGGGATGGAGGGCCGAGGTCCAGGACCTCTGAGGTCTTTGAGCATATGACTGCCATCAATCATTGCCGTCAAGGCCCCGGTTGGCGTCATGTCCCAGTGGGGAGCGATATGCACTGCCCTAAGAGGAGGTACAGAAATCGGCACCCGTTTTCCGCCGGCTACCATAGTACCTTCGGCGGAGCGAGGCGGGACCCCTGGATGCATGGGCTTTTGGCGTTGGGTGCTATCGGGTTCGAAGTCTGGCAACCAGCGACTTTTGGTTAGGAACGCTTAGACGCCTTAGGGGATCCATAGACGGATGGTCTAGACGGCAACTCTAGACGGCCGAGGCCAGAGCGGCGTTTGGGAAGGGGGAGCTATTCGAACATTCCGCCAATAGATCTGTTTTGTTCTTCTTTTTTTATGACAGCCATTGGGGGCCGAAATCTGTCAATGTATGTCCTGCAGCACCTCCGGTCGGGGACTATGCTGCAGCTGTCAAATGCCCAACAGGGTCCCGAGGAGGCCTTCTTCCAGTCGTCGCGGGAGTCCAGAACACCCCGAACGCTGTGTGGTAATGAGGCTCAAAATCCTGCCGCCAAGGCGGGGAGGGGTGTGTGCTGTGTGTTGCGCCTATCCAATATCTAATATCCATCAAAACTCACCCTTGCGAATCCTGGCGGCCGCACCTGGTTGGCGCTGATTCCGCACGTCTCCATCCCACGCGGCGGTGTGCATCCACCCAAGGTACCCAATACCATGCTGGGGTTGAGGGAGGCGATGCTTGCGAGCGACTTGCCCACTTTGGTGAGATCGATCCACAAGCAGCGGCAAGGGGGGGGGGTGGTGTTAGCATGTGGTCTGTATGGGTCGTCCTCCACTGGCAATGTTCCGTGGGGACAGGAGGACAGGGCATATGTACGGTATGGTGAGGCCCATGACGATGATGATGCACGACAACACATCACATTGGATCGTCAGTCCACCCGGCACCGACACGGATGATGAGGCGTGAAGAGCAACGACCAATGCTCAATGTGGTGGACGCGTTCACCAACGAATGGGGAGGCTGTATTTCAACGGTGGCAGTCTGCTGGACTGACTCAGCCAGATGCCCGCTTCATCGAGGTGGGAGCAGCTGTGGGGACCAGATCAGAAATCTCATCTTTGCATGTATGCATGCGCAGCACCACGTCCTGTCGCGACTCGTTTTGGTTGATTTTGTTGGGGCGGCTCGTTCGACGGCACGAAACAGCCCGATCGAGGAAGGCATTTCCAGGAGGGGCGAATATTGGGAACGCAGTTACTGTAGCTGTCAACGCTTGCGTCAAGGCTACTGCACGTGCGATCTTGGTCGGCGACCTGGCTGCCTGGCAGGCCTGGTGGTTGACGAGTGAACGAAGATCCCGAGATCGCCCTTGATACCTTCCCCACGCGGCGACGTCTCATCTCGGATGGCCCATGTGCCGAGCCCGGGGTTGGGCGCTCTGCAGTCAAACGACGCCCATCCCTCGCGCGGTGGGTACGGTACACTGTATGTAACGCCAAGCGGAAACACGGAACCATAGATATGTCACCTTCTTTCTGGTCAAGATCTTTGAGTCGACCCGATCGACGATGTGATGGTCTACGTGTATGGTCCCGTTCCGCTCATCTCAAGTCTTGGTTCGGACTGTCGACTGATTACAGTCATTCAAGTACTGCATACAACGATCACCTACGCCTGTGGCCCGTTAGTAGTACGTACCATACTGTGTAGGTGCTTGTATGCATATAAGTTTTACACTGCAAGTTTGAGTGGACCAGGTCCATTCGGGGGAGTCTGGAATATCATCCAGCTGGAAGGGTTGGTTATTGACCAGGATCGGTCATAGTACCCAGTTGTGTTTGTACGTATGTACAGTCAGAAACAAGCGTATTGCGTTTCATCGGATCTCCCTTGGGGCTTGATCCACTGCACAGGGGCGGCGGGAAAGCTAAAGGGGAACCAAACTGTCGGTATCGGTACCAATGGGACAGGTTCCTGGGGTCACCAGGATGTGATGCTGGAGGGTAAAGGAGATTACCTGTAAGCCCAAGGGGTCGCTTCCATCGTCATGATAGAGGTTGCTATCATGGTTGTGGTCTACTGTGTTATCTCGTTATCATGCCCGGCCCTTTCTGTTGGTCAAGGTCGACGGTCCGAGGGCTGCATGACCGCGTTGTGTCCTGTGTCCGCGATGGAAGACACTTTCGCGGGCCAGTATGCAATGCACCACTGCAAATCACTGTGTCAGTAGCCGCACCTTTTACTCACAGCAGCCTGCCTGCGCCTGCGTCAAAGTAAACGGTCGGCGATCTACATTGCCTAGGCCCATCGTCAAACCCCTCATTGAGAACGCCACTCAGGTTCCCATCTCGCCTCGCAGATCTGGCCCGGGACGCGGGAGCTTCCACCCATAGTTCTCCGGCTGGCGGGGTGGATGGCAGTCGGAGCCACCGTCATCAGTCTCAAACGAAGCCTGTCAGCCTATTGATTCTTCCTTGGCTTTCAAGGCTCGCCTGTTGCCTTATTCCTTCAATCTCCATCGGGTGATGATCCTGACAATCAAGATATCACACCATGCTGCATTGCGCAGACCAATGCACCTTGAAATCAGAGGGCGCCGGTCTGCTGCTCCAGCGGATGACGACGAATCAAGCCGACGCCAAGCACCCTGGCACCTAAGAATGTACTACTTGGTGGTTCTAGACTGAATAGTCTACCCATCAACGAAGATTAAGCAGAGCTAGTTCGGTGATCAACATCACTGACGTGGTGAGGCGAACCTCGCCGTGATCACATCCACATGGTTCGAAAAGAGGAGCGGTGCTTGTCAGTATTTGCGTTAGCCATGCCCTGGAAATTGACACCGATCATTGCTGCATTGAGCAAGCCAGCCACCCTGAATGAGACGCGCGACTGTAAATCGATGTTATGTCTTGTGGCGATGGTTTATCTCGTGCAGAGGTTGGCGGAAAGTTGTGGCCTGGGGCCTCAGAGCAAGATGGAGAACAATACACCGGTTAGGTATGCTGTAGGCTGCTCGGAGACCTGGAGGCTGGGCAACAGCATTATTGAACGCGTTGCGGCTCTGTTACCCCTGTCAAATAGATTTGATATTCGGACCCGAGCACCTGGTAGCGCCTCGGCAGTGGAGCGAAAGCTGTGATGGGAAAGTTGTCCGACCGGCACAACCATCTCCATCGGCTTCTTGCCTTTGCGACCCCGAATGTTAGAGGGTTCGTTGCGGTACACAGGTTATGATATATGGGCAGGCCTAGTATCATCACGTCGGCATGGATTGCTGTGGGCCGGCCTTTTGGTGACAAGCGCTGCAGCCTCTCAGAAGACGATCAAGCTCCTGGTTTCCAAAATTAGCACTCGCGGGAGCCTGGAGGTGCAGTAGCGTTGGCTAATAACCCAGGGCTTAGGCATGAAATCGTAGCACCGAACATTGTAACTTTAACCTTGTTTTCCTTCTAGTTTAGTTTAGTGATGGGCCGCGAAGAGGTGACCACGAGTTGGCCACAGTGAGTAGACGTAACGCACAGTGGATGGGTCGACTGTACTGTGTTTTCATGTACCAGCCCGCCGTCCATGATTTACTCGGGCCTTCTCCGATGCGATTATCGCTTGGTGTAACGAGAAGATGGATGAGGTGCAGCCAGAGACTTGGTATGCTAGATAAACGAGACCCAGTTAATCTGGTTAACCGGTGTGATCCCGCAATTTGTGGAGTGCTTTTTGCATAGGATCGACGTGCTTGCACGCGGTGTGCGCGGCAGCCCTTGGTAAACGTCGATGAGAACCTCATCGGATCGAGCTCTCTCCGCTGCAATACCGGTGTTGCTCTGGGCAGATACCAAGATTGGAAGACCGGTGGGAGCACGTCCCTTGTCATCAGCTTTCTTCCTGCGCTGCGCATAGTCGTTTTGGGAGACACGCATGATAACCTGCATTGTGGACGCAGGACCGATATTGTGCGACCTTGTCCTCCAGGAGGGAGGTCATTGCGACTGCCACGAAGACTTGACTCCGCTTAGGGTCTAGATCTGTCCGAATTAGGAAATCCATGGGACATTTGCAACGGAATCCTGTGGCAACACGAGAGACTCCCAGGTCCTCCGGTCGCCCACACCCTCAACAGTAGTGTACGTACGGATACTTGTAGTAACCCGGGGGGGATCGTCGATGGATTGCTCGGCAGTGTGGATTCTGAACGATCAGATATGGCAGCCTGCCGACAGTAGATTTCGACTTCTTGAATTGACGTTGCTTTTGTTAATGAATAGTGCGTATCTGCTCGTTCGGCATGATGCTGGTTTGCGACGGGAGACTGCAAGATGGGCGTCATCGAGGTATCTATGGCGCTACGCCGTTGCAATGGAAGCGAACGCCCCAGCGAAGTTCAGCCATATGACCCAGCAGATTGTACCTGTATACCTGTGGCTGCAGCCCAACCGCCTCACATCAGGAATGATCGATTGGAGGCCTTGCTCTGCCGCAGCGCAGGCTACCTAGGTATATTCTGAAACGTGCGAGTACTGTGGTCCGAGATGAGACCATTCCAACAGGAAAATATCTGGTGTGGGCGGGCAGGCGGTGTCTTTTTGTCGTGCTTTCCACGAAACACATTTAGCACATGCAAATACACAGTTGCCAGGTGCAGGGACGTATCGAGATGGCCGGCGTACAGGGCCCACTTGCGCCCGTGGCGGCAAAAGCGGACTAGCAAGCAAGAAGATGATGCCCTCGCTGCCTCGCTGACAGAGTCAACAACTATCGTCTTTGGAATGTACGGAGTACCTACAGTTTGTGCAAGGCCGGGCCCCGTGGCCACCATGCCTAGGTTTGTACTGTACTATAGTATAGAGATAGAGGTTAGGCTTGGTGCGTGGCCCCCTTGCAAGAGCAGTAAGGAACTTTTGAACGAAGGCAGTCGGTACCGGGCTTTCCGGGGCCCTTGTGGAATTGGGGGAGGCCCTGCCAGTTCCTACCCAAAGAGACGACCTCTAGCCGAAATCATTCGGAACACATACGTACCTGGCTACTCGGGAATGCAGTGGCAGTCCTGGACTTTCTAGAAGGCAGGTGCAGCTTGGCATGGTAACGATGCATCCACACAGCATGTGCGTCCGTGGGAGGCACAAAACCGGAGGGGTCCTTCCATTTGCACAGCGAGGGGGCACTTGTCAACTATAGGTAGGCAGGTGTAGGTACAGAATAGGCTCGGTAGCTCATTGTACAAACCAATGATAACGACTGCGACTGCCCAACCGGACTTTGGTGACAAATAGGCTGTACTGTATATAAGTACCTTGGTACACACAGTAATTCATTTGTGGCAATATAGTGTATACGAATTACTTGGGCAACCCGATGCACGGGCTTCTTGATGAGCAGTGCAGGCAGTCACCGGGCCATTCCCTTCCCAAGACGTTCTAGGAAGTTCAGCCACCTCATTGGTCTCGACGCCTTGATCTACTGGCCTGGACTACTCTTTCCTCGCCCGAAGTTTCCAAACTGTTGAACCCCGACGGACGGAGCGAGAACTGCGTTAGCTCATGCACATACAACGTCCGAGATAACATGAGCAGACACATCTCAGGGCGCTCATGCTGAAGAGGTTCCCGCCGCAGGGACACAAACTGCTTGCGGAAACCTTCCAAGGTTGTTAGTGACCACGGTTGGGGCCCTAAATTCTTACCACGTTTCATCATGGCGCAATATCATGGTGGCCTGACCAACAGATGCGTACATCATCAGCCTGGGCTTGTTAACATTCGAAGTGCTCAACGCACGCCGGAGCCGAAAGTTCCACACTTATCTGTTGATCAGACGGGATGGCCAGGATGGCTTGTGCCTTGCGATACGTCTCTGCGGGTCCTACATTTTCTCAGCCCTATGGGCCCTACGCCTTTCTCACGATTCATTGCGTAGGTAGGTATCTAGAGCGCTTCTGGAAACCACCATCTAGTCCACACGCGACACCGGCCGTACCGCAGATTGCGGGCTTGAATTTGAGGATATGGGCATATTCATTTACGAGAAGCAGTATCGACCACTGCTCGAGGAGATGCGTTCCCAAAGTCAAATCAACCAAGAGCAACACGGCTGATCCGACGTAAGCAAATTTCCTGGCATGCAAGGGCTGACCGCAAGTCCTCGCCGACTCTAATGCGTCAGTTTCGACCCCCTGGATTTCATACGAAGCATGTCAGACTTTGGAACCGATCACACGGGTCAGATTGACTCGGTTGGCTCGTCAAGCCAATCCAGTGCTCACACCATCACGGATTGTTGCGACCCTTCCAAGATACGACCCGTGCCGCTCGCCAATAGGAGCCTTCGGCCGAGACGACGCACCTTTCCCACGTGCTCATCATCTGGCCCCCGGGCCATCAAATTCGTTTGTACATATGCTGCCCGGACTCTCCAAGATTGGCTCCCTCGTGGGCTACCTGCATACAATCCTTCCTTCACTTGGAGGATCAGATCCCCCACGGTGAGAATCCGGCCCCCAAATGCATTACACTTTGCCAATCCTTGACGCTCATCTGCCGGTGTCAGCACTTGTATCTCTGATTCGTCTCGGAGTAGGACATCTCCTTTTCCATGCATTGGTACACGCCCCCATTACCAATGGATAAGATGCAGTGCTTCGACTATAGTATATATTCGCAACCAGTCAACTGGGGGGCACTGCTTCGTAAGGCACAAGTCAACTTCGGAAGCACTAGATGTTACGGCTTTGAGAGCCAAGCAAGGTTTGATTGACACCGCGCCGCTATACGCATAGGCATACTGTCCGTTTGGAGGTCGCCGCACCTCGAGACACCAGTTGATGTCGTCGGGAGGTGGGGTCTGTTGGCCTGTTGACCTGTCGGCTTGTAGTGCTACCAAAGACTTCGTTATGATCAGGGCTCTGAGACACCTATCACTGGGTTGCTGGATAGTTACAGGAATCTGATCGAGGGCTCGCAAAGCATGCATCAGTCTGGAAGAGTCACCTTGAATGAAGCAACGACATCATCACAGTGGCCGCAATTTCGTAGACTTTGTTCTTCCTCTCATGGCGAGGGCGTGCTTGCAGAAGGAAATGTATGGCTGCATCCCTGTGAGCCAGCCACGACATCCAGCGATGTAAATAACGATGCCAAACGAACCGGCTCCCTTGTCGGCATCGAACTCATGACAATTGCCAGTCTAGATCAAGACATGGCTCTGTCGTCGTTGAAAACAAATAGACTGTTGATTCATTGGTCCTTGGATGAGTGCAACCTCCGGCCCGTATTGGTCCCGTCACCGGCTCCCTAACGAACACTAATGTAAGATTGTAGGTATACGTGGAACTTACGGATCCATTCAGAGTCGTAGCGTGACTCCACCTGCGCCAGTCTTAGTCTCGAGTTGGTCGTGAAAATGACGATATCGCAGATTTTGCAACAGACATCTACTCTCGATCATCCAAATGTCTCGACAGCATTGAGCACTTGGGCCATCATAGTCATGAGAGCTTCACCCATTCCGAGTCAGACGGGCAGCGACCAGCAGCACTTGAAGCGGCTCTTGGTACCACAGTACTGTACTACTGATTATAGTATGTACTTAGCACCGCCTCTTGCCGATCTCCCCCCGCCCCCCAAACTTTGGGTTTGCCCTCTCCACACATGCAGGGGAAGACCCGGCATGCCGACCTCGCGTCCTTACCAATCAGCAAGAAGGGACGAGCTGTCGGGAGTTCCATGTACGTGTGGTCACTGGCTCACGCACGAACTCAGCCACGGGAAAACCGTATCAGGATGTAATCTTCGAGCAACAGATCTTTGCGCCGACTCGCCAGAGAGACATCTGCGATAGGGTATGACACTTGCTGGTAAGACAGAATGATGAGTGATGGACATTGCGGCGCTCAGAGCAATCTCAACCTGCCGTGCAAGCTTGAACCAGATTCATCTATCTGTCAGACACAAGGCAGACCTCTGACTTGCAGCAGACAGAGACAAGCATACTATCGCTCTCGGGGCCGCATCCCCGGAACCGATGGTGATGTAACAAGAAGGAGCTCGGCTTTGCTTCTTCGAGGACCTGCTTTTGTCGAGGATCATGTGCACACCTGGAAGCGCGTCCGAAGAAGAAGAAAGGAGGTGCGATATATTCGAAACCTTTGAATTGATTCCGCGATTCAGATCTACGAACCTTGAAGCCCACCGAGGGGACCCAATCAAGGGCAGCCCGCATTGACGGGACCTTCGCACCTGGTAATGAATAAGCAACGCGGGCTCTGGGTATTGTTCGATGGTCGGCGAACATTGTCTTATTAGCGCTTCGTGGCCCTGAACACGGATCCATCTCCAAATCACACAGCACAGACATCCAGAGATAGTCGATTCGCTACCAGTGAAACAGCGGATACTAACAGGCCGGGTCCAAATGCTATGTCCACACTACGATGGTGTTATCACAGCCGACTGGACAGAATACGGCATCTAAACTATTTATCGGTATTCCCAGGCTCCACAGGCCCCACTGGAGCCGCTGTCACGACTCACTACTGTGCTATGGCATGTACACTTTATAAATAAGGCCAAGGAACAGGTGACGTAATAATACAACAGTCTTGGGATTCAGTCTGGACGACAGTGACGATCGATACTAACTGGAGCTCATTTAACGCATGCCACGTCAGGCCAGGCGAATGCGAAGAAGATGCTGACTGTGTACGGAGGGCCAGAGGTAGTAGCACTCCATCCCGCGTTGCATGCAGTCATCTCTGGATTGACAGAACTAGAGTTACGGCCTTCCAATCTGCAAGACCCCTCAAGGCCCATCATCGTAAGCAAGCTCCTACGAGGGAGAGGCAGATGACTTTGACCCATGTTTGCGATCCAGAAAAGGTAGGCGGTAAGGCTGTGTACCTATTTCGGGAGTGCTCGACATAAGCCTCGATTTGCTTGCCTCTCGCAGGGCATGCAGCATCCACCGCAGATGCCGTACAGCTTATTGTGCCACCCGGCTGCTTCCCATAGTACAATACATACCTCACGATGATGCTGCCAGGCACGGCCACTGCAACTGTGTGCATCCGGCCCTAAAGTGTACCGATAGCCTTAGATCCTACCGTTGCTTTCTGTGCCGCCGTTGCGCGCAGCACAGGAACGAGGCAGGGTCATGAACACAAACAAAAATAGCAGGTTATGACGCACACCATCAATGACTTCGTCGTTTGAAAATCAAGTATATCGGCGGTTCGCGAGCTCTGTACGAAGTGTCTCCCGCAAACTTGAGCCTTCGACATGTCCTGCATCTTCACATTCCAGGGGTCGGTCCTTGTGACATTGTCAGGGCTTGTTAACCACAGGTCCCAGACCATCTGGATCGTCAACCACAACAGTGTGCTTGTGACCTCGCCAACCCACCTCTAGGATGATTCGGTACCGAACCGATCTATCTAGGCTCGGAAGTGATCGGACCAGACGATACTATACTGCTTTGTACTATGGTGGTCCTCTTAAGCTAGCCTGTCCGGCATACACCTGGTTAGATAGTCGACGCTATTGGGCAGGGATCCGCGGTTGACCCTGACCTACGTAGGAAACCCCGGATTATGGCTTGTAGTTCAAGTAGTTCAAGCCATCACCCACCAAATTTCGGGACGAGATGGCTTACACCACCCGGGGAGGTGTGCCGGTGACTGCGACACTAGGCCGTGTGGCTGCATCTCCACAATACCCAGAGCCAGAGCACTGGTAAGAGACGGACAGGGCAACGGATCCCCGTGCGTTTGAGACGTTGACAAGCTGGCGGGCTCATAGCAATAAATCTCAAGGACAGGGACACGGGCAAGCGAGGGGAGGGCGGATATGTGGGGGTGGTCAGGCAGAACCATGCTTCTGCCATGTTGCCCGGTCCGGATTCCCAAAGCAAAAGATGCACTTTGTCTCTCGCTTTGCCCTCCCCAAGATCGCACTGCAGGCGCGATAGGCGGGCACATCGAATCTCAGATGCAGGCATGATCCCGAGGGCAGTCTGTGCGAAGACTGGATCATGGGCTTAATGGGCCTGGCTAGGTACAGAGAAATAAGAAACGAGAAACATGCGGTGCCAGGGCTGGGAGGGCAGGCTGATCTGGTCACGGCACTCCACACAATAACACAACGTTTCGTTCATCCAGTCCGACCGACATCACGCCCTGGTGCTGGTGAGCAGTACAGCAGTTACTCCTAGATCGCGTATATAGGTGATCTCATGGAATATTTCCTCAGCTACCCTAGGGTAGTATTGTTCCATATAGGATTGCCGTATGACGAGATTTCGATTACTGTGCAAGCCTCGAACTTTACATAGTGGGTCTTTGTTCCCAACCACCCCCCCAACCCGAGGCCTTGAAGATAGATTGGTGACACCTACACATATAGGTATAGGACACTGAGAGGCGTTCATTATTTGTAATCCTTTCCTAATCAGGGGTAAGTACTTCATATACCGCACCTACATCCTTGCTGACTTGGAAGGTGGTCTACTGTGTATCCGTATGTAGGTCTCAGTCAAAAAGGTAACAGGAACCCCATGCCAGACCCTGATAATGTCTCGTTTGGCAGACCCTCCATCCCGGCGGCCACTATCACGCTTCCGGAGAGGTCGCTTACCCACACACCCCCTCCCCTCCTCGCGATGTCAAATGAAGGCGAGGGGAGGTCAGATCGCTTCGTGTTATTTCCTCGTGGGAGCCGAGACCACCTTGGGCAGAGTCAATTTGACCGTCAACTAGAGACAAGACCAAACCATCTAGTTGTTCCAAGGCGGACGATCGGCACTACCATGGAGGGCGGCTCTCCTTCTCGAGAGAACCAGAGCTGGGAATTATAGGGACAGCATGCTTGACTCGGGTCAACTTTGATGCAGCCAGCTAATCTTGGGATCTCGGGGGATTAGAAAAGTTATTTTTCTTCTTTATTGATTTTCATTAGATCAACGCGTAGGATTCCCGACTTGTGTCGGACTTAGCACTATGGCCGGGCCTGGAAAGAAATTCCCGAGCCAGAAAAGCGAGGCCATAGCAGAACAGTACAGAGACAAGACACGACAAAACAAAACAAAACAACCCATCATGTTGACGCCGATGATGGGACTACGTGCCAGCCTTCTTCGCCTTGGCCGGTCTGTTCGCCAGCAAAAGGACAAGGGGAGGACTTATGCAGGGACACGGAAAAAAGGCACAGGAAATATACCAAAATATACGGTTACTCCATAGTAAGCGAGGGAGTTGGGCAGCGCCCGCGGAACCACCTGGCGGACAATTCAGGGCACTGACCATTTTGGGACCGGAGGCCCAGGAGAAGGTCGCTGTAACATAGTAACGTGTACATTGATTTGATTGATAATCTGATACACTATACCCTCGTCGCTTCAATATATTTTATTGTTAGGGTGACCGCCTGCCTCCCAAGAGTATGGAAATGGTCCCACATGGTAACCACAAATTCTATCCGCTTTGCTGCAGAGGGGGCCCAACCAACAACATCATGACCAAAGACACCTAACCAAAGCCTATCCAGGTAGTAGGTACTATAGTTGGTATGTACAAGGTAAGGCAAGAATCCTTCCCACAAGGCTCGAGGCCCCCTTTATCTCGCCAAGGTCGGCTCACGTACATGGTAATATACATACATACCTAGGACGCACATGTTCTCCCTGCTGCTGTTGCCCGGTTGTCATTGCCAAGTGGACCATGGCAACGGCATGTATCGTGTACTGTAGCCGTGCCGTGCCGTGCTGTTCTGTGCTGTGCTGATCGGTGGGCGGTTTTGGCGTATGGCTGATTTGGGGACTGTTCCAGCCGGGACCTCTGGTTCATCCATCATCTATCTATTTTGCCCGCTTGCCTTTGAGATCCCCGTCCAAGCTGTCGCGAAGGAGGTTCCGTGCGGGCAGGATAATTGTTCGCATATTTGACCTCACATACCACGAGGGTCATGAGATGTCTCCTAGGTATGATGTTGCATCTAGAACCAGGGATGAAATGGATAATGGCTTCCTTCTATGGGGACAAAAGGGTTGCCAAAGTACGTGTGCCAGGAAGATTGCATCGCAGGGCAGGGCAGGGCAAGGCAGGGCAGGGAAGAGAGAAGGCCAGGGCTGGGCAGCGTCCCCGTTCTCCGGGCCACTTGGGTGATCTCTCAAGGAGGAGGGAACCATGGGAAGTTTCGTGTACGTGCGTGCTGTGCTTCTTGGGGGGGGGGGGTATCACTGCCCCAGTGTGGAGGAAAACCTTGGTACACAGCAGTACGCAGCAACATCAAGGTACCCGGGTACCTGCCCACCGATTGCCCGCCCGCGTACCTGGGTACCTAGGTAGATAGAGTGGGTAGGAGTACCTAGGTACCTAGGTACGTACCATGGCATGTACTCGAGTACGGTTCCGTGGAGCGGAATTTACTGTACATATGTACATACGTACCTATTTCTGCACCCACGCCCACAGGACAGGCCCAGAAACCCGCCATCCAAATGGGGTTTCCAGAGGGCCCACACCATTTTCTTTTCTCACTCTCCAAGGACCCCCTGTTCGCTCAGAAGGTTCAGGGGAGTCCCTGTTAGGACGAGGTCACTCGGTACCTGCTTCGCCTCTTGAGCCCTACCAGATCCAATATGGGTCCCCCCATCGACCCAAGCCATCCGCCAGACCATGACCAGAACACGTAAAACACCACATGCGTCTATATCAGTTCCAAGGCCCCCAAATCCACTTTCCCATAAGCTCACTTCTCTTTCTCGGCCCCATATTCCCCAGACCATTCGTCTGTGACCATATTCCTCTGTCATACTCGCGCCGAATCTGTCTTTTCTGATCTGTGCCTACACGCTTCAACCTCGCCATCACGGATCACGGATCGCGGACAGATCACATCCCTACCCACTACCGCAGCCTTGGCCCTCACCATTCCACTCACAACCACAACCGTACTCACGCTCACACTCACGCCCACATCCACCGGTATTCCTGTCTCAGTCCGCGACATATAGAGTGTGTAATACCGTATTGCGCGAGCACATCACGAAAGGAAAAGAGAGAGAGAGAGAGAAAAGAAAGAGCGCGCAAGAAGTGAATCGCAGAAAAGGCAGAGAACAGGCAACTTTTGGGACCGCTTCAGGACTTTCCGCGACGCCTGTCACTCACCACTCCATACTACGAAAGCAGCATCCACAACAACTACCACCCCAGACGCGATTGCATACATAAAGGACGAGAAATTCACACCAGCCTTTCAAATTGATGTGCTCATTGCTCCCGAGCTTACTCTTACCACCACTGTCCTACTCCCAAGGGTCTCCTGTCCAAGGCTGACCGTCTGGCATGAGCTGAACGCTGCGAGTAAGACTTACCAATTCCTTGCCGTCTGACCCAGGAGCCTTTCCTGACTGACATCGACATCTCAGTACAATTTCAGTTACTTCACTCTTGGATTCGACTCCTTCGGTGAGGCCATCGATCGCCAGACTAATCCAGTCACTTATTTGCTTCTACTACTATGGTAACTGTGGGCCATCACGCATTCACCATGTTGCCAAGACACATGAGTGAGGAGGAGCACGAGCAATTCGGCTCCGTATATCCTGACCCGCCGCAGAGCACATTCTCTGCTCCCGGCATCGACATGAGCCTCGCTTCCGAGCATTACTTCCCCCGGCTCGGACAGGAATTTCCCGCAATCATGAGTGGCTTTGATCACATACCATACGCCGCCGAGGGGCCTAACGGCTGGACCTACGGGGGCCGAATGTCACCGCACATGTTCCAGGAAGACAGAGAAATTGGGATCCCATCAAACAACTCACCCGCTTCCGCACCATCGGCTCCATCCTCAGCAGTCGGCTCACCACGATCAACACACGGCCAACCCGCACCGATATCCGAGTGGGCTGGTCCCCAAGGCGTCGCCATGAGCCCCGGCATCGTTGGCTCCCACGAGTACTATACCGGGACCGAATACAGCTTCGCGCCACAAGGTATGGAGGATCTCGCACCCTTTGTATTTGCAGACACTTCGAAGCCACCCGGATTTGTTGGTGAGTTACCACAGACTCCTAGACAGCATCTTCGACATGAGTCCACTGGTTCTATGTCTTCTCCCATGTCCCGCAAGTTTTCGTGTACTTCAATTGCAGCAACCGGGCCTTTGGTCGATACTCAAGCTGCTGCAGCATATGCTCAGACTATGAGATCGCCAATTTCTCCTGAATCCTTCAAGAAAACCAGTCTCATGGCTTCTCCTACCCCCACAACCCCCTTTTCTTCTCCCGCAGAGCCTGCTTGGCCGAGCCCGACAATGTCTCAAGTGGTGTCTCCTTTCTTTTCTCAGTCTAGTGGTCATTTCGTTGCTCCTCTTGGATCATCTTGTTGGTTTCCTTATTTGACTCTCGATTCCCTTCATGACGCATATGCTGACATACGACTGATGAGCAGATCCCAGCTTGATCCACCACGAGATCAGCCGGCCACTTATGACACCATACGACAATGGCTTTCAGCAAACATCGTCCGCATACCCCAACTCTCCCGCCCTCACCGCATCATCACCGCACATGAGGACAGGTAGCCAAAGCCCATTCATGCCACCCAATGGCAACTATCACTACTCGCCTTATTCAGCACCGATTGACGAGGCCCGACGACCTAGCCTTGTCTCCTTTCACTCTGGCCACTCTGGAGCATACAGCGACAGTGACCCCAAGGAGAAACAACGATGCCCACACCCTGATTGCGGCAAGACCTTCAAGGACCTCAAAGCGCACATGTTGACACACCAGACCGAGCGCCCCGAGAAGTGCCCGATCACGACGTGCGAGTACCACACCAAAGGCTTCGCACGGAAGTACGACAAGAACCGCCACACGCTGACCCACTACAAGGGGACGATGGTGTGTGGATTCTGCCCCGGCTCCGGCTCTGCAGCCGAGAAGTCCTTCAATAGGGCAGACGTGTTCAAGAGGCATCTGACCGCGGTCCACGGTGTGGAACAAACACCACCCAACAGCCGAAAGAACAAGAACGGAGCCTCCGCTTCAGCAGCGACTGGAAAGAAGCCTGGGCCAGGCTACGCACCCGATGCTACTGGCAAGTGCTCGACCTGCTCGCAAACTTTTAGCAATGCACAGGATTTCTACGAACACTTGGACGACTGTGTGCTACGAATCGTGCAACAAGAGGATCCAGCTGAGGCGGTCAACGCGAGGAGGCTTGCTGAGGTGGAGAACGACCGGGAGGTACACGCCACACTGGAGAAGAACAACCTTCCAACCGCCACCCAAACCATGATGACGGAGGAATATGACGACGAGGAGATGATGGAAGATGAGGATGGCCAGCTGCTGGATGAGGAAGACCTGAAGGCGCTGGGCATCAAGACCTCCGCATCGCCTAACAAGAAGTCCAAGGGCAACCCAGCCAACGGCGTGCAGAAGTCCCGAGGTTTGACACACTCTCGGGGTGGCGTATCCCTCTCCAAGTCCAACTCTAGCAACCGGGGCAGAAAGAACAGGCGAGAGTACCCATCGTCATGGGGCTTCGACAAGGGCCAGATGACGATGAGGAAGCGGGTGATGGCCGTATTTGACGGGCCTCGCCGGCTTGCAAAGGACGACATGATGCTGTCTACCGAGCACGAGGTCCGGGTGCCTCTGTCTGACGGCCACTCTTACGTTACAGACCTTGACGTGCAGACCCTGAAGCGTGCTGAGGGATTCCTCAGCGCTACGGAAGAGGAGAAGGGCCTCTGGGTATCTGACGACCCCACCGAGGAAGACATCAAAGCCATGTTGGATGCCCAACTGCAATGAGCCTGTACCACATTTCTTTGAACTACATATTTTCGGGGATGCAGGCCAGGCCCCATGGCAGGTTTTCCTCCACACAACAACTCATAGAATAAGCGTTGGCTTGGGCGGATTATATTTTTATGGAAGCGAACGATAAAAAGACAGTGGGCTTTTATGTTTCTGCAATTTGAGGGAATGTTTCATGGTTCGAAGATATGGGAAACGGGCCTGCCCGTTACGGACTCATTTTTTTTTATTACTCACTGCTATCCACCATGATGGAGATCTGGTGTGACGATACCCGGGATGTATGTTCTTGTCTGATATGTTGTCTTGCGCCGGTCTGGGATCAAACGGAGTTGGTTGCGAGTGCAAGACAATACTTTGTAATCTGCTGTTTCTAGATAACGGGAATGCGTTGGGAGGAGTGTAATACCCAAATGAAAAAGGAGAAAAAGATTCTCAATCAAAGAATTACTCATGTCCCTGCCAGTGTCTTCGTGAGATGTGTCTGCAACGTGCAACTTAGATGCAAGCCCTGGGGGAACCCATGGGAGGGAGTAGTGAGGATGAAGCCTTGTAACAGCCGATGCTGTAGAATACCCAAAAGTGTACCAATCTCCCCAGATTCACTTGATGCAATTGGGGTTTGTTTGCAAATCACTCATTGATGCGAGTGAATCGTCACAGTGAATCATCTGTTAGGGTGGTTGATGTCTGAAACACACGTTGATTATGCGGAAAGATACATCCCCAACCACCCCCCTCTGGTCAACCAAGGATGACAACATAGGTAGACCCCAACCCTGATGAGAGCTCAACGCACGGGCCTGCGCCTGCCTGTAGGCCCGAGACGAATGGAAGGCTATCGGCAATCAGACTGCCAGGTGAATGACCGCGGCACCTTCTATAAACAACCTTGGAGCTCCAACGTGGCTTCAACCTTGGAAACTCGCCTCACAACACACTCTGATGTGCTTCGTCGCCAACTATCCCGCATTCTGATTGCCACTATGGGCACTTGACAAACCTAGCCAGTGATCTTGGTTTTCGTTCACCCGACCTCGGTTTCTCTCAGGACAATCTCAAGATGCGCTTGGCTATGTACGCCGGGGTACGTCGGCTCACTCTCACGTGCTTCCGCCTGCCCATGCGCCCCCCAGCTCTGTTCGGCATCGAGCCAAGCTCGTAGCTGGACGGTGCAGTATAGTTGGGGCTTGTTTATTTGCGAGATGGCTTCAAGCTGACATGACTGTCTATCATAGGCCTCGGCGGCCCTCGCGGCCACGGTCATCACGTCGGCCTTCTATCAGCGCGCCAACTTCTACTCTGCCATGGTCTACTTGTCCCAGAGCAACCTCTGCTTGATGGTGGGTAACCCTCCGGTTTCCCTGGCGGCATACAGATGGGGTTGTCGAGCCATACCGTGTGCGACACCACAGCTAACAGGAGCTCCCTACAGACCCTCGTCAACATCGTCTTCCTCGTCTATGGCTCCTTCATGTACGGCCTCCAGCGCCTCTGCTTCGGTCCCCTCCGCCCCGTCGAAGTCGAACAGCTCTACGAAAAGGCATGGTTCGCCGTCACCGAGACCTGCCTCGCCATGACCGTCTTCCGCGAGGAGGTCGGCGCCTTCTTCCTCGTCATGTTTACCGCCTTGATCACGGGCAAGGTCTGGGGCTGGATCGGCGAGGGCCGTGTCGAGGTCCTTGAGCAGCAGCCCCCCGCGAACCCGCGGCTCTTCCACACGAGACTGGTGGTGTCGCTGCTCTCGAGCATCATCTACAACGTCTGGCTTCTGAGCTACTCGATCAACACGGTGATCGCGCAGGCGAAACCCACTATGATGGTCATGTTCCTGTTCGAGTTTGCCGTGTTGGCGTTGGGGTCCATTCACACAGGGCTGCGGTACGTCATCTCGCTGGTGGAGGCCAGAGTGGTGAAGACGCAGACAAGGCACAGGCTGGAGCAGCGAAGGAGGGAAGTCGCAGAACAGCGGGCCGAAATCCTTCGGAGGAGAGAGGCAGGTGAGATTGCCGAGGGAGGGGGTGAACCTCTCCCTAGCGAGGATGACATCGATGAGATGGACATTGAGGTCCCTGGGTGGGACGCGAAGGGCCAGTGGATTCTCTTCCTGGACCTTTTTGCCGGTAAGTTAAAAGGCCGGTGCGGTATTACATCGAGGTTACTGACTCGGTGACAGACTTTCTCAAACTCTCAGTGTATACGGCCTTCTTCTGCGTCTTGCTTGTATTCTATGGACTACCGATCCATATCATGCGGGATCTCTTCATGACCACCAGGAGCTTTGTCAAGCGACTGACGGCACTGTTGAGGTACAAGCAAGCGTTGAGGGATATGAATCGTTATCCCGACGCAACCGCCGAGGATCTGGGGCGTGAGGACACGTGCATCATCTGCCGAGAAGAAATGCGCCCCTGGGACCCGAACGCCGGACAGATGGAGAGGACTCGGCCCAAGAAGTTGCCATGTGGCCATATCCTGCACTTCGGTTGCCTCAAGAGCTGGCTGGAGAGGCAGCAAGTATGTCCCACCTGCCGACGCTCTGTGGTGATGGACGAACCACAAGCGAGAGGTGCGCAGTACCGGCCTAGGATGGCATTCCACATAGCACCAAACCTACCAAATGGACAGAATCAGGCCGCGGCAGCGGATGGCCAAGCGCCTGGCGCACAGAATGCACAACTTAACGGGCAAGCCGGGCAACAACCTGCGGCCCCTAGGGCAGCCATGAGATATATCAATCTCGGCCCGATACGGCTGGGCTTTGCTCAGGGTGGACAGGAGGTGGCGGAATTGGCGAATCGGATGGGCGTGGATCTCAACGTACCTAACGGCCCCGCAATACCAATACCGCAGGCGAATACCCCCACGACAACACCTGCGGACCTCTCTACCATGGAGGCTGTCCGGACTAGGCTGATCGAAGTCGATCAGAGGCTCCAGCAGGAAGTTCGAGACATACAGCAAGGCATACAGAGTGTCCAGGCGGCACAACAGGAGCTGCAGTTGATCAACTTGATACTGGCTGAGCTCGCACGCATACGTCGCTACAACCATGTCCACCAACAACAGGCTGGAATCCATTCAGGACAGCCAGGACAGCCAACACCTACACCTACCGCCGCCAATAACCCCAGTGGCGATATGCCTCCTGCCAATACGGCAGGTGGTGTGCCCTTAGCCATACCACCTGTGCCATTTCCCCCTGGCCAGTTTCCACTCCCTACTTATCCTCCTGCTCCCTACCCTCTGAATCACAGGGTCAATTCACCTTCCGTTACTCGGCACGGAACCGCACCACAGACAACAACCATTCCTTCGGGGAGTCCTGATCTCCCCGAAGGTGTCGTCATACCCCCAGGATGGTCCTTATTGCCTCTCCAGCGCCTTGACGGAGCGACTACTGCTCCTGGTGTGCCAGCTCCTGCTGGCCCTGGCTCTGGCTCTCATATTCACCTGCCAGACCTGACTGAACAAGCCGGGAGTGCCCAAACCAGCGATGTACCACCTCAACCGCCTGCCCATGCCGAAGATCCCTCGTCCAGTGCCAGCAGAACAGCTGGACCTACTGAGGTTCAGAACAGTGATGCTCAGCAGCCTGCTCACGTGTCGACAGCAGATCCAGCCCATGTGGCAGCCCCAACACCGGTGACGCCAAACTGGGGTGGGTCTGCGCAGCTATTCAACGGCGGCGCTAGCAGCAGTGGATTGCCCTTTGGCTTGGTACCGTCAGAGTCTAGCCGCTCTGCTTCCCGAACTCGGGAGGGTGGTGAGAACGGCGCCAACGGTGAGGCTAACAACGGCAGCGGCGCTGGTGAGCCCGCTGGGCCTAGCGGCCCCGCCGCCCAAGCGCCCGAGGGTCATGATAATAGCTCGAACACATCATCATCGTTGGCGAAGGGTAAGGCACCGGCTGCGACTGTCGAGGATGCTGAAGATGAATCTTGAGGGATGCTTTAGGTGTGTGGTCTTTATAGTCTTATGTAGTAGCGCATGTCAATAGCGGTCTTATAACGGAGATACCAGTGCATGCAGATTGGCCCCTTGGTTTGGTTTGGTTTGGTTCTTGAAAGTAATGAAAAGGCATTTCTACTCATCGACTATCCTCCCTGATGATGCGACTGGTGTGTCCATCCCATATTGGCTTATATTGTTCGAAATCATGCAAACCAAACTGCAGGCTGCCTCGGTCCGAGGACGAGGAGTGACATGATGTGTGTGTTCTGAGACGAAGGTAAGCACCAACGTCGCGAAGTACAAAGCACAATGTCCAGTCTATTCTCGAGGCTGTTAGACAGCGAAGGTATGGGACAGCCTGTTTCGATTTTGGAGTGTCCACCACTCAGGTACGGATTGTTTATATGAGGTGAGTCCTCTACGGGCCAGGTCGAAAAGCACAGTTCACCTCCGTAGTGGTGCCGTAACAAGACTCGCCTTGGTTTCGAGCTAATAGTCTGTCCCCCATCATTGCTGTGCTGCCAGGCCATGACCAAGGGGAAACCGTGTATATGGACCCATCAATCGCAAAGGGCGAGAAGGGGATCTCGCCGCCACATCCTCCCCCATCCCCCCCTCCCCACTGCTCAGAGGAATCCATATAAACACCAACAAGCCCCTATCACTTCGACCGTGGGGTGCGGGCTGGTGTAGCGGCCACTACACCAGTAAACCTCACGGGTTTCCTTATCTCTATCTAATACGCCCTTACCTCCCAACCCCGTGGCCAGGGGTTCAAATCGTAGAATCAACAAAAAACCCCAATGGGCTTTTCGTGACCGTGGGCCCCCCTCGGGGGAAAGCCCACGGGGTGTTTTTTGTCAGCTCGTTCCTCATCATACCATGGAGAGGCCTTCGTGGTGTTGCCATTTCTTTTGTCTTTCTGGTTAGTCTATATCTTTCTCTCTTTTTGTTTTGATTTTCTCCTTCTTTCCTTGTACCATTCTCACTTCCTCTGTTCATGCCACCGCGTCTCAGTTCTTAACCTGGACTCGTGGCTTGGATTATAACGAATTGAAGCAAGCGACCGGTCTATTAAATCTCCGTCGACGTTCGTGGCTCGCGATCTGTAGCATGTGAGAGCTTTGACTGTCAGTGCTGCCTGCACATGACGGCGGTTTTCAGTCCTCCCCAATGAATGATGCGACGGCCACTCGGACCAGAATGTCACTTCCAAGTATCGGCCCGTCGAATTTCATAGCATAGGGGTATCGGAGATTGGTTCGTTCCTGAGATTATACGAATGCGCCGCCAGCCAGCCAGCCAGCCAGCCGGCTGGCCGGCCTTCATCGCCCTCCCCGCCTAACCCTCCATCTCGACGTCGTCGCCACCACCACCACCAGCCTTCTTCTTGTTCTCCAGCCTCCGCGTCATCCTGGCCGTCGCGTCGCCCACCCACTGCCCGTAGGCGTCCTCGCCGCCCTCCTTCAGCTTCATGGCCACCACCCCCTTGAGCACCTCGCCGGCGAACCCGACGAAATTGTGCCGCCTGAGCGCGTTCTCGAACCTCCAGTCCCTGCGCTTCCTCTCCTCCCTCTCCAGCAGCTCGTAGTCCCCGAGCTCCCTCGCGCGGATGCGCAGGTCGCGCACCATGGCCAGCAGGTTGAACCTGATCTCCGCGGCGTCGTAGCGCGCCACGCGCCTCTGGAGCACGTCCATGACCCGCGCGGGGAACTCCTCCTGGCTGCAGGGCCCGTGGCTGATGGGCGCGGGCTGCAGGCCGTCCATCTCGTACAGGGTGCCGCCGACGGGCGTGTAGGCGACGAAGTGGTAGACGTCCTCGGACCCGGCGCCCGGGTCCCGCTGCGTCTCGTCCGCGAAGGGGCTGCTCTTGGCGAACGAGTTGTGCACGTCCCGGATCAGCTCGCTGTTGGAGAGCGCCTCGCCGCGGAACTCGGGCGGGAGGGCCATGGTGAAGTCGCGGAACTCGCGCAGCTTCTCGCCTATGTCTATGTGGCTCGCCTCGTCGCTCGGTTGTGTGGGTGTTGATGATGTTGATGTGGTGTTGTCGTCGTTCTGCTTGTTCATGAGCACCGAGAGGAGCGCCTGGGTGCCACAGGCGTTCTGGATCGTCTGGGACGCGAAGAAGAGGCGCTCGGCGGCCTCGTGGTCGAAGGTCCCCTCGTGGGGCTTCTCGGCTGAGGTGTAGGGGGTGTCGGTCGGGTACTTGAAGAGGAAGATGACGCCGTAGACCGGGTGCAGCTGCGCGAGCGCGTCCGGGTCCATGGTTATGAGCTCCTCGAACTGCACATCCTTGACGCCGAGGTTGTCAAGCAGGTAGGTGAAGACGCCCTGTTTTTAGTCATTGTCAGCTCTCGTGGACAGTTCTACATTTACGAGACGCGGAGGGATTGAGTGGGTGTAGATGGGCGCAAGGGTGCGTCGGAGCCTCTAAGAGAAGCCGTTGGATCGTTGTCACGTACCGCATCGGACTCAACTGTGACCCTTAGATTAGCTCGCTGGATAATATCCACTGGAAAAGGTGATAGATGATGCTGGGGGACTCACTTGTGTTCCAGCCGCCACTCATCTTTGCTGTGTACGAGGTAGGGTGCGACGAGAGATCGAGAGAAGACAGGAAGCGCAGTTGGCCCTTCGAAGGTTGTAACTGAGCCCGGTGGACTGTATATCGACCTTGAATTAGACCGAAGTATGGAAATTAAATGAGAAGAGAGGATGGCCCTGCAGTATTTCCTTATCTGTAACCGCGCAGCGTATTGTTGTGAGCCTCAATTCAATCTTGAAGGTGGTGTAGTTGAGAGCTTCGAAGGTGTTCGTTCGTTTGGCGTTTGGCGGGGAGCTCTGTGTACTTAGGTACCTAGGTACCTACTATATCGATAAGCTCCAGGTGCCGAGTGACGTTTTGGACACTGCTTACTACCGTAAGTACCAAGGTACACCGTATTTATAGGTGGAAGCCATGTGCACGCAGCTCTTGGACAACTCGAAGTGTCTTCTTCACGCCCCAATTCGGTCTTGAATATCATTTGACAAGCTTGGAAGGCACTCCGAGATCCTTCATATATGAGCTGGCACCTTGATGTGCCAAGGCCTACTTCAGTATTCACGTCCCTGCCTGTGCAGACCGCAGACAAACTCCGGACCTCTACCAAGAGACTCGATTGTCTTCTACATAAGCCCTCACAAAAAGCGTTTATCCATACAGCATGCTGCATGGTGCAGCTCGTGGCCTAGAGTTCGATAACCTTGGAGCACGATGCGCGTCCAGCCTCGTAAAGGATGGAAGGTCCAGTGATCTCCAACCTGCGTGGCCTTCGGAACGTACCCCGTCACCAACAGCATCATGGCTTGATGAAGAGACATCACCGAAGGCAGCCGTTTTCTCTCTCCAACTAAGCTCATATCATGTATGGAAGAGCGTCCCTACCTATTGGGTGCCACCACCACCTGTTGCGGCATCACTACCCCCATCTCGTGGGACTCCAGCCCTCTTCCCATTTCCTCACGATGCTGCACTGCTGAAGCCACCTCCGAGGTCCGATGGGTAGACGGAGCGAACGAAGTGGCAATGTGTGAACTGCGAATGCTGTCGCCGTCCACCTCAGAAATGGTGAATTCGTCATGTTCTTTGATGCTTTCTTGCCCCGATCGTCGTCTTCTTTTTCGCTCATCTTCCCAGAACTTGCCTTTACTAAAGATACGCACGATCCAAGGCTTCTCGCCTGCGGGCTTCCAAGTCCAATACTCCCGGTGTTGGTAGTCTTTGGGCTCAAGCGCACCGCGGCTGAAGGCCATAACCGCCCAGATCATGCCGTTGAGAGCGGTGTATACGAAGAGGCCGCTTTGGAGAAACACGTCAGCAAGCATGAAACTGTGCGGTGTCCCCGCGAATAGAACGTGGGAAGTGACTTACGCAATAAGGCCGTATGCGACGCTATAGCTGAAAGGGATGAAGGCTATGGTCACGAATGATGGAATTGCGTCGCCCACGTAGCGCCAGTTGACTGCTGTTACCTGGCGTATCATCAAGCAGCCGACCTGAACGTTTCCGTCAACAATCAGTCGCCTCCAGTCCAAGAGATCGAAACAGGCTTACCAGAATCAAGGTGCAGCCCGTAGCCCATGGTGGTATCGAGGCGAAGATGGGGGCGAAGAAGACGGATACCAAGAAGCACAGTCCTGTGACCATGGCCGTTAGTCCCGTCCTCCCTCCCTCGGCGATGCCAGCGCCGCTCTCGATGAAGGCGGTGACAGGTGAGCACCCCAACAGCGAACCGATGGAGATACACGCGGCATCAGTACAGTATGCGACCGTAGACTTTGGGAAGTCACCGTCGCCCTTCCGTGTCTTGTTGCAGAAGCGCGCCATGGAGTACAGCGTGGCGGTACAGTCGATGATGTCAACATACAGGAAGGTGAACAACGCGAGGGCGAAACTGGCGCCGTAGCTGCCGGATAGGTCCCACTGCTGCGCGTTGAGGGTATGCGTGATTGGGTGGAAGCTGACGACCCTCTTGAAGAATGCGAAGCGCTCGTTCCCGTCCTCCGTGTATGGGAAGTAGGTGAAGGGGGTATTCCTGGGCCAGGATAGGATTGACACCAGGGCCACGCCGATGATGATGGCCGATTTGACGCGGAAGGCCATCAGGAAGGCCGTGAGGAGCCCCCCGCAAGTTATGCCGAGCCACATCTTGGAGCTTGTCATGAGGCCCTTCGTACAGGCCCCCGTCACCGCGTCGACGTACTTTGGGTCACAGCCACCGATAGACAGAGGTGTCTGCGAATTTCCAGTGATGATGCCGATACCCTCCGAGTAAGACATTCCCACCATGGTGAGGAACAGGCCGATCCCAACGCCACTTGCGGTCTTGATCGTCCCTGGGATGATCTTCACGAGCCAGTGCCGCATGCCGGTGAGGGCGAGAATGATGAAGATGAAACCTTCCACGAAGACCGCCGTCAGGGCGAGAGAGTAAGGGACGGAGCCTTGGCCGCGGACACCAACCACCTGGTAGGCAAAGTAGGCATTCAGGCCCATACCGGGACTGCGAGCACGATCAGCCTTGTCTCGTCTTCGACAGGATGACTGACCTCTTGACCAGCTACTTACGCTAATGCGACAGGGAGGTTGGTAAAGAAGCCGAACATGATACTTGCGAGGCCTGACAGCGCCGCTGTCGCGGTGATGAGATCTTGTTTGACGACTACGCCACGTTCTGTTAGGGAATCTGCGTAATATTGTGGTTGGCACTGACAGGATATCGGTCCTTACCGTATGCACAGGACTGCCACGCCACCTCGTTCGCACAGATACCACCTGGACCGAGGGGCCTTTCGCACTTACAAGGCCCGCCAGTCTCCGAGAGGATGTTTGCCTGGGGCGAAGGGGAGTCAGTAAGGTGCTATTCGGGGCCAAGCGAAAATCGAGATGGGAAAGCTTGCTCACATTCAGGGCGATGATATATGTCATGGTTGCGAAGGTTGTGAGGCCGGCTCGGATCTCGGTGTAAAAGCTGGCATCATGAATTTCTTGGGGCTACGACACACATCAAGGCACCATCAGCAGAGCTCAACCCTTCGCCCTTGGTTAGAGACTCGAGAGGCGTGGACGATGATGGTGACGACGTACATGTCCTGACCCGCCTAGGCGGAAGACCCGACCAAATGTCGACGTGTTGATGGACGTCTCGACGCCCCTGAGGCGGTCCATCACCCTCTCGAAGGTTCTGGCCATGAAGCCCCGGGCGCCGAACCCATATTGCCGCTGGTGCTCCATCGTGGCATGAGGCTCCATTATGCTTCCCGTCGAGCTGGTTGGGTGTCTTGGCACCTGGTCCTCTGTCAGACGGAGTCCTCGGCGTTCAATGAATGAATGGCGAAATAGACAGCCAGGTGAAAGATGAGCAGAGGAAGGAAAGGGGACCGTGAGTGGCTATCCTGTGGTATAGAGGAAGTGAGAGAGACACTCTTGAGTCAAAAGAGCCGTTGCTGTTACACGAGGTCCACGTTGGTGATGTGAGATTGGGTGACTGGGGTTGGAACCCATATGCAAGACGTCGCCTCGTCAGACTCGGAAGCGCACATTGTTGGGATCTCGGGTAAGTCGAGCTTGGACTACGGCCCAGGAATGACTTTGAACATGCTCGCCTTTATATGGTTACTACGACTCGCAGCCCCTAGAGGTGCGCGGGTGGTGTTCCTCGGGGATCGCTAGGGATATTCCTTCGTTTTGCACAGCGCTCAGCTCGAAGTTCCCACGTCTGAGGTCAAGGGTTTTCTTGACGGTACAGACGATAGGGGAGTTGCGTTCAGCAACGATCCTGAAGCCTCAAGTGTCACGGTAAGAAGACATTGGCTCTTGTGGCTTCATGGCACAGACTCGATCTGATACCTTTCGTGTGAGGTGCGCTACCTCCCTCATTCGCCTTTCACGGTCTTGGCTAATGGATCCAGAATTTCTTTCCTATTTAATGAGAAGATTCGAATTACACGTGGCTGGCTCGGATCACCAAATTGAGATGATGGACGATGTCAAAATACTCGACACGTTCCTTGAGCGAATGATTTGCTTCGCTTCTGAGTCCGTCGCAACGATAGTAACTTCCACATACACTTTGTAAGTCAAACGGTAATACCCATGTCTTTGCTCTACATAGGCGTGTCACCGACGGGCAACCTCGAGGCAAGCTGGCATGCGCCAGCCTCGATTGATAGCCTGTGATATAGACGTTCCATTAACTCATGACAATCGACCCATCAAGCCCAGTCATTGGCCCGTCCTACTCTGAGAATATCTCGGTGCTGCGTCGAGTCCGGCCAATGTGTTGTCTCCCTGTACCCAAGTCTTGTCATACGGCCTCCAAATGAGGTACTGGACGGCCGGATCGGGACTGCGCAGCTCCAAAATTCATGGGAGGCTCGCTTACCATGCGCATTCCGTTGCAGCACCAACATAAAGCAAGCAGCAGTACACTGCCGGATCTAGACACACGCATGTCTGCAGGCGTGCATGCGACACGTTGGACCGATGCCGTGAGGGGAGCAAGCATGAGTGACACTGCTGTGGTCTGGTGTCATCGGAGCACAGAAGGAGAAAGTAAAAGAAAGCGAAAATGGTTGCCGAGCGGGCCTTCTCGTCGGGGAACAAACCTAACTGGTGTCTCTAATCTCGACCTGGTCGGCATGCCGAGCCTGGCCTGGCTTGGCCTGGCGAGTTGTCTCGACTGACTGACTGACTGACCGCGGCACTTCGTGCCAAGTCGCGGTCAACTACCTCTTGTCCTTCCCGAGTATTGACTGTCCAGCGCGCCATCCCGATGGAGACAGGGTGACTGACGGAAATGTACCCAGAAAGGAGCGTGGCGGGCATGGCGGAAGTCGCGCGTGGGTAGCTACAGGTAGTGATGACGCGAGAGGCCAGCGAGGCGGCGGCAACGTCTCGCAGGGAACAAACAAGGCGGATGAATTCCGTCCAAGTGTGGGCATAGGAATGTCCCACAAATCTTAACAAATCCGGCATCATCTCCGACCCATTGCCTCGATCGGCGTGCCCAACCCCAACGGACAGTCGAACAGTGACACACGTTTCTCAAGACCCCCTCTACAATGTATCTCTGTCTTTCGACGACCGGGCCTAGGCCATGTATGCCATGCCTAACTTCCAGACCCAAACCCGAGACATGACAAGACATGCGGTCCGGTCTGTATGGACGAGTTATCCGAGGCTCTTGCGAAGCCGAAGACTTGCAGGCGCGATTGTCTTGTGCCCCTCGTCTCACGGCCGCGGGCACCGGCGTATCAGCGCTCGGACATGCTGTATGACTATAGCTCGGGGGCATTTTTTCTTGATGCTGTATCCTCCGAGCCCGGCGTCCGGGTAAGGGCAGGAAGTAGACCCCGCCAGCCGGGCGACTGCCGGGTACCTTTCGTGATGGCCGAGTGTTGTATTGTACTGGAGTCCTCAAGGTCGTGAGCGCGTCGACCAATGTCAATATATCGTGGAAGGAAGGGGTCAGTCCTCAGCAGGCCCTTAGAGTGACACCTCTCTCAGCTCCCTTCAGGGGCCTTGAGACCATAAGTCCCTGTGCACTGCATCCGGCGCCGCGGGCGAGCAAACAGTGGCACGAGATTGCCGAACCCTGCGGTGCGGCGTCTTCTCCAGCAGCAGGTTGCTACTCCAAGCCTCAACCCCTGAAAACCATAATCCGAGATGGGATGACGGCGACTTGTGGTGGTGGGCGGCGGCTACCGGCGTCATGGGCTTGCTGCACGTAACCCGCTATCCCGGCGACACTGTGGCTTTCCTACTAAGTCTGGCTATCCGTGTCGTGAGACCGAGAATTGATGCTTGTTTTTCTGTAGGGCCTTGTGACGTGGGACTTCAGTAGGCGGGCTACAGTCGGCACAACGAGGCCATCACCACCTGGGCACTAGGAAATGCACAACCTTGTTGTGCTGTAGCTATTCCGCCCTAACTTTCCGGATGTGTATAGTACCCCTCTTTAGGAGATTGACATGGTAAAAGATTGTGAAGAGGTATGTAGCCATGCTCGGGCAGACTGTCGTCAGTCGGGAACGACACGGCCCGTAAGAGACAGACAGTCTATGACGGGTCCTCACAGTTTCTGGCATGTCATGACGGGAAACATAATTGCGCATTTGGTGCAACTTTATTGAAAGTTAATTTGGATCGATTGTCTCACGAGAAAGGCATGTTGAAAGTGATTATCTAGGTCTGAGCCTTATGGCCGTACCCGCCACGCGACTTATACTTACTGCAGGCCTCTCCCTCCTGCGGAAACGCCATAAACCCGCTCGAATATGACTGGATCTGGTCAACGGCCTTTCATATCATCAAGGCAGGGGAAACACTGTACAAATAAAACATCGATGAACTGCAAGTATGTGATCTCAGCTGATGTGGGCTGAATTGGCCTTGTTGCAGTGTAGCGTAGACGTTCTTCTGCCGCCAGGAAATGCTTCCCTTGATATATTCGACGTAGCCAGTATCACCATCTACATCTTGTAGTCCTCGCGAAGCATAGAGGCTGATTTGTGATGGCTTCTCGCATGAGTGTGTCCCAAGGTTGAGCAGTCCCGCGACTGCCAGATCCCGAGGCTTACTCCTCCCAAGATATGCTCCCTCCCCATTTGATGAAGATGAAGGCCTCCTTGAGTATTGTAATAAGGTCCTCAGTCTATATAAAGTCTGCAAAGAGGCCTTGGTCTACAATTATTGCATTGATTGGTGCAGGATGCTTTGCAAAACATGATATAAGTAACCATCAGGACCCTGTATCAAAGTAGGTACACTACCCTCACTTGTAGCATACTTTCATCCATTCGGACATCCCCTCATGGCCTTAAGAAGAGGACTATTTCATACTACTCGGGATCTGGTATCATGATGCACGCTCGGCATCTTGGTCTATCATCAGTGACAAGTCGACGATTGTGGAGGCCTCGGACTGTCTTCGCCTCCTTGGCAATAGTCACATATGTAGAGAGCAAGCACATATGTATCCTCTGCCGTGGATCAACCGGAGATTTTCCGATTGTCCAACAACCAGACCCCTTGCAGTACTATTCCCCTTCCTTTCTGCTACCATATCCAAGTCCTCTCCACTACTGATCCTAGACGTCCATACAGCAGCAC
The DNA here is from genome assembly GCA_003795295.1 of Cytospora leucostoma. Taxonomy (NCBI): domain Eukaryota; kingdom Fungi; phylum Ascomycota; class Sordariomycetes; order Diaporthales; family Cytosporaceae; genus Cytospora; species Cytospora leucostoma. The sequence continues at coordinate 64,048 of LKEB01000009.1, read as the reverse complement.
CACCATCGGCATCAGTCCATGACCACTTGCAATACTTTCTGCCATTACCGTCTCAATGACGTTTATAATATATGTATGAGTAGATTCGATCAATAACCACTTCTACCATATAGTCATTTCGATTGGGCACTTGAATTATTTCCCTCCGGTAGCCGTTTCGTTCTGTGCGCATGCAGTTCAGCTAATCCTCAGTCAATGACAAAGGATCTCACATAAAGGACTACACGGAACCAAAAACCAACAGAGACCTCTTTCCATTGGCCTTCGTCCCGCTGTCCATAATTCCATCAACCAAGGGCGGGCCCATGAGCAGGCGACTGAACACCAGATGAATTCCCGGTCGGTCAAGGAGGTCGAGTTCCAAGATGTTCGATGTTGACTGGAGCGACCCCAACAGGGAGTCAGTGGGTGACAGGCGGGCTAGAAAAACAAAGGAGAAGATCAAGGAGAAGGAGAAGGAGGGCAACTGCGAAAATGATACAGAGCATGACAGAAAGTCCAATGACCAGCGGAGCAGCCAGACATCCGGTAGTTATGGTTCTGTTCGCAGTTCAATGTCTTCGATTGAGAAGCAGTTCGGACTATTTGGAGGGAAGCACAAGAGAAAGGAGCATAACTCTGTCAATACCACCAGGTCGACAAAGGCCAAGTCAACAAAGACACCATCTACAAAGACGCCATCCTCAAAGACGCAGTCCACGGCAAGCTCTTCACTGCGCTCTCCCACAGTCACTGTCCAGAAACAGGAGCAAGAGCAGGAGCAAGAGCAGGAGCAAGATCAACGGGCTGATGAGACCACTGCTTCAGTGCCTTATTCTTCAGTGCCTTCTTCTTCGGTACCTTCTCCGACAAGCCCTCGAGTACCTATCCTACTACAACACCCTTACCAGGCACCGAGCTCGCCTCGAAAACGCCTCTCCAGTAAGGTTTCTCCGTCCAACGACAAGTGTCCCTAACCCTTTATTTCATTCGATTCTGCTGCCATACGAGAGCACCCATCCAAACACCACTACATAGCCCTGTAGGAAACCTATAGTGGCGCACAGTCGTATTTCGCTGACCGCTTGATAGGCTTTTCAGAGGCCGCTTTTGATGAATGGGACGAGGACGCGCCTGGTGGTTTTCTTCTGGGATGCGGCATGGCGAACCCTAAGCCAGGAACCAAGACCTCCCTGGTCCATGACCTGGGAGACGGTGCCTCCTCTATCACAAAGTCCATCGAGATCACTTCCAGGCCTCGCACAAAAGCAGATGTCGACTACCTCATGTCAGAGACATCGATTGCCACGAGCTGTTACGAGGGGAAGCCGAAGGATCCAACCCCAACCAAGCCCACGTAAGTGCGCTCTCGTATTAGAAGTTGCGCGCTGGTTGATGTATGTCTAACCTGGGTATGATACAGTCTCTTGAAACCTCATCCCCAGACAACGGAGACTTCTCAATACCTCCCTACCGTACCAGAATCGCCCTCACCGGGTCTCGATGAAACAGGCCCCCTCGCGCCGCTCGCCTCTGAGTCGCCACCCTCGGCGAACCGCGACTTCTCGAAGGCCAGATCAAGACACAGGCCGAGGCCACGATTGAGCGCGCCGCCCATAGCCCCGGCCTCACAGCGGCATATCGGCAATACCTGCCTGTGGAAGGCCCCCGACGCCTGGGAGTACAAGCCTACCGAGACCGCAGTCTCACCAGTCGAGGGGCCCGAGACCATTATCGTCCCGACGGGCGCGGCGGAGGAGAACAGCCTCGCCCTGGACCTGGCGAGCATGCAGCGGGAGGCCAAGCGCATGCTGCAGGCCAGCCCGCGGGCTATACTGCTCCGCTTGAAGGGCGCTTGGGGCGGCTATGATCTCGACGCTTCCTACAGGGACGGTCCGACCGGCGTGTGTGACCCTGCGCCCAGGGCCACAGCCCTCGAGTCGGCTCTGACATACAAGGAGCTGGAGATGGAGAAGAAGCGCTGGATGCTCTGCGCCCTGCGCCACATGGAGGCCGTCACGGATCCCAACGGCGTCCTCTCCATGCCGAAGGTGAAGCCGAGGGTGCAGAGGATCCTGGCCCTCTTCGACAGCCAAGGTGAGTGAGGCTGATTGTCATCTATGAACTTGAACAATGCTGACAGTCAACGCCCCCCCC
>LKEB01000009.1:29077-61899 GCA_003795295.1 Cytospora leucostoma | reverse complement strand
GGCCTCGTACCTAGCCTACTTCAACCCAGGCCTCCCCATCTACCACCTATCCCCGGACCCCCTATCGCGCAGGCAATACCCCAACATCCACCCGATGCAGTGCCCCCTCATCTCCGCCTCCTCCATCGCCCTCCTCCCGGCGGAGACGACATACTACTCCACGGTCAACTGCCTGCCCATCGCCTCGGTCGTGCCCTCGTCCGAGATCCCGCCCCTCCTCTCCCGCATCCACGGGGCCCTCGCCCGGGGCGGCGCCCTGGCCATGGTCGTCCTGGACCCCCTCCCGAGGTGCCAGTCCGCGGGGCCGGCCCTCCGGCGCTGGCTCGACGAGAACCTCGTCTTCAACCTGGAGCAGCAGTTCCGCTGCACCAACCCCAGCAGGAACTTCCCCGTCTGGCTGCAGGGCGCGAGGCTGCGCGCCCGGGGCAGCGTCATCACCACCACGCGGTTCCAGGCCGTCCCGCCGCCGCCGCCGCCGCCGCGGAGCCGCGGGGGAGACGGAGGAAGAAGAAGCAGCGACGAAGAGGAGGACGGGGACGAGGACGAGTCAGAGGTGGCGACCAGGATGGAGCTCAGGACGGTCGTCGGCCGCATGTTGTGGCAGGATATCTGGGGGCCGTTCGTCACGGCCGACAGGTGGTGGTGGGATGTGCCCGAGATCGTGGACGAGTGCCTCGGCCTGGCGACGCACTGGGAGTACAGCACTATCGTGGCGTGCAAGGAGGCTGATGACTAGCAGGGACCCGAATAGTCCTTGGTGGGGTGATAAGATCCACGATAGTTGCTGATTACCTCTTTTTTTCCTTTGTTTTCTTCTTCTTGGACGTATTGGTCGTAATGGCATATACCCCTCCCGCGACGCCTATCATATCTTTGAATGCACAGGCTGCTGTCGAAACAAACAAAAAGCACAGAGAACGGTGAGAGAACATAAGGGCATGATCAGCCGAGTTGTCAATAGGCATTTCAGGCTACGATAGACGAGTAATAACAAAGTCCAAACGGGATAATCACTGGACTTTTGCCACTTTTCGTAAGTAGAAACTTGCCATCAACATGGAGCCACCCGAATTGAACCTCATAGCCGCTGAAAGTAATGCAAACAGAATATGGGATGGCTCGGAGGGGATCGCATTCCATCGTACCTTCGTGATCCCACAGATATATCCCTCCCGCCTTGAGGCCCATGCCACCAAGCATACGCATTAAGTTGTTAATCTACCGAAACCATCCGAGGAGGCCGATGAGAGTAATAAAGCGCCCTTGGTGGTATCCTCTTTTCGAGGATTGAGAAGAAGGGGTATATACTACCCAAGAGAACAATGTGAAGGCGCAGCCGAGCCCTGTAGGCCGCTTGCACTCCGAGGAGATGTCTTCCCATCAAGTACAAGTCCCAACACCAATGGACTGGAAAGCGGCTCCAAAACAGTTAAATCCGATAATCCCATGAACCCAAACCAAGTGTCTACGCCAATGCCTCCATCGACTCGGTGTCTCCACACTTATCAGACGCCGGCCTAGTATTCCTACCCCTACTCATCATCTCGAACGTCCCATGGCTCGCCGACGCGGGCCCGTCCTCGCCCCTCCTCCCCACACCACTGCCCAGCCGGCTCCGACTCCTCAACCCACCCGGCACCTTCGGCCGCCATACGCCCCGGAGGAGGAGCCCCGCGTCCTCCACCAGGTCCTTGCAGGCGCCCCAGCTCGTGACCACGTAGATGATGGAGTTCCAGAACCCCTGCAGGGGCAGCACGAGGGCGGACATGTACTCGAGCGGCAGGCTGATCTCGTCAACGTGCACGACGCTGTACACGCGGTTCGCGGTCGACGGGATCCACGTTACTAGTATGGCTGTGAAGAAGAGGATGGCGCACTTTGTGTACTGCCAGGCGGCACTGTTGACTTCATATGCAGCCTTGCGATTGTTTCGAGGCGCAATGGTGCTTTTCCTGTCGCTGTTATCATTATTTATCGTTGTTAACGTTGTCGTCGGCCCAGCGGAGGTTGAAGGCAGCGCGGTTATGGTGACTGAGTACGGTGACGGTTGTTGTCTGATTACAGAGCTGTGACGTTGAGGGGCACTGATGGTTCCGAGTTCGATGGTGTCTTCGGTAGTTGATGTTACAACTTCGGATGTCACCGACACTTCAGTGGTCTTAGTACTAAAGGGGTCATCGACTGGTAGGGGCTCGGGGTCGCAGTGGCTTGTGTAGTTGAGGCCCTGGAGTTTCTTGTGGTTGTGGTAGATTTCGCGTCCGGCGCGGATGTATATAAAGAATGTCACGCATATCGAGACCCTGAGCGGGTCAGTCACACTGCTTTTCAAGATTCACCGGGTGAGAACTTACCAGACTGGACCGTAGAAGGTGACTAATCTCCAAATATCCCAGGTCTGTCGAATCCAACACCATAAGGTAGCATCCCCGTACATTCTACCCTTTACCGGGTCCTGGATGAAGATGTACACAAATGCTATTATGAATGGAACGCCATAGCAGACAAGAAGGTAAGGGATCTCCATCTTCCGAAGCTTCTGAGCATCGAACTTGTAGTAGAAGGTAAGATATACGTTCACGGCCATAGCTAATGACCAGAAGGCATCAGCAGGCAGGAGCCTATTCACACATCAGTAACAATCGGTGAAGTTATTGGGTGGTCGGCCTACATCTGGATCAGAAAGGCCTGAAACTGGCAACCAGGGACCCAAGGAGTATCAATGTATGTCCTCGCTATAAGCGTTGCTACGTTAGACATCAAATTGCCACTGCGCAGATTGTAGAGTTAGCATCGTCCGCGCGAGAGGGTCAAGAAACGGGGTAGTGCCTCGCCGCAGTGACGGGGTGAAAGGCCGTACGTACAATGAGGCGTAGAATACTAAGCGGTTTATCGGTTTGTGGAAGGACTTCGAGACACAGAATGTGACAATGATGAAGGCACAACCAAGAAGCGAGAATACCGAGCATACTCGTTCAATAGTGGCAAAGATATCGAGATGCGCCTCGGATGCTGAGCTGAGTTCCATATTGCTCTCCATGCTGCTCTCCTACGCCTTGCAGCTTGGCTGCGATAGATGTCTGTGAGAACCGCAGGCTTCTGTATTACTCCTCGACCAACGCTACCAGAAGCCGGCTCAGTGAATGAAGGCTGAAGAAAGGTGGCGGAGTGAGGCCCGGGCGGCCCTGGAACTTTCACAGAGGGATGAGCGGACTTATAGACCGCGGGCTGTCCCAATGCTAAAGCAACAGAGAGAGCGTTATAGGGAAAAACGAGTAGCCCAATCCGGGGTGGGAACAAGAGCTGGGCCGGCACAGTGTTGATCCAAGAAGATCGTGATGCTAGATCGTGTAGACTGGGCTGGCAATGAGACTTCACTGTGCCTCGGCCAACTCTTCAGTGAACTCTCACAGGCTGAGGTCTCGGGACCCCTTATGTGTTAGAGTAGCGAAGATGAAGGCGGAGAGATGTAATATGAGAAACCACCCAAGGAGTGCTCGAGTAAATTAAGCAGAAGGATATCCTGCACGAGTGTCGTCCGCTCTTTGAACATAAGGGTCAATGATGCGATGGGGATGACGAAAATGGAGGAGGCAACACAGAGGCCGGATGTAGCACAACTCAAGGAAATTATAGGTAGTGGTGACAACCAACAACCAGACGGTACCAGGAGAAACAACAGATAGAATATTCCAAAAGGTCGAGGACGCAGTATCCAGGTATAACCGTCCTAGCTTCCCATAGCAAAGTACGAACTCGACCGTTACACATCACCAAGTCAGGAAGCTTGGTAGGGTGCCTGTGTCTCCAACAAGGATAGACGATGGAATGCACCCCTGATCACAATCAGGGGGCCACGAATTTCAGGTTGAAGACCGGGTATAGAAAGGAGCTGCAGGAAACAAACATTGTAGCACGCACGTATCGGACAGGGGTAGCTTTGGAAGCGTACCAGATTGCCGCATGGTGAGCGTGGATGTCAGCCACTCAAGGCCAAAGACGTGTTGGCACAAAAGTGCCGGACCCGAGTAAAAGAATCTGCTGGACCCAAAGTTGGATGCTTGCTTGTGATCGGTTGACCGGTTTCGTGAGACTATCAAGCTCATGTTGCCGATATTGGGATATGCGGACAGGCGAGACACATGGTATAACGGCCGTCAGTTCTGGGTGGTAGACATGCAGAGTGAACCGAAGTTTCACCATGCTCTATCATCGATTTTTGGGTGGTGGCCGACTGAGGAAACATCGAGATGCTGTACTGCGTACCTCGGCTTGGTATGGTCACTGATGTGGCACTAAGTCTGGGATGCTCGAGGCCAAAAGTACGAACTGAGCACTTGTATGGGCCCGCCGGCCTGGTATGCAAAGCATCGATGTGCGATACTGAAATGCACACAAAAGACCAGTACAGACGAGGTTCCGCCTCACCAGCTTGGAACGGGGAACTCCGCAGTTGTCCTGACTGCCCGGGTGATAGGCTCCGACCAGGAATTCGTCGCGACATATCCGTATGTATGAAGAATGTATATGTGGTCCTTCTGGATGCACTCAAAACGAGTGCGCCAGAAATGCACATGTGACCGTGCCAGTTACTCGGGACTTGATCCAAGCTTAGCTGTGATCCTCGGGCATAAGAGTGGAGTTGCTATGCACTGATGGGCCATGGCTGCGATGTTGGTTGCAGGAGAGAAGCTTTGGCCGGGATATCGAAGCGTAATCTCGAAGACTCTGGAGACTGAAGACGCAGGGTGTCGGAGAGCCTGGAAGATGATGTGTGGAGTCTTACAAGACCGAAAGTAAACTTCGAGTGCAGGTTGAAGTCCATAACACATACTATGTACAGCTGAAAGTAAGCGGTGCTCTGGTAACCCACAGTACAGAGTACATAGGTACTTCGAGGTTAGGTGCCCCACCCCGATGGCCTGTGCTTCTGAAGAACCATGGTAGAGGCACAAGGGAAGGAGCCCATTCGCTCTTGCGATATTGACCACAATCTGCTACGGCTAACGGCTAACGACTGCCATAAGCCAGTCTGGCAGTCCGCACATCAACAAACACGCATGCTCGCCTTCCATTACCCAAGCACCCTTGGATCGTAGGAATTGGTCCATACTTATCTGCCGTGGGATGCCTCGTATGTCTCCTTCAGTGGGCCCCCTGGGTCCTATCATGCAGCTCTCGGGAGGGCTGCTACGACGCCTCCGCCATGTCAGCTCCGGATATCCTGCCGGAGTATGTCCGGCTGGACCGCTACAACCCGCTGTGCTTCGGGGGGCTGACATCTCAAGGCCAGTAATGTCTGATAACCTAGGCTTGGGATTGTCGACGGCGCTTCCACGGTGAGAGAGCAACACTACCAAGGACTGGCCACAGAGCCAGAATGTCGCAGACGTGCCGGCATATACGGGCTGAAGGGTCTTGTCACCTCGTCCCAAACAAAGCAGGTAGCCTCGCTCTCGTCACGGCGTCGGTAGCGGCTCATCGAGGGAATGTTTGCGTGCTACTTGCACTACTCGAACCTTCTCTCGCTGTTCTATTGCACTGTCGGCTCGAGGGCCTGACCATTGTAGACTGCGCGGGTCTCGTCGATGGCTTGCGGTGGGCGGATGTAACCGCTGTCATACTCAACCTCCCGAGACACTACATATGTAGCCAAGCTCTTGGAGGTTTGCCGACACCAGAGCCGCAGCATCCGCATACAACACGGCAATAAACCGACCAGGAAGATCATCTTGAGATGTTGAACCTCCGACACCGACCCTCGACGACCCCCGGGATACGACCTATGTGCGTTCGGTATGGAGGACAATCCGCCCTTCCCCTGACGGCATGCAGGTGCCACCCTGTACCTGCATAAGGCACCTCTCCTGCGCCTACTTCGAATGATGGGGTGAATGCATTCATATGTACCTAGGTACTACAGTAGCTGGGCCAACCTGAACTCTTTGACTACCGAACACTCTCGAGGTCCGTGAGGAGTAGGATCCGGCCGCCGGGCCTGCAGAGCCGGTTGGGCGAAAGTGGGCCATCGTGCAATCATCCCTCCTTGAACTCTACCGCATGCTAATCTATTCCTGCCTGCAGTCAGCTCGGTCACGACAGCTGCAGGGCCCTGGCCGGTAGGATTTCAGCATATATGACAGAGAACGAATCCAGAAGGTATCACGGCAGATCTCCGTCCACCGTCCCACACGACCCTGTGTGGTCAAACAAAGGCACGGCTACAGAAGAGGCAAGCCGCCCAAATTACAGTATCTCTTTCTTCGGAACTCGAGCTGGCATATGACGCGTTTGAGACCCATTTAGCTAAGGGGAAAGCCGGCATAGCAAGGGGGAGAAAGATGCTCCAGCGGATGCCATTCCTTCGTCGGCTTCTCGCTCGTTCTCATCTCCCCGTTGTCATCTTGATTTCGTCTCCGTATGAGGGTCACATCGCCAAAAACGTTCTGCACGGGTCTTGCTTCTGTGCAAATGGCTGGCACTGGTCGCTGGTTCCCACCCTCCATGCCATTGATCTTCGCTCACCCCGTCTGGACCTGATCCTTTCTCCAGCAAACATTTCTTGCCTTTTCCTCCAATGTCATCTCGACTGTCCAGAGACATACGCAGGGTGGGAGAAAAGCTAGCCATCTACATATTTGCTATCATTGTGTAGTACAAACACCTCTATAACCTACGTATCTTGTGCGAGGGCCATGGTAGGAGTGGCTCGAGCAATCCATCGTGCGAGTTTTCACGTGTTTCGATCTTCGAGGGCATGTTCAGTAGAGTGTCTGGCATCTTGTGGCCATAGTAGCAATCTGTCCGTCATCCCATACGCAAGACCGCGTAAACCTGACCTTGTAGCCCCGCCAAAAGGGGTGTCACATGCTTAGGTAGTCAGGATTCATCAGGACATCCTCTGAAGTATGAGTAATGTGCTGTCGACCCAAGAGGTCATCCGCCGCCAGCTTATACGAGAGTTGGTGTCAAGACGGTGCCTAGGGCTTCATCGTCAGGGCCGTTATTCCGTGGGAGGTCGGTGCTCTTTGTGATTTTGTAATGAGTGCAGAAGGTAGGAACTTTCATATCGGGAAGAAAAACCACTTGCAAGGACGAGTTTTTGGAAATCCGCGAGCAAACCAACCACGATTACCATGGCGAAGTGTGCATTGCTTCGTTGCGCTTGTTACGATGTCAGTGGGAGTAGGTGGCCATCGTTTGCCTATATGGGCTCCGAGAATCAACCCGTCGAGCACATGGTGACAACACGCGGACGACCGAGGATGGCTGGATACCATGGCAACCTACATTGTGGATCACTGAGCAGCTCGTACCTAGACAAAGCCGTCGCACGGTCAATCACATTGAGCCTCGTTAAAGTGGAATGAGTGGATAACAAAATTCGATTCATTCAGGTGCTCCTGTGGCAGCTCTGGTACCGCGGCGCCTCCGCCTTCTTCAGCTTGGCCTCCCTTCCCCCGACTCTTGTCGAGCCTCTCTCGGTCGCCTGCAAGGTCCACCGTAGCATGAGGATCATACTGGAGGGCGCGGCCGGGCCCATGAAGCTCACAGGATATCTCGACAATTTTTGGGGGTCTACCGTGCCCACGGAGAAAGTAGTAGAACAGACGTGTTGTATTACACGTTTTGAAAGCCTGACTGATGCCCTTGAACGCCGTCCTTCGCCCATGCCAATTCGAAGAAAAGACCATCCAACCGACAGAACACCCTGAAATCATGAAATAGCAATGGAAGAGAGCAGTTCAACCCCGCATCCTATTAGCTCACTCCTCGTACTCCTTCTGCCTGTACACAGCCGAGACCATCTGTAGCTTGTTGTCAGTATTCATTCTTGCACAGAATTGGGATTGGGTGGCGAACGAGCTGGCGGCAGTAACTTCGCCAAATCGATCGCCCCCACGTCATGTGACGCCAGTGGCACTTACAGCGTGATCTCTCTCGTAAGGCTCCAGAGTGAGCTGCTCCTTGGGGAAGAACTTCTCCTGCCTCAGCTTCTCAACCTCCATGGCGAAGACCTGCTCAGGTGGCGCGGTGGAGTCAATGCAGTTGGCCTTGATGGAGATGAGCATACCACCACCCTGCTTCAAGAACAGCTTGGCGTTCAGGGCGACGATACGAGCTTGGTCGGGTTGGGCAACACTACAACAGGTTAGCCGTTATCTCTAGTAATTATATGAATCCGGTGCAACTTACTCAGCGAAGATGAAGTCAACCATGTCGACGAGCATACGGTACTTCAGGGGTTGACGGGCATCCTCGACGATGGGGACAACGTTCGTGCGGCGGGTAGCCATGTTGATCAGGTCACGGCCGGAACGGTGGGAGAACTCGACGGCGTAGACGGTTCCGGTAGGTCCAACGATGTCGGCAACGTGGGAGACGGATGTTCCAGAGGCAGCACCAAGGTAAAGGGCCTTGGAGCCGGGCTTGATGTAGATGGTCTCGAGACCACCGAGGATACCAGCAGCAAGCTTGGATCGGAAAGGGTTCCAGATTCGGTACTCGGTCTTGGTGGTGTTGCCGTCCTGGTCCTTGGCGTTCTCAATGGAAACGCGCTTCTCGTTGTAGACGCTCTCGCCGGGGGTAAGGTTGGCGGTAGCCAGCAGGTCTTCCTTGCCGCCACGGACAACGAAGACACCCTTGTGTCGATGGGGCTCCTAAAACACATCACATGAGCTTCTCGTCAAGGCAGATAATTAGAATCGGCATGGAACTGAGGCTCTGAACGTACCACGATCATCTTCTTGGCGCCACCACGGGCACCGCCAGCTGCACCACCGCGACCTCCCCGACCTCCACGAGGGGGGCCACCGCGGCCTCGGCCACCAGGAGCTCCACGACCGCCGCCTGGTTGATTGTTAGCCATGACACGCGAAGCATGTCGATACCGGTTGTTAATTACCACGGAAACCACCGCCACGTCCACCGCGGTCACCACCTCCACGGAAACCACCGCCGCGTCCACCACGGTCACCGCCGCCACGGAAGCCGCCACCACCGCGACCACCACCGCGGTCACCACCACCACGACCTCTGGGGATAAAGGCCATCTTAAGAATTTAGTAAAGATATAGAATCAAGCTCCACGGTGTGATTTGACACTGGTTGCTGCAACGGGACCAGTGAGGGGGTACCGGTAGAGATGTGGAAATGTCGTGTCGTTGCTGTTGCAGCTGTTGCAGCGTCGTCCAGACCAGAGACTTTCAAGAGCTTCGCGCAAAAAAAAAGTTGAAAAATTTCGAGGCCGGGGTCTGGAGGTACCAAGGTACCCCACGCCTAGCTCCGGCAGGCTTTGGGCAGGTGGGGGCCCTCGGCGCCACCTGAGTGGCTGGAGCGCAAGATTATTTCGCCGGGCTGCCCACAGGTCTGCTCGGGAGGAACGAGCGTCCCCAAACCAGCAAAAAACTTCCAGTGACGACCGAACCGTAGACGACCACCCATCACCCAACGACGACACCATCTCCACAACAATCCGTCAAGATGGTGAGTACAGCCCGAATCTGCGAATTTTCGATTTCCATGTCGGACGGCTGCTGTTATCGCAAAGTTCTGGGGCCCGTGAAATGCACGAGTGTTTTGGGACAATGTGGTGTTGCGACAACTTAGACGAACGATGATTGGGAAAGCAAACCGAGGAATCTGAGAATTGACCCTTTGCCCGACAGGTTCGCTACGCTGCCACCGAGATCGTGCCCTCCAAGTCGGCCAAGGCCCGTGGTGCCTACCTCCGTGTGTCCTTCAAGAACACCCGCGAGACCGCCCAGCAGATCAATGGCTGGAAGCTGCAGCGCGCCGTGAAGTTCCTTGAGAACGTCAAGGAGAAGAAGGAGGCCGTTGCTTTCCGCCGCTACGCTGGCTCCATCGGCCGAACTGCGCAAGGTACGAACGAATACACGATTGCGAACTTCCTTATTTCTATCACCATGGTGCGGCCTTCGAGAGGCGAGGAGAAAAGTCTTGGACATGCGCCTTGAAGAGCTGGGAGAATTGGAACACAACGGGCATACGACCGAAGAGCATGATCAAGACGACCAAACGACATCCGGAGGAATCACTATCACATGTGCACGTGTAGAGGACATAAGGCTGACAATAGTCACGATGTACAGGCAAGCAGTGGGGTGTCTCCCGCGCCAGGTGGCCCGTCAAGTCCGCCGAGTTCCTTCTCCAGCTCCTGAAGAACGCCGAGTCCAACGCCGACGCCAAGGGTCTCGACACCGGCGCTCTCGTTGTCAAGCACATCCAGGTCAACCAGGCCCCCAAGCAGCGCCGACGAACTTACCGTGCCCACGGTCGTGTACGTTTGACCCGTATCATAAGATGAGTATCCTCGAGAACCGGTCGTGCTGACATTATGCTCTAGATCAACCCTTACATGTCCAACCCCTGCCACATCGAGTTGATCCTCACCGAGGCTGAGGAGGTCGTCCAGAAGTCCGAGGCTGTTGTCGGTCGTGAGGAGCGCCTCACCTCCAGGCAGCGTGGTGCCCGCGTTCGCAAGGCCCTCACCTCCGCTTAAATAACCCGGGCGGGATGTGATGGTGTTGTGATGGACTTGATTTGATGGCCGATTTTCGGGGCCTTTCAAACAATTGGACTTTCGTGCAAAGGGACGGACTGCTTCGCTTTTTCTGGGATCGGTGTATGAGGCATGGCATTTCGGGCAGTTACGGTCTGGCATGCAAAAAATATCCACAAGACGGATAAAAATCATGAATGAATTTTCCCGAATACCAAGGACATTCTGCGAGAACCCCGATCATGATGGTAATAAGGGCCCGGTCCAGACAGGCAGAAGTTAGTGGCTGAAGAGTACTCGAAACGGGAAATACAGCCCAACTTCGGAAGCGGCAGAATATACCAAGTCAAAACGTGCAGTCTCGAGCCATCTCCGGGCCCTCAGATGCTTCGTGTGGTTGTGGACTTTGTGTGTTTAATTGACTACCATTGTTTTGACTAGAGCGAACAGGTCGATCTTACGAACATGGCACCACCGGACACTGCGTCCCCCAGGTCCCCAAGATTCCTCCCGTCCTCGATGCCTTTCAGAGTGGACTGGATCCCAGACAAAATTACACGCGCGCCTGGCGCGTAGACTACAAATGAAAGTTTGAAGTTCTGGGACGACATGTTCGCCACCCGGGTCGAAATTCTCGGATACTAGTCGCAGTGCGGAAGCTGACCATCAACTCCCCCAATCCAACCACCACAACACCAGAGGATTTGTTTTGTTCCTGATGCGTTTGCTGAGTCTGCTGTCTAACGACATCGCAGATAGTTCTCTTCTTGAGTAAGCCCTTACCCACAGACGCCATCGCCGCTGCCTACCGAGGCATTGTTGCTGTGCCAAGACCATTCTTGGATCCTTGCAGGCTTTGTAAGAGACGCGCAATCCTACACCCTATTCATACAGAGACAGTTCGTCCGAACTCCAAATCAGATCGCTCCCAATGCGTCTCTCCTTGTCCGGGAGCGCAGAACGTACTCATCGCAATAACTCCATAAAACAAGAAAGCAACATCATCGTCATCGTTCATCATCATCAGTTGTGGCCGCAGCTGTTGCCACCTTCATCAGCAACTTGGTCAGAGTCCATATCAGAACTCTCAGGAACCTCGGGAACGAACTCGGGAGCCTCCTAGACGCCCGTCCTCCTGACCTGCTTCCCCTTGGACATCGTTCCCTGTCGCTCCGCCTCGGTCAAGCTGGAGACAACACCGTGGAACCGACCCTCGCCCGGGGCTGGATTGCCATCGACAATGGCGACCTGCCTGACGATGTCATCATAGAGGCCAGCCCAGCCGAATTCCAGCCCGAACACGGTGCGCAGTAGCCGCTGCTCGCTGTCGGGTATGTAGTTGAGGATCTTGCCGAGCATCGGGTCGTCCGAGGTCAGCATCTGGCAGTCAAGCTCCTTAAGCCGCGCCATCAGGTTGTTATCGTGACGCACGTGGAGGGGCTCGTCTGGTATGATCTTCCAGTTGTCGATGTGGAGGCAGTCTATCAGGGCGTAACCGCAGGACTTTAGGCGTATCTCCCGCAGTCTGCCTCGTCCATCTCGGTCCTCGAGACTCCCTTTGAACTTTGCAGAAAACTGTCTCTCGGCCAGCTTCACCTTTGGATAGTGTTTGTCATCGACGCCGGCATTCTCAAGGTGATTTTGAACAGCCTGAGGCGACATGTCGAGGCTAGCAAGGACGTGAGGCCACGAGAACAGGCGCCATCTATCCTTAGCCGTGTTCTGCCCGTGCTGTTGGACGGGAGCTACCGGGTGGTTGATAGCGACTCCGCCAGTTCCATGTTGTCCAAGGAGCCATGGTTGTTGGAACAAGACCCACTGTCCGCCCTGCCAAGGGTTGACAGGCTGGGGAGGGCCGCCTTGAGGGACTGTAGGCAAGGCAGCAGGAGGCTGGCCTCCTGCCGGATTCGCGACGGGGTTGTTGTTGTTGTTCGGGGCAATGGCACGCCGGAGCTGGAACCAATTTCCAGGTTCCGCACCAGCGCAAAGAGGCCAAGGCCAGTGCAATGGCTTTCGCGCTCCTTGTACACCAGGTTGGATATTCGGCGTCGCAGCCCACGAGGGTGGGCCGGTCAGCGAGACGGTTTCCAATTCCAGGTACTCCAGCATTTTCATGGACATGTTTTTGAATACGTTCAAGAATACATGAGGGCTTACCCAGCAGTTTCTCAAAGACAGCTTCCTGACGAAAGGAAGGTCTAGCACATCGTCTTTGCTGAACTTGTGATCCACATGAACCATGTGCGAAGCATCAAGCAGCAAAGGAGCTGGCAATATGTACCGGTCACGTTGGCTCTTTCCCAGAGCGAATTCACCACCACAGATCCATTCGAATGAAACGTGCTGTATGTTTTTCTGTTCACCGACATACTCATGCAGGAGTTGGAACACTGCTCCGTATGAGTCGACGGGGCTGACACGTCTTTGGCTGATGACACCTTTATCGTCCTTGTTAACCCGGCGCCAATCAGGAATGACGCCCAGATGGAAGAATTCGATACAGGTCATGGTCTCCCAGAACTTCTCGTCCATCAAGGATGGAACATGACGGGCAGGGCAGCGAGCAATGGTCAGCTTTCGCAGACTCAGGAAAGAGCTCTTGTTGTCCATCACCGCGATGACGAATGACTCCATCAGGGCGCGATGAGCCCACTCGAGTTCTAGGAGCATCTCGGCCTGCGCAGGGGTGAGGATGATGGGGTTGAGTCCAAAATCTCGAGGATGAGCGGCTTCGATGGGATGTTCGGTATCATCATGACTGACCAAGTCCTCAATGAATTGAATGATATCTTCCTTTGCCGTATCATCGGTGACTTTGACAAGAGGGACACGCTCGTGGACGATCTTGCCAGAAGGTGAGATGCGCTCAACCCACTCGACGGCACGCCCCTCGTCCTCTAGGAGACGTAGCACAGCCCTGGGCCACTCGGTGGAGTCATAACCGGCATTCATCGCCATCTTTTTCAAGACCACTAGGCTTAGTGAACGATCCTTGTCTTCCTCGGAGCGCAGGGGATTCTCGGGTTCAGCGCTATCATAGGTTGTGGGTTGAAATACAGACGGCTGAAGACGACGGCATAAGTGGTTGGAATCGGGGCCTTGCAAGTAGCCTAGTCCGGCATCGCACGAGATACCAATCTCAACGGCTCTGCTGAGGAAATGGAACGCTTTCTTCATATGCTGGGTCTCATCTGCCATCTTCTCCAAGCCCTCGAGTTGGGAAAAGCGCTGGTAGTCCATGATTGGCCAGCGGTACAGACCCCATGGGGCTGGGATGATCTGTTGATTGAGCTTGACAGGTGGGCAAGCCAGATCCTTCTCGTCGAGCTCGAGGGCCAGAGCGAACTTCTTAATGTGGCTCGGGCCGAACTGCTCAAACACTCGGTAGCCATCCGACAGAAGAGACTCGTCCTCTCTTAGTCCAGGTCTCGCTTCTCCTGGATCGTTATGACCATCCTCGGGAGTGAATTTGTTCTCGGGTTTCTTTTTCAACAGCAGGCCGAATTTATGTTTATCAACCACTACGCCCGAGTTGATGTTTAGTGTGCCATACAACGCCTCGAACTCTGGGCGGAATGGTACGACGACATATCGGAAAAATCGGTCGGCAATCTTCGAATCAAATTCGTGATTTACCAGTCGCATAGCTTTGATGTCTCTGCGATCGAGATGTTCGATAATCAAGTTGAAGATCTCGACTGGGATGAGCTGAGCAGGCCATGTAGCACCGGCGCGATCTTGACCACTTTGACTACTTGAGGAAAGATGCTGTGGAGGATTTGTAACAGGGACGGATACGGGCACCGCCTCTGGCGGGGTGTCATTCACTTCCTCGAAGCCAAGAGAGGTAGGATCGGACTGCGACGAGCTCGGGCGGGAAGCCGTGGGGGTAAAGGCGAACGGTTCATCCATCGCGACCGAACCAGATGCAGACATCTTGCGGCGCTTAGCAGCTCGTCGAGATGAGGAAAGGTGCGCGGAGCCGGACATGTTGTTTCGAGGTGTAAGGTCAATCGTTGATTGTGCGGTGTGTTGTAGAAGTGACAGATTTCCGCACAAAGATTCAGTGTCCAAGATATTGTGTTTGAACTACTGAAGCATTAGTGTCGCGAACAGTGCGCGACTCCCTCGCGATGGCGTGCAAGAGTGGTCAGGAGAGCATAATTGAAACTGACCCTGAACGTGATCCTGCCAAATCATTCTGGAGGCCACCGAGAAACGGGTTGTGTGTGCAGACCAAGGGCAATGCAATGCGCAATACACCTTGTGGGTATCGTGTTGTCATAAAGATGATAACGTCACGCAGCTTCTCGCGACCGTCGCCTGGCAACCCGTTGTGATCAGAGTCGCTAGCGATATAGGCAGACAGAACAAGTACACTAATGACAGAAGCTGTGTTCTAAACTCTGACTGGACGACGCCTGATAGTTGTCAAAGTGAAGAACCTAGGAGAAAAAAGGTCTGTTCCTCTTCTCTGTGTTCCGCGGTGCACATGTGATCAAGACCGACTCTGAATGGTGTGGAGGAGGGGTGACGGCACCGCCCGGTGCTACATTACATACACTACCTAGGTACCTAGGTAAGTACCTGGGCACCTAGGTACTTAAGTACCCAAGTGGTACTTTGCTACCTAGGAGGTACGTTGTTAGCCTGCATCATAAAGATATTTGACGGGAAAGAGGAAAAAGAAGATGAAAAAAAGAAAAAGTCCTGACAACCAGATAATTCCAGATACACAATACGGAAGAGCTTATGCATGAAATATGAACAGCCACTGATGTTGGCCAAGGTGACCTAAGTACATGTACTTTGTAAATGGCCAGGGGTTTCAGGGTCTTATTAGCCTTGAAACTTTGCTTGTGATCAATGTCGTCTCCACTTTCCAAAGCTCTCCTCGCATGTACAACATACTGCAGCATATCTACTCAGCTTATGCTCGTGAATATATATTTCCTGCACAAGCCTCTTTCCTCCGTGATATATCTATATATTTAGCTGCACTTTACTTTTCTACATCTCCCAGTGCGAAGCTATCTGGATGGGTATCGCCAGCAGTTATCCAGACATCGAAGTATAAATATATATCAATCCTGATCCGCACTGACTGAGCGTAGCATGAACTGCAAGTCTGCGACATCCATCATGCTAAGTAGTAGTACTTGCTATACTGGCTGTAAACGGATTGGAGATGAAACAGGCAAGAAAGTCCAGAGTCTGAGGGCTACAATATAACATCGGCAGTGATCCTGCGTAAAAACTGCAAAATTCGACCCATCGCAGTCCAACCCGATGCAGGATGAATTTAGACGCTGATAACGTGATGGGATCATATATTTTCTACTCGAATGCTGTTGGTCTCCTTCTGTTCAAGAATCATTATCTATATCACTATCACTGTCCATCCACGATTGCTCGATTAGCTAGTACCGATATATCGAACTCCCTGGGTGGCTAAATCCCAAGATGCATATAACCTTGATGGTTGGTGTCGTCATCCCCATCACCGACGAACCGTGCGTCCAGGTGGCCACCAAGCAGGGTGCACTTGGCAGGACAGCTTCAGGTCAAGATGCCAGCATAATTCTGTAGTGTCGTCTGTCATCAATCATGACCTCTCCCCTCCGTATACGTGGAAGAGGTATTATTATACCAGAGGAGCCCTCTGGGAAACGTATTCAAAAACAAAACAATCTCGATCGTGATGGGGATCCCAAACATGACGGTGGAGATAACGTGTGGTAGCCATGACACTGGCAGTGTAACCATCCCTTCGGAATGGCCATGTCTTATTTCCTCATCTCTTGGATCGACGGTTGCTGTGATGGGACTTGTCTCGGGTCTTAGCCGTCCAACACTCGTCGACGGCATCTCGAACAATATCCCAATCGTCCAACAAGATTCGCCCGATAAAGAACACCTTGACATTGTGTTCCACAGTAACAAGCTTTGAGTAGTTTACTCTCGACTGCCCGGAAATGTGTTCGTTATTAGCTGTCATTTGCATGCGGACAGGATCGAATCCAAGCTTGGGTTCATGTTGCAGTGTTGCAGGTATCGTCCCTTGCTCATAGACGATGCCGTGCTTGCTTGGCTTCACACCGGCCTTGCGGCATCCCTGATTCCCATATGTCAGGATGGGTCTTCCCTGTGGTTAGCATATACGTTCAATGGATGGAAAAATGATTGAGGCTTACACGCAAGTGCAATGTCCCTCATCATTTGCGATTATGATAAAGCGACGGAATCCTGTCCAGACATCGTCCATGTGGTCCTGCAAAGCAACAAACTCCGTGATCACACTTCCACCGCCTACAGGCGCTCCTTTCGGCTCGTGCCACATTACTTTGAAAACCTGTACCGGATTAGCCATGAGGAAGTCTCATGTGTGTAGCAGACCACTGACCTCGCCCGGTTCAAAGCGTGACGATGGCTCAACTTTATATCCTTCGAGGTGTTAGAGTCCGGCCTGATAGCAGTTCCACAAGTGTGCTGCTTACTTTTGTCCAAAGCCTCATATTGACCCTTCGTCCCGCTAATACGGGTGCTACTGGATTTTGATGATGTATGATATGATGTAGGTGGAGGAATATCGCTAGAGGCTACTTCGTAGACAGGGCCTCCTGCCAATGGGTGCGTTGTCAGCATGCAGCCATACATGAGTCTGAACAAGCTTACCTCGGGTAGACATTTCTCCAGCACCTCCATAGTCATATAGGTTACGGCTGGCTTCAATCCCAGCCCGAAGTGCTTCTTCATCATCGTCGTCACCGGGTCCACCCACGGCGTTGGGGCTTCCTTGGAAGGTGGGATGTCCAGACCCGCTGCCCGAAAGAGATGCAGCACCTAAGCCCAATGTACTTGTCAGCAGTGTGAAGGACCCAAGTGGGACCGTAGACGAACTTTGCCCATGACGAGACCCTGCTGCAGCACTGAGTGTTCCTGAGGGTCGTCGGTGATCTAGTCCACCACCAAGTGAGTACCCATCCTGCTGCGATCCGCCGTAGTCGAATGCTCGTTGTTTATCTCTGGTATCATGGGATCTGGACTCCGCACCGGCTCTGCCTTTCCCTTTGTGCTTATGTTTTCGTGACCTATCGACCGAGTGTCCATCGTCAATGGCATTTGTCGGGGCTTGAGAGCTGATTAGCGCTGCAAAGAGACTAATGGTATGGGGCATTACATTGTCCATAGTGAGACGGCCCATAATAGCCATCATACTCATAGCTTCCGCCGTAACTGCCTTGTAAAAGGGATGACTGCTGGGCGGGATTTGGCATTGCAGCAGACCTGCTTTTACCCTTGTCGGGTCTCTGGAAGTCAGAATCACCTCCTGCTCCGTAGCCCGCTCCTGCAATCTCAAACTGCCCCGGATGGGCATAGTTCGCTCGATCTTGTAGATCAATATTGGCTGTTCCCTGAGCAGGAGGAGGTGGTTGCGGTCTTTGTTCAGAATCCGACGCCGAGGGTAATTGGTAATTCGGCGATACAGGAAGTGTTCTGGGTCTTGTCTGATAGTCTGCAGGAGCCGAGTCACCGGTGTATGTAGGCGGCCCTGCACCTTTCTGGTTCAATACACAAGCTATGCATACAGTCAAGGTAAAGAATACCCTATTTACCTTGGGTCTGTGCTCCGGTCTGCAGAGTAGTATAGTTGGGAACGATAGTACCGTACGGGTCCACAGGCTGTTGGTGGAGGTTCATAGCTTGCATGCCTGCCTCAATACTCCCGGTAGCATGTTGTGAGGCGTATTGGTACCCGGCTTGCGCGTACTGATTCGTTTCATACTGGGTCGCTTGGCCCTGGCCTTCAATTCTGTCATATTTGCGGACCTTCTTGCCGGTGTCTAGAAGCGAATGAGTTAGAAGGAGGATGACAAAACAATAGACTTCAGCGCACCGGATCTCCTGCCTTCCCAATACCACTGATTTCTCTGCTCGTCATACTTAGGGTTGCTATAGTCGTATGTATATAGATCGCTCATGGTGACATCGTGGTGGCCTGAGCCGTCCCCTGGATCGCATGCACAGAGTGGTCCTGGTCATATGAAACTACTTAAATACTCAGGATGCGGGGAGCCTCCAGCAGGACTAGTACAAGGGCGCAACACGAGGAAGCGCCGAAAGAGAACCGAGGTTGAGGGGGTCGGTCCAGATGAAGATCCGACGAGCAGCCGTTTGAGGTCCTTCGATCTGGCGATTGCAGAGATACGGTCCAGTCTGGAGTGTGCGGGTGTGTGATGTACCTGGTGCCTCTGCCGGGAAGGGGATGCTGTTGTACTCCGTAGTGTGTCTAGATGGAGATTTTGAGCCGCAACAGACCGGTCAAGAATAGAGTAGACTGCTGCAATGTGGCGTCGCAGCAGGGCCAGCGGGAGCATCAGCAGCAACAAGTAGCTGCAGAACAAGCATAGCATGTGCGCTGTCATTTAATGAGCTCCGTGAGTGTGCTGGAGAGGGAGAGGCAATGTCTCCCTGGAAGGAGTCAAGCTAGGCGGGAACAAGGTGGTCGTACTTGAACCGGCCTCGTCCGGCTTGTGATAGAGATAATTGAAGTCCTACGCAACGACAACCCCACCCTCACCCAAGCTGGAACGACGCGTGATCGAACGGGAGACCAATAAGGTGCGATGCGCCTATGTAGCACACAATCTGAACCCTCGTAGTAGAGATTACATAGGGAAGGCACCGCGGAGAGAGACGGGCAATGGTCCCTGTGTCGCTATAGGATGACACGATGGGGAGGGGGAGGGGTAGGGGAGAGAGGGTGGAGGGGATGATGGACGAGGGCTAAGGGACGGCAAGGGAAGGTGGATGGCATCGATGTATGGTGTAGGATGTATGGCGGATGGCACACTACTGTGTGTAAGTATACATGATCTATCCAATCTATCCAATCGAGTGTGTCTGTGAGCGACGGCAACATGTAATACTGTCTCGTCCACCGATCTGAGAGCATGGCTTGTGCATCTCAATGACAGTAGGCCAGTAACCCCGAGCGCTCTTGAATAGGAAACACACAATGTGGCTGTGAGACAGTGGTATGGTGACTAACGGATCGAACCAGCTCGTCATTGTAGACCTCGGGATTTGAGGAGCGAACCAGTCCAGAATCCACGATTGATTTCTGAAAATGAGACTGACAATAGGCAATATGGAGTGACAGGAACGCAGGGAGCAAGTGTGTGAGGGTGACCACGGTGAGTTGACATCTGGTTGGACATCTGGAGTGCATGAGTGGGTGGGGAAGTATGCTGTGGAAGCAGGGAATGTACAGTACAGTCTACGGGTAGTCTACAGCAACTACAAGCCCTGGAGGTACCTAGCTAGGTAGGTACCTAGGTATTTGGCAAGCCCAGGTGGTCTCGACCTTCGATATCCATGGTCCTTTTCTGCCTGGACTGATGCGCCAGCCAGCTGTGCGCTTCATAAATGGCAGGAATGGTCCGTCCCTCCACAGCCCTCCTGCTGTGTGCGACTTGGCGCCATGTGTGTACGGGGTTAATTCCACGAATTTCCGCCGCCAGCCCGCTCGGCCGCCTGAAATCACTGCAGCAGCTGCTTGCTTGCTTGTCTCATCCATGTATTATTTTGTGCTGCTGTTTGCCTCGACGATACCGTACCTAGGTACTTATTTTCGACCATGCCATCGAGCCATGCCGTGTCGTATATGCATATGCTGGCTTGTTTCTACTCGTACTGACGAGTCTCACTACGCCAGCCATCCATCCGCCGCCATCCGCCATCCGCCATCCGGCCTCTCACCTCTCGCCCAAGCATGACCATCTTCGTACTCCCTTCCCTGTACACCAGACCCGGGTAGATTGAGCGCCTGGATCTTCCTTGCCTTAGACCCTCTTCCAACCTTCTTCCAGACCCTTTTCCGGACACTTTCTCACCCTTCCCTTTATCTTGGCCGTCTCTACGGCCCGAGCCTTTCTTTAGCTAGAAACGACATTCTGCTGCTGCAACAAGAAGCTCAGGTTTCGGGTGTACGGACGTACGGTCTACGCGACCTGTCACTGCATAGAGTGACTGCTTTCCCCCTCTACACCAAACCGCATGTGGGATCGACTGTAATCAAACATCTTGGCTGAACATGCTCTTCTTTGTTCCTCTTGAATACATCGTTTCCACCTCCTGCTCTGCTCAATGAGCATGCCCGCGTCAGCAGATGGAAAAGGACCACCCATATTGGGAAAGGCTGCTTCGTTGGACCAAGCCTCCCGACAACAATACCCCACAGTCTATACTAAAAGAAAAGACGATAACTGACAATGATGGCGACGACGACGACGATGGTGATGATGGCCTGGGCCTCTTCAGCAGGCCATCAGACTTGTTCCGGCGGTCAAGCAGCTTCGAAGAGGCTTCGACCTCCTCAGAACGTTCCGAGATCGATGCCATCACCCGCCGTTCCAAAGTGTTTCCTCCTCCGATTGGAGGCCCAACGCTTGTTCAATCGCGAAGGGTCCCGGAGCGAACTTCGACCCCCCAGACTTCCAGGGGACCGCTCCTCTACCATCCTATAAACCCCCCAGATACACTCATAGACCCACACGGTAGAAGGATGGCACCTCATCCAGACGCATCTGCAGGCTCCAGACGTCCGCAGGCCATTCCTATCCCTGGAAGAAACGGCAATATCCCCACTTACCTATCATCTCCTGACTCTGAATCATCCTACAGTGAGGTAGAAAGCTCCGCCGCCGGCGAGTCCTCAACTTCCTTGAGCAAGACTCAAACGAGATCCATTCCCCTAGGTGCCATATCCCAAATTGGCGACAAGACCCTTCGTTTTGCGACTACACACACATCGGGCACAGGTGGTGAAGGTGACGCTCTACGCGACAGACAGGATGTCGACCCCCTGGAGATGATATGGCGCAAACTTATGGACAAGAAGGATGAAGTTCATAACAGACGTGCCGAGATACGGAGGGCACGAGGCAAACTCAGTCGAGCACGTGTCGACAAAGATACCGCAGATAACGCCTTCATGGCCTGTATTCGCCCCCTTCTGGTCCATGCCCCGGTACACCAATCTACAATAAATGGAGTGTCACTGGACCAGCGCTTCCTTCGTATGCAGCAGACTCGGGACCAGTGCCAAACATACGAGGCGGTCCTGGAGCCCTTAGAGGAAAAGCTCGATCAGGCTGAACACCAACTCGATACACTGGAGAGGCAATTGATACATGAGCTCCGGACTGCCCCCGCACGCCACTGGGAGAGTATTGGCAGCGGCGAGCTACCGCCGCTACTTGACCTGGATGGCACTATCGATAGAACCACGTTTCCTCCACTGGGTCCGGTGGAGGCTGTTCGTGGGTTTGATACAACAACAATGCCTGAGGTGCTCTTGGGCATTGCACCCGAGCTGGACGAGAATTATCATCCTCTCTATAATCAGCTCTTGTCAGCAGTCGGATTCTTGCAGTTGGCTCAGGAGCACCACAACGAACTACTCATGCGAAAACAATTTATTGAAGAGGAACAAGAGCGGCTAAGATTAGCTGAGGACCAAGAACGGGGTCAACGGATACTAAGTGCACAACAAAAGAGACTGAGACTGGCACAAAAGCACGAACAAGCACGAATGAGGCTGGCTGAAGAGCAGGAACGGAAACAGCGGATGCTTGTCCAAGAACAGGAGATGGAAGAGTCGAAACTAGCCGAGGAACTTCTCCGAAACAGTGGCCCTCTACGTACCAGACAGCTTCGCGACGAGGATCTAGAGTTTCTACGCGATTTTGAAGTCGATGAGAGAGTTGCCTGGGAAGAAGTGCAGCGACTACGTCACAAGGTCGAACAGTTCAAACAACTCTGCCGAGAGCAAGGTGTCATTCCCAGAAATGCTCCACTACACGAGGTTTACAGTTACGAGCGCGAATATGAAGACGACATTTCAATCGACTTCGACCCAGAGGCCGGATCTGGAGCAGCAGAATATTTGGCCAGCTCTCGATTTCCCCTGCTTCTGTCCAATCCTAGTCACCTCATGGGGGACACTCCAATGACAGCAAAGAGTGCTCTCAAACATGCCACAGCTATTCCTGATAATCACCCCCGCAAGCTCCAGGTGTTCGGTGCTGCTGCCAAAGAATTCTTCATTGAAAATCTCATCCGAGATGCCAAGGAAAATGACAAGCCCGACTTCATCAACCGATGGCTACTCCACAAGCTGCGAATATCACCTCTGGAGGCCGAACTCCTATACTCCTGCTTCTTTATGGAGTCCCACCTCAGGATTCTTGACCTCGACCGGTGGCAACAGGACGTGCTATACTACTGGCCACGAGACGATGCTGCAAAAATACGCCCTGAGGACTTCCTTGGGCCTGTCACACCAGTGGACACCCAATTACGAGTGGGGGGCAGTGAAGTCCTTCCCGGCACGAGGACCAGCCAGAGGGATGATCCGCATATCGAGCACACGGTTGTCTCTCTCTAATTGCAACGATTCAAGTCTTCATCTTTGTCTAGGGAAGGAATCCGATAAAAGTTGGGGAATACCGATGATTCCTCCAGGCATACGTTTTGCTTTTATTTACGAGATCCAGCCTCGTCTCATGGTGCCAGAGAACAGTACTCGTTTAGACGATTGTGCCTGGCTTTCACGATCCCCACTGCGTGCTCTCTTATATCAATCAAAAGCCGCGCAATTGAGCCGTATTTCTTATTGATTTATTCGTACTTGTTTTCAATCTGTCTTTGAAAGAAGCAAGGCGCTTGGAACGATTCCTCGTATTGTGGTCTCGGGAGGAAGGTTCTGTACCTTGGAGGAAATTGCCGAAGAGATACCCAGCATTGGTTTGTATTGCTGCTAGAGCTCTGTACGGTTGTGCATGAGCCGTTTTTGTTCTCACTCTTTTTTTTTTGGAGCAAGCAACCCGTTGCATAGATGTCCACATGGACAATGTGATGACCAGATAGCAAAGAGCACCAATCCACATCGGCAATGTACGACCGGCCGCCTATGTCACTTGAGCTTTGTCGCACAGCTCCCCTTCATGATATTCACCCCCGGCCCCAATTTGCTGAAGATATGCCGTCACACACAGGCTTTCCGGTCTCCATTGGTGACTGGCCAAACCAATACACTGTCAGGGCGGACATTTACCAATCGCGGTGACACGACCGGCGCCACTGTCTTGCTGCCCAAGCTGCTGACTGCATCCACCAAGAGTATCGAGAAGTCCCATTACCTCCCTACATCCCAGATAGTATTGGAAACGGAACGGGATAGGAGAGACCTGGCAAGATGTGGGCCAGGAAAACCCCCCATCCGCAGCCACGATACATGACGTCCCAGAACACCAGCTCCGCAATATTAGAGGTACCAACAACAGCTCTTCATAATAAGGTATGTCTCATGTGTCGTCGCATCTTCCCCAGT
Organism: Cytospora leucostoma; assembly: GCA_003795295.1. NCBI lineage: Eukaryota > Fungi > Ascomycota > Sordariomycetes > Diaporthales > Cytosporaceae > Cytospora > Cytospora leucostoma. Next base: position 37,984 of record LKEB01000009.1, on the reverse strand, counting down.
TCTCCACGTATAAACACCAATCGTCGGCTGGTCTCGAGAGCCTCAGTGGTCGCGTGGAGGGAGGCAAGTCGGGGGGTGCCGCGATACAACCCCCCAACGATAACCTTGGCCACGCCTCGAGGTTGGGGTATTGGTCGTCGAATCTCTGGGCGTTCCATGGTGTCATCTCGGTCCTCATTTCAGCTGCCTCTATTTGATACTTTATACGCCCCTTCGGTGTTGCCTCCAGACCGGTTTCACCCTCACACCACCCCAAATCCCACCGGAAAAGGAGAGGGGGCATGCCAAGATTAAGACCGACGAGATGTACTCCGAAAAACCTCAATCTCGCTCGACAATATACAGGATCACCAATCGGGAATGGTAATGCTCCTGCCACCCCCGAAGGCTGAGACAGATATGCGGGTAGAGCAGGAACGGCGTGAAGGTTGGAGAGTCTGCGCCGTCGCGTCGCTGTCAACGAGGTCGGCTACAAGAAAACGGTTTACAAACACGCTATGGGGGAGTATCCTTGTCCAATAACACTCGGTCGGTACACCACATGTTGATCAGCTGGTATATAGGCACGATAATAACTTCTAGGTCAGCCCCCCAGCCGCCCCCAGGGCGAGGCTGTGTGCTCCCTTCCGCCGCACCCGCCGTGCCAAGCCGGCATGTCAGTGCTGCGAACAGGCGCCGGGTATCTGGCATATTCTCTCGGGCGCAGGATCAAGGCGAGATCGTCTGGATCTCGTGTTGCAGCATTGAGCGACCTGAGAGATCACATCTCTACTTTTGGAATCCCATTTCATTCATCCCGGTCACCGTCAGGGTTCAGGGGAAGGGAGGGAATGGAGCGAGGGGCCGCCTTGCGAGGCTGGCTGACTACTGGAGGGGCCTGCATGCAGTGGCGCTCGCCCGACTACAGTGGGGGGGGGGGGATGTAAACCCCTGAAGATATACTGGGCTGGTGATAATCTCTTTGGTAAGAACTTCATGTAAAGAAAGCAGAGTAGGAAGACCTAGAGCATTGCTCGCGGACTCTTGCCATCTGTATATAATGACGTTGCAGGGCAGCCTCGTTCTCCATGGTCCCACGGTGCACCAACGGGCCGTGGGATCTGGGGCCTGAAGTATCAGGCAAAGATATGGGCTGTTTGTTTTATTTGACAAGCTCAATACAAAACACGCTGTTCAGGGCTGTATGATAACCAGTAGGACAGACAGGAGCAAAAGGTATCTCCCATCAAGCGCTGTGCCGGAGGAGTGGAAGACGGCCCATTAGTGCCTTCGGACTTTTCTTGATCCCATTCAAGGCCGTGGAAAGTAGTGACCTGAGAACATCCCTCTTGACCACCTTCAATGACAACCCACTCGTCATACTCGACTCGCCGTCACTGTCTGTTCCTGGTCAGTGTACGTTTCGAGCACTGGTAGAAATAAGACCCACCGGCATAGCCCTGGGATAGACCGAGACCATCCTCGGCAGTCATCCCACGTGGCCACGTCCTGGGGTCCAGGTACCTGGTGGATGACACAGGAGAGACCCCCCTGGATGATAGCGGTTCAGAACCGAGGGCATCGGCATCATGTTGGGCGCTGTGGAAATCAAGCGGTAACGGTATTATAGACTTCGGCCACTCCAGCACGGCAGCGGAACAGACCCCCCTGTCGCGGTGCCTGGAAGGTGTTTCTGGGAAGTCCATCCAGGCTGGACAGTCATCATACCCGCAAGACGAGTCGGAAGCCGCAAGGGAGGCACGGCTGCTGTGTCCCTCACGCTCCCGGGCCGGTGAACCGGCGCGGTGGTGGTGGTGGTGGTGGTGGTGCTCGTCGTCCCAGTCCTTGATCGGGTCATACTATGACGAGAAGGCGGTGGACCGAGACGCCTCGCTGGCCGCAGGGCTTAGGTGCTTGGTGTTCTCGGGAGCGGGCTGATTTGCTGGAGTTGTTGACGGTCGATCTGTGAAAGTAGGGATGTCCAGCTTGATGTCCTGTGCTGATACCAGCCACTGGCCTTGTCGACGGCTTGATATTATCTGGTCCCGCTTGCGCTGGCTGGGAGAAGTAGTCGAATTGTCCATTCTGGGTGGTTGGTGTGGGATGTGAATGCCGTTCAGATGATCTCCCCTTCGCCTTGACTGTATCTCAGCGCTTCGGTGGTGACAAGAGCTGTCGAGTGGGCCGGGTTTCCGTGATGAATGTAGTATTATACACAATGGATCCGTCCTAAGATGTTTGTCGGTGCGATGCGCAGGTCAAAGAGAAAATATTATTAGTTGGCGATGCAGGTACTGCCCAGCCGGTAAAGACGAGGGTTTGCAGAAACTTGGCGGGGAGTAAACGATAGAAGAATATGATGCCAGCATATGTACGGCTGGGCCGAGTATGACCGCTGTAAGAAGAAGGCACGAACGCCAGTCTTCCCGGTGGTCTACGAATCTCCAGTGCAACAACGACCATGGCGGTGACTACCTAGGTACTTCAGGGGAATATAGATGTTATGATCAATCGAGGAAATGGCAGATGGGGCGAGCCTGGCAACAGCCAAAAGCACCATAATATCTGGAAGTTGCTGAGGCGCGCAGGTTGAAGGTGGTTGTCTGTTTACCACATCGTCTGCTCTGGAGTGGCATACAAGCTGGTCAGCGCCGGAACTTACCTCGAATCCTTGTGTGGTTGAGAATCTGCCAATAGCTGGAAAGACGTCGGCGACTATCATCACTGGTGTGCATGTGCCGTTACAACGGACAAGTGGGATGGATCCTGATAGTGTTTGTTTTTTGACTGGAAATACAACACCAGCGTGTGAGAACTTCAGAGTCATTGAGCACCTCATCTCGTCGTACATACATGGAACGCTCGACATGTTGTCTCAACTAGATCTATCAGATCTCCAGGCTTCAATGCTCATCTCGAAGACACATGCCTCGCATGGTCTTCAAGACATATGCCATACCTTAGATTGGCGGCATGTAAGCCCCATTCAGGGCCGTGCATCGTCTGGGCTGTCGTACTCTTCATGCATCCTCGATGCTTCCCAGGGCCTGTCCCATCTTGACCTTCTGGCCCTTGTCCACCTGCCAGGTCCACCCTCCTCTGACCTTCCCATTCTCATCCTCCTTGCCCAGGGGCGCCTCGAAGACCAGTACGATGGTACTCCCCAGCTGGAAGCCACCCATCTCCTCGCCTTTCCGCAACGCGTGTCCGTGCAAGATGGGGCTCGCACTCTCGTACGTCGCCTCCGAGAAACCAGTGTAGGCCTCACCCCTGGAGGCGGCCTCCTCCGCGGCTCTATCAGCCGCAGTATCCGTCGTCAGGCTGTTGGTCCGCAGCTCGCGATCGAAGTTGACCTTGATAGAGCCAACGTTGGTCGCGCCAACAGGGACATAGGAGAAGAAGCCATAGCGCCACCGGCCCAGGAGGACCACTCGCTCGTTGAGCGTGAACAGGCCGGGTAGGGTCCTCTGGAGGTAGGGAGATACGCTGAACAGCTCGCCGGCGAAGTGGCGCCGCCGCTCGACAACCCAGTTCGTGGGCGAGTGGAAGCGGTGGTAGTCGCCAGGCGCAAGGTAGATGACGGCGTAGTACAGGGATGTAGGGTTTTCCTGAGATAGCAGATCATACCAGGGCTTTTCCCCGAGAGCGAGGTCTGCGCTGACTTTTGAAACGGAGGTTGCGGATGCGTGAGTAGACTGGTCCTCGACATTGTCCTTCTTCGACTGCCCCTCTCCGGACAGTAGACTGGGGAGGGAGTACGGGATGCCGTTGACCCGGGCAAACTCCTCGTCTTGCTGGACGATCTCTGCATCCTTGTGCTTCTCTCGGTCTTGTTCTTGAAGTGGGATGCCCTCGTCTGTGGCTGGTGTGGTGGTGCCGGATCGTATGCTGGGGGTAGGGGTCTTGCCGAGGAGCGCATCAATGCTGTAGGTCATGCCCTTGACCTGCTCGATATCGCCACCTCGAATTTGTCCGAACTGCAGGACTCTGCCATCTGCAGGTGAGAGCAGAGCATTCGGGTTGGGATCGAGTGGTCGGACACCGGGCTTGAGTGTTCGATAGAAGAAAGCTGCCAGGTTAGGATAGACATGTAGGTCTGGTTCAGCAACCTCGTCGAGACTAAAGGCTTATTAGTTGCCTGTACAGGCCATCAGAAGCAAGAAGAGCAGACTCACTTGACGCCGAAGAACCACGAATAGAGCTTGAAGCCAGGGACGCGCAGGTAATAAGGGATATCCACCTCGTTGAACCGCCCCCATAGTCTGGACAATGCCTTAAGGGGCAAGGTCGACATGATCTGAACCTGCCATGGTCCGTCGGGTCTTATGCGCGGACGCTTCTTATGCTTCCTTATTTGCTCCTCCTCATCCTGCCTCTCCTGCTCGCGCGTATAGACCTTGTAGCCTTGTACCAACCCCAGGAATCCGATGCCGAGCCCGACGGGGATAAAGTACCACTCGGTCTTGGAGTTGCCCAATGCCATCCGTAACCTGGAAGAGAACCTCGGACGCTTAGGCTGTGACTGCTGGGAATATAGACGATGACCAGTGCGGCTGATGGCCAACTGACGAGTCGGAGGGTGCTGCCTCGAAAGGGCTTGTCGAGGGGAACAGGCTGGGCAACGCAGAGTAGCAGCAGACTCACTCAAGAGCCCACTTCTTGCGAGGCCAGTGCCAAATGACCTCGACATTGAGGCCATGATTGCTGTAAGTGGAGGAAGGGGCTCGACAACTTGAGCCAGTCCCTATAACAGTAAATTTTAAAGTGACAGACTGATCCTAGCTTATCGGTATCGGCAGAGACCCATCGTATGATCAGGGGGGTCTAATGTAGATTGCGGTGAGGTTCCAACTGAGTAGGAAATAGCAGTAGGGTATCAATAATGCGTAGTCGCAAAGAGGCTGAGCAGATCAAGATAGAACTAATTGCCTAGGTACACTTCTACCTAGGTAGGGTCCTTTCCTCTTTGGGTCGGTCGGTGTACCTGTGCCGGGGCTTCCAACTTTAACTCCGGCTGTATCATGAAGAAAACGGCTCCATGTGACGTCGCCGTCATTGTACCTAGGTACCTAGGTAGTTTTAGCCCATCGGGAGGTACGTACCTTGGTAGATACCCAGGTACATTCAATAGGTACCTGGTACCTGGATCTACGTAAAGCAGGACATCGGGAGCCAATTGGGAGCCTTGCCGGCAAGCCAAACTTGCAATGTGGCCTTGGGTTGTCGTCAGGCCTAGAAGCATGCGCTGAGGTGACTACCTAAGTACACAGCACCACTATGCTCAGGTACTGACTACGGTGTGAATCCCTTCGCTAACTTGCACCTTACTCCAGTTATAGTTTCGCGTCCCAGTGATTGATTACTTTGCCAACCTCATGTCAACCTGTCAACCTGCCAACCTGTCTTCTACGACTAGGTGATAAACAGGGCTTACTACCAAGTTCTCTAAAGGATGCGATCGACCCACGGCCAATGATTACATACTTCAAGAAGTGCGCTCTACCATCATTTACAATCATCTTGGATGACAAAGAAGATTCAAGGTCGTCCAGTAGTACAAGGAAGCTTGGACATCCCCGCCTTGTCTAATCTTCGCTCACCTATCGACATATAGCGTTCTTCGCCGATCGCTTGATGTCAACAAGATTGTAGGGAACCAGCAAGGCCAGCAAGGGGACCCATTCCAGACTTGCGCCGTGTGCGCGCGTGTGCGTTAAGCAGGTGATCATGGCTGCAGAGGCGAACTCGTCGTCGGCTGCTCCTCCTGCTGAGGCAAACCCGCTTTCTGTCACTATCTCGATCGTTTCTCCTTCAGTCTCTGTTAATGCTCCTTTGAGCTTTCCTAACCTCCCTGCCTCCACAACAGTTGCCCAGCTTAAGGAGAGAATTCGCGACTCGTTGGATACAAAGCCGAGCAACGAACAGCAGCGCCTGATACATCAGGGCAAATTGCTGGTCCGCGAGAATGAGACCCTGTTGGACGTCTTCGGGGAGCAAAAGGTATGCTATATTCTTGTTCGCGGTGACTTCAACAGTATGGCCAGCTAACCCGCTGTTGCTCCTGTAGCTTCGCGACTCTGATCAGATCGCTGTCCACCTTGTCATCCGGGAGCACATCGATCATCTTCCACCCTCCGGCCAAGCCGCAGCATCTCATAGCCAGAGTCCTGCGCCGACACCCAACACCCGAGCACCAAACGTCCCTTCTGCCTTGAATCCACAGCGAACACCTCTCAACCACCATCATGTTCACCACCATCATCAGCCTGTACAGCCAACTTTTGGCCGACCACCACCATCACATATGGCAGCTCAGCCTCACCTCCCATTCATGGGACCGGGATTTCCAGCACCAGCAGGCCAGACGGCGGCCCAACTTCTTGCTCAGCAACAGCAGTTTCTACATCAGCAATACAGAAACCAGTTGAATCAGCTACACCAGCGGCCCTTGCCAGTCCCGGGCCATCAGCCAAGGGCGTCTTTAGGCTTGCATGGCGTACCAGAGCAGGCGGGCAATCATCCGTTTGCCCCGATCAACGGCCCGGGAAGGAACAGCCCTCATCCAGATTTCCAAGGTCACGTCCGGGAGGCGTACGGCCCCAACGGGGAGCTTGTTCGTGTTGTGACGAACTCAGCTTTCATTGCGCCCAATGGCCAGGTCTTCCCCTTGAACCTGCAGAACCTGCAGCAAGGCCAGACGGGTACTCCTGCAGCTGGAGGTCCCTTCTCAACTGCCGACGTTCAAAACATCGTGCGAAATGCCGACGCCAGCCTAGCGACGTCCATCTTGACCGACGCCATGCAGCGGAGTGCTTCAGGCGCTTCACTCCCGAATCTGAACCTGGCCAACCAACGGCAACCAGTCCAGTCTCCTGGAGTGACGGTGCCCAGGCGATCAAGCTCTACGGTGCCTCTGAGCGGAACTGCAACGCTTGACCGTGCGAGGACGTCTAGCCATGGAAGCACATCCGCCCCACCACAGACCACCACGAGGTCGTCCACACTAAATCAGCCGGAGGTGTACATACTGAACTCGCCTCAAGGGCCTCGAGCCTTGCTGATCAACAACCATTCAGATCTATACTACACTCCACCAGCACGCTACCCCGTGACCCCTCTGTCGTCTGTCTTTACCCCTCCATGGGTCCAGCCACAGGCGCAGCCGCATCCAGGGTCGGCTCCATCGACAGACAACGCCCAACAGAATGGGCAGCCACAGTCCGTAGCAGCAGCAGCCGCTGCTCCTGCTCAGCAACAGGAGCCGCAACAGGGAAATGTACGAGTGAACCTATTCCAAGAACCCGCAGCACAACAGCAGGCTGGGCAGCAGCAGCAGGCTCGAGCCCGACCCGTTGCACGTAGGCATCCGGGGAATCCTGAGGCAGGCATGGCTGGTGCTTTGATTGCAGCGTTGTGGCCTCACATATGGCTGGTCATAAGACTGTCTTTGTTTGTGTGGTGGTTTACTTCCTCCGACACGAGCTGGACACGCTGGTTCACCATCATGTCTGTGGCCACAGCTGTTTTCCTAGTCAACACCGGTCTCCTGAACGGCATAGCCAACCATTGGTTTCATCCAGTGCGACAACACCTCGAAGGCCTGATCCCACTTGGCGGTCCAGACCCGAATAGGGCTCGCGATGGCAATGGAAACAACGCACAGGCAGCTGCACAAGGTGGCGAAAACAACAACCAAGCCCACCATCCTCAACAGCAGCCAGGCCACCTGGAACCGGCTCGGGTCGCTGAGCGATTAGTGGCGCAGAGAAGACAACAGAACGCGAACTGGTTGCTGGATCAGGTGCGCCGCCTCGAGAGGGCGGGCCTCCTCTTCCTTGCTAGTATCGCACCAGGGGTGGCTGAGCGGCATATCGCGGCCCTGGAGGCTCATGAACGGGCGGAGAGAGAACGGAGAGAGGCTGAGGAGCGCGCGGAGACGGAGCGCAAGGAAGCTGCGGAGCGCGAGGCTGCAGCAGTCACTGCTACAGCAGTAGACGCTGCAGTTGCCTCTGTTGAGGGCGATTCCGGTGATGTCTCTGGAAGTGGAGCTGCGGGGGGCGATCAGCACCAGGCACAGGAACAGCCTGTAACTGCGTCTTGAGAGACCAGGAAAAATACCAGGATAGAGGAGGTCATGTTTCGACGAGAACTGTATTACTAGTAACTTTGAAGGGAAGCGAGGGAGGCGTTTGAGATATCCGAAACAGCACAAGCCACGACGCAATTCAGCATGGAGTTTTAAGGCCTGTATAGCGTCTCTTAATTCGAGGTAGTCGTTCCTGGGCAGTGCATATAGCCCATAAACAGGGATAGATATACAGTACATACGTCTGTACGTACGTATGCACGTACCTTTAACTGAATATCCTCTTCACAGCAAGCGAGTCGATCCCCAGCTGCAGGCCCCTTGTCCTTACTCACCTGCAGAAGCAACCGAGCCTCGGCTTGTTCCCCGCAAGAAGCTACTGCCGTGAACTCCACCCTTTGAATCTGGGGTATATTATCAGACAGCATAGGCGTCGCTATGCTGAATGGCATTTCTCCGCGTTCAGGATATCGATAGTACTCCGACCTCTTTATCGTCTTACAGCTTTCTAAGCAGCTCTAGATCAAGTTGACTATTTTCCAGAGGTATTGGCGGTATAGAGAGCCCGAAGGTTACGCAGGTGTTAGTTCCGCAAGAGTCTCGGTGTAGTTTCCTGTAGGGGCGTGATCTGGAGGACCAAAAGCTAATCAGAGATTCCAGTTTATAGTACGCTGACCCAAAAAAAAAAAGCACATATAAACAGATATTGGCATCATGGCGGACGTCAACATCCAAGACTTCCCCTCTCTGTTCAGTCTCAAGGGGAAAGTCGCCGTCGTCACCGGGGGCTCTCGCGGATTAGGACTGACAGCAGCCTCAGCGTGAGTGGAAGAGATACCAAC
>LKEB01000009.1:17318-29015 GCA_003795295.1 Cytospora leucostoma | reverse complement strand
CCCAGACTCCTCCAAGCAGGCTGCACGAAAGTCTTCATCTCCTCCCGCAAGGCCGCAGCCTGCGACGCGGCCGCCTCGGCGCTCAACGCCCTCCCGGGCCTCGCCCCGGGCGCCCGCGCCGTCCCCGTCCCCGCGGACAGCAGCACCATCGAGGGCGTCGAGGCCCTCGTCGCCGGCGTGCGGCGGCAGCACGCGGGCCGCGTCGACATACTCCTCGCCAACGCGGGCGCCACCTGGGGCGAGGCCTTCGACACGCACCCGGACGCGGCGCTCGCCAGGGTGCTGGACCTGAACGTGCGGGCCGTGTTCAACACGGTGCGGCTGTTCGCGCCGCTCATGCTGCCGCCGCGGGAGGGGGAGGGGGTGGTGGAGGAGGACCCGGGCAGGGTGGTCATCACGTCGTCGACGGCCGGGCTGGGCGTGGGAACCCTGGGGAAGCAGGCTACCTTCGGGTACTCGGCCAGCAAGGCGGCGGTGCTGCACCTGGGGAGGAACCTCGCGCTCGAGCTGGGGCCGAGGGGCATCACGGTGAATAGCATCTGCCCCGGGTTCTTCCCGACCAAGATGTCGAACGGGCTGCTGGAGATGACTGGGGGCGCGGGGAAGCTCGCGGGGGCGAACCCGATGGGGAGGCTGGGGCGGCCTGAGGATATAGCCGGGGTTGTTGTTTATCTCTGCTCGAGGGCGGGGAGTCACGTCAACGGTGAGGCTATCGCGATTGATGGTGGGGCGCTGTGGCGGAGGGGGGAGTTGCTTGGGCCTGGGGAGGCGAAGTTGTAGGTTGGAGGTGATGATGACAGATGAGCTGGCTCAATTGAGTGTATGTATCTCAATTTGCGATCTGGAAAAGTTTCAACACGTCCTGTGTTTTATATCCAGCCTGATTCAGTCTGACTATTGTACTGCTATGTCCTGGATCTCGTGCAACCGCGATATGTACAATGCCTCCATGGCCATCCATCGTTCACTTCGGACGCCCCGCAAAAATATCACCAGACGATGTTAGTACCGCGTCTGCTCTTCTTGACAAGTTAAACATCGACAACTTCCATGATGCACTTCATTGTATCGGTCGCATGTTACATGGAGCGGTATCATGCGATGTTCTTCAGCAGTCATTCCCCGGCAGCGGTTGATATCTGCCTGACGTAGTTCGAACCGTCCGTATTTGTAACGTGTGGTTACAACAAAAGTTGTATGCCCTCATGAATGTGTACTCGTCCATCAGTCCTCTCGCGGAAAGTCTTGTAACGTGAAATCTCCAATCACATGGCTTTCGGGCCATCACACAGCTCCTATCTCCATATGCCACCATCACGATTCCAAACACTGTGATGTTGCAAGAACACCCACTCCCCTCAACCTTGCTTCTGCCTACTTTCGTAAGACACTTCCGCGGGGGGTTGAAGAGCATAGATGGTCTTCTTCTCAGGCAGCAGGCTTCCGAGCAACCCAAGAGGTGGCATAGTAGACTGTCTGCAGCATGGACTCCGGGTCCTGGATGTAGGGAGTGCGGATGTTGCTCTCCCACTTCTCCACCACGAATCCGAGCTTCTCGACTAGTGCTCTGACCTCATCACCAGAGAGCTCGAAGTTTCCAGGATCAGCGATGCCCGTCGTGGTGTTGGGGTCATGCTCCCCGTTGCCATCGTCATCATGGCCGTTGTTTCCGGGAGCTCGATCCTCGAAGTGCCACAGGAGGGGACCGATATTGATCAGGACACCGCCAGGCTTGAGGCAGTGGTAGATGGTCTGCAGGTAACGTATCAGGTTGGGCGCGGTGTCGAGGAAGAAAACAGATGCTACAGCATCGTACGTGTCCGCGTGATCTTCATCTGTGTACAAGCAGAGGAAGTCTGCTGCGCACATCGACATGGCTCCCGCGTTCTCTGCGCTGGCCAGAGCTGTGGCTGGGTGCACGTCTGGGATTTTGTAGCCCTGGAGGTGACGATCTCTTGTGAGATGGTTGGAGAAGCTGTGTATCCAGGGGTAAATAGTATGTTGCTCAGCATTTCGGCAGTTGTTAAGGATATAGGAAGATGCAAGCAGCTGGTGGTAGGAGATCTCATTGCCTTCAGTCTCGTAGCCAGCCAGACACAAGTCGAAAACTAGTCGGGCCAGACCGGCACCTGGCACAAGGACCTTCAGATGCTGGATCTCAGGGTGCTTGCTCCGCTCATCTGCGAGGACTTGCTTGATGGGCCCATAACAGGCCTCTCTCTCCTCTGCTCCCTCGGCTGACCAGTCACGATAGAATTGACGGATGGTAGACCTTGCCTTGTCGATATCGCCGTACTTGGCGACACCGACCCACCGATCAGGCATGACGGGAAAGTCATCCTCCTCTGTAGATCCGATGGCCTGGAAACTCCTCAGGCCATACTTGACAATTGTCCGGGCAAGTCCGGCGTTATGGTCAATGGCGGCATCAACCTTGTCCAGAGTCTCGAGATAGTTGAAAGGGGGCGCAGCCAACATCTTCCAGTGCGCTTCGGGCAGCGCGTAGAAAGCTTGCCGGCGCATATGTGTGACGTTGAAATGGGCCACCCTGCCGTATTGCCTGGAAACACGGTCAGTAACGACAAGAATGTTCACGTGATTAACACTGGGAGAACGAAAGCAAGCAATAGCAACAAATGATGCGTAACACAAAGCAAGGCGATCAAGGAATAACTCAAAACAACACCATCTAATCTTCAACTTCAACTCATGTCAAGTCTATTTCCACTTCACGCCGACTTCGAACCCCTCCATAAGAGCATACTATTCTGGGGCAACATCAAGTGAAATAAAGCGCATTTGATACGAAGAAGTAAAATCAAACACAATACAAAGTAGTTCGACGATAAGGGGGCACGGCACCTACAGAAAAGAGTCCAGGGAGCAGAAAATGACTCTGGCCTCTTCCTCATCGGACACAGTGTTCTCGACACCCTGCCAGTCGCCCTCTTCGAGGGGCTGTTGCTGCTGCTGCTCAGCCATTTCGTCTGTTCTCGAGGCAGATCACGACGATGTTGAAAGTTCACTGCAGGTCGTGCTCCAATGATAATGAACAGTATTGCAGAGGGCTGCCCGTGTCGCGCTGTTGCACGTCCGCCAACCTTTCAATAACAACCCTCGCTTCTGCACCCTCAAGATGCGCCCTGTCGAGCTTGATTCCCTTTGTCTCACTCGTTTGTCCACGCAGATGGTCGGCCTCGCTCTGATGGCTACTCTTTTCCCCTCCAGATTTCAGAGGCCCGCGTTGATCACAGTGGTCCAAGTAGTCCTTTCGTTGGACAACAGAAAAATGACAGCGGCGCGGTATTCTTGGACAGTTTCCAGTTGAGCTCGTCCTCAAAGCTCCTTCAGCACGTTCGGCAATGAAAACGGGTCGATGTCACCGTGCGTTGAGGTTGTTAGCGTTGCCAAGACGAAGATGCATGTTGAAACCTAAGGGAGGGTGAACGGAGGAAGCGATGGAAGGCAGAAATATGAGAAGACAAGGCAAAAATGAGTGAGGGGTTTATGTCAGCACAGAAGTCGACATATTCGTGTCGTATCCTCTCTGCTCTTTGGTTTCTGGCAGTGGTTGTCCTCCTGGGTCAAGGTAGTGTGGAGGGTGCCCACTGGCACCTCAACTGGTGGGTAATCAAAATGGCTCTGGTTGACTGCCGGCGGAAAGCGGGTCCCAACGTCGAAGATCCCCAGGCCAAGAGCTGGAGCACGAACAAACGCCCCCCCCTTCCCCAATCGATGGATTTTTGAGGATCTCTTTAACCCTAAACCCTAGGATATGTGAGGTACTGTACACCTTGGGACGGCCATACTGAGGTCAATCAGTAGACTATAGTAACTTCGCAACACAGCAACGTGACTGCACAGCAAATCACTAGAATTTCCAGATCAAGAGTTTTCTTTCAGAAACTACTGGATTGTCTGTGCACGAGCTGGTCTCCTCTCTATCCTGGTCAATATAAGAACCCGACCTATCTGTGATCCAGGGTCTGACGTTCCATCCTATCCTCACCAGCTCTTGAACGTCTCTTCTCATAAGAAGGACTCACTAAAGATGGCGACATTCCAGCTCTCCTGTCAACTACCACGGTCCCTGGACACCAGGATTTACATCCGCCTAACAATCCGGGCCAAGTCCATCGTTATCTTCCTGACCACAGCCGCCGCAGACGCCTCGGCCGAGCCTCCGCCTCTAGGCTCCTTCGTATATGCTCTACCGGATGTGAGTCGGTGTGGTTCCTGCCGTCCCAAAGATACCTTTGCTGACTCGTGTCTATCAGAAATTCAACCCTATTCAGCCCCTGTCGACAACTCTGTATACAGAAGGGCCGACAGAGGAGTTCGCAACGCGGATGGCAAAGCTGTTTGCCAAGAAGACCCAGCTGCCCGTGTACGTCTCAAACTCGATAAGCTTCGCAAGCACTGGGCTCGGTGGTACCATGGAGGAGGAGATGGAGGCCTACAAGAAGGTCGTGGTGGTCATCAACGGCAAGCTCCAAGAGCAACTGGGTATCACGAATGGCGTGTCTGGCTTGTCCATCAGCAGCTCGTGACCTGGATATGCACAGATCTAGCACAAAAGCTTAATAGGACGCCTTCACTTCTCGACACTGGACTATGGGTAGCTTGCACCTGAAATGCAGGTTTTGGAGCGGCTTGTAGCAACCAAGGCAGAAAGCTACATTATTCACAAGGCAGGGGACAGTTGGCGGGCCATATCGCCGTGACTCGGCAGGCGCGGGGAGCGAGACGGCTGCGCCAGTGTGCCGGTGTGGTCGATGAAGTGTGTTTGGTCGAGTGACATGCACGATGCGGAGCATAGAGGCCTGGGTCGTCACCTGCAGGAAGCAACCGGGGTTACCAATAGACTTGAAGGCGTGGTGTTCTTTGAAGTGGATAGCAATGAAGAACTCCAGAGAACATGATCACGGACGAAGCCGGAGCCGGAGCTGTTGCTGCATGTCCGGGAGGATGCAGCATGCGAGGTTTGCTTCTTGCCAGGTAGTTTTGGGGGTTGTTTTCCATTCGAAGACGCACGAAATAAGAAGATCACTCAATAACAGGCGGCACTGCACACGTATCCCGAACTGGAGAGATCAATGGATGGTATCCAGCATCGCTATAGAACCAGCAATCGTCTGCAGCATGCTATCGCCCGAGCGAAGTATACCCACGTGGTGGTAGATGCCTCACCTGCAGGCCGGATTGGGTTTTGTCAGGGGCATGTCTAGGCCGAGAAGGATGTGACGGAAAATGGCCGTTCTGCGTGCATGAGAGTATGCCACGGTACTGGCCAACCCGACCCCCAAACGCTGACCGGTCTTTCCAGGTCACAGGCCACACACGAGGGCATAATGCGAGTCCACGGGTTGAAATGACCGCCAATGCGACCACAAACCTTGGAAAAATAGGTATTCTGAGGTGTGCCGCATGCTGGAGATCAACGAATCGGCTGGTCCCGAGTTAATATAGAACTACATGGGTAGATACTGACAAACTCTGAACATGATACTCCGATCCCCGCCAACGGCTTCATCTGTGGCCGCTGATCCTATCTGTGGAGCGCTTCCACAACATGACCCAAGTGCTACCTATTACACGCCCGCAAGGTGTCAAAAAAGCAAGACATCAAGAAAGACATCAAGTTGGTTTGATTGATTGCTTTGTGCTGATGACGGGCAGGAAGTCCCACAGCCGTCGAGTTACATACAGACCAAGTTAAACTATCGCGTACATACCACGCTGGGCAAGCAAGCTTGAAAAGGTTTACAGTAGAAGCCATTTGTTAACACCAAAAATCTTGGACCGAAGATGGGCAAACCCCCATGCCCGACGCCGCCTGTCCCAGTACAACTATCACTCGAAATCCTCAGGCAACAACCTCTGATCTCGCTGTTACTGTTGCTTCGTTGCTCTGCAGCTGCAGCTCAACAACTCTACATAGTAGATCCCAAAACTCTATAATTACCGGCAGGTCCGGTCTTATCGATAAGCCTGATTTCGACAGACCCGCAAACAACCTGGTCTCCCTGCCAGATTATTTTCTGTTTTCTTTCATGCTCGTGCAGCAGACAGGTCTGATAGGCGGAAACGAGGCTGACATTATTTGCACCTCCTCGAGTCTGCATGTACTGGTCTCTAGACTGGAAGCCCTTGGATATTATCTACACAGTACCCTTCGCACCGGCCTCGGGAGGTCGCGTTCGAATCGACCAGATCTGACGGCAATCCAATGTAATAGAGATCTGTTGTAGCTCATCATGGTCTAGCAAGAACAAGGGGGTGGAAAAAGCTAAGCGCTTCAGGCTTAATGTTGTCTGCATCTATCAATTTTTGAATCAGGGAGCTATGCCTTTCTCTACAGGTTTCCACTATAGCTATGGAAGGTAAGGTAATTAGTTATATATATACACCTAGGTATATACTGTCTAGTCTACTAGTTGTATTCCAGGGCTTATATACCTACTAAGTACCTACCTAGGTAGTCAAGTGCAGCTGCTCTTCTCCAATTCTCAGACCCTGTGTCTCCACTAAAACCAAAATCGCCCACCCGGTGCCCCAAGCCTACTGCTAGTGTAGGTACTGTGGCAGTTAACTTTCAAAGCTAACCCCGCCATCATCACAGAGCCGTGTGTCTCTCTCCTGTGAAGAGTTCAACTTTTCCAGCTACTCGTCCTCACCACCCTCTCACCCATACCAATTCTTGACGTTGAACGCAGCAACAGCAATTGAAGTGTATCAGAATACCCTTTGGTCTTTCCGTCCTTCTTTCCTAGCTGTCGTGGAGGTGGTGCTTGCTCAACACCAGCCTCATCATGGCGTGGCAACCGTCCCCGGAGTCTCTCCAGACTCTGGCCGTCTACCTCAAGGACTCCCTCAGCGGGTTCAACAAAGATGCCCAGAAGAAGGCTGAGATAGTGCGTCTGCCTATCCTCCTCGCCGTCCAAGATGCAGCTCACCCGAACAACTCCGCTGACCCGTTCTGCAGATGCTATCACAAGCGAAACACTCCCCAGACTTCAATAACTACCTAGCCTTCCTCTTCTCCAGCCCACAGGCACCGCAGGGCCTCAACTTCACTACCGAGGACTACAACCTTGTGCGCTCCGCAGCGGCTGTCATGCTGAAGAACAACGTCAAGTTTCACTTCAAGCAAATCCCAGAACCCTCCGTGCAGTTGATCAAACTGGCCGTTCCGCTCGGCATCCAAGACAAATCTGCCCAGATTCGAAACTACGCCGGCAACATCGCCACGGAGCTCATCAACCGCGTCGGTATCTATGGCTGGCCCGAGTTTCTGCCTGAATTGATAAAGATGATTGGGAATGAGACCGGCCAAGTCTCCCCCGAAGCGCAGGAGGGCGCCATGGCCGCGATGGCCAAGGTCTGTGAGGACAACGCGAAGATGCTGCAGCGTGAGCAGAACGGCCAACGGCCCTTAAACTATCTCTTGCCCAAGTTTATCCAGGCAACGACGAGCCCCCTGCCGAAAGTGCGCGTCCAGGCGCTGGCTGCTATCAATGTCTTCAGCTCGCGCAAGACGCAGGCTATGGTCAACAGCATTGACGACCTGCTTCAGCACTTGTTCGTACTCGCAACCGACTCCAACGAGGACGTTCGACGCCAGGTCTGCCGTTGCTTCGTGCAGCTCGTCGACACTAGGCCTGACAAGCTTGTGCCCCATATCGGTGGATTGGTGGACTACATCATCTCCCAACAGAAGAGCGAGGACGAGGATCTGGCCTGCGAGGCTGCTGAGTTCTGGCTCGCCGTTGGTGAACACGACAACCTGTGGCAGGCCCTGGGCCCCCACATCCAGAAGATCATTCCTGTCCTGCTGGATTCCATGGTCTACAGCGGCGAGGACATTGCCCTGTTGGGTGGCGCATCCGATGACGAGGATGAGGAGGATCGGGAGGAGGATATTAAGCCCCAATTTGCCCAGGCAAGAGGTGCGCGCAAAGCAGCCGGCGCCCAGGACTCGGCCGATGCCGCTGAAAATGGTAATGCGTACCAAAAACTTGCCAGCATGGATGACGATCTCGAGGAGGGAGAGATTGACGACCTCGACGACGAAGATGGCGACGAGAACCCGGACGAAAAGTGGACGCTGCGAAAGTGTTCCGCAGCAGCGTTGGATGTTTTCGCTCGCGACTTCAAGGACCCGGTATTCCAATGCATCCTCCCCTATCTGACCACAAATTTGAAGCATGAGGAGTGGCCACGCCGCGAAGCCGCTGTCCTTGCTCTTGGCGCCGTTGCGGAGGGTTGCATTACGGTTGTGACGCCTCACTTGCCGGAGCTGGTGACGTACCTGATCTCACTGTTGAACGACCCAGAGCCTGTCGTCAGACAGATTACATGCTGGACACTCGGCCGCTACTCATTGTGGGCTGCCAGCCTACAGGCTCCTGCCCAGCAGCAGGCCTATTTCGTCCCCATGATGGAGGGCATCTTGCACAAGATGCTTGACAAGAACAAGAAGGTGCAAGAAGCCGGTGCATCCGCCATGGCAAATCTCGAGGAGAAGGCGGGCAAGGTCCTCGAGCCGTACACTGGACCCATCCTCCAGCAGTACATACAATGTTTTGCCAAATACAAGGACAAGAACATGTACATCCTTTACGACTGCGTGCAGACGCTGGCAGAGAACGTCGGTCCTGTATTGGCACTACCTGAGCATGCGGGACTGCTCATGCCAACACTGATAGACCGGTGGCAGAAGGTTTCAGACGACTCGCGGGAGATCTTTCCGCTCCTCGAGTGTTTCTCGTACGTCGTCATGGCCATGAGAGACAATTTCGCTCCGTACGCACACCCTGTTTTCAGGCGATGCGTAACTATCATCCACCAGAACCTCGAGCAGACCATGGCCGCGAAGACCAACCAGAACTTCGATCAGCCAGACAAGGACTTCCTGGTTACTAGCCTCGATCTCCTGAGCGCCATTATCCAAGCCCTCGATGACGACAAAGCTCAAGAGCTTGTCAAGGATGCACAGCCCGCCTTCTTCGAGCTGCTCAACCTGTGTATGGGCGACCCTGCGGATGAAGTGCGGCAGTCCGCGTATGCTCTGCTAGGAGACTGTGCTCGTTACGTCTACCCGCAGCTGCAACCCCACCTCGAATCGATATTCCCTATCTTGCTAAGACAGCTCGAATTCGATGGCGTCGTAGACGAAGATATCGACAGCTGCTTCAGCGTCATCAATAACGCTTGTTGGAGTGCTGGTGAAATTGCCATCCAGCACGGGAAGGGGATGGCGCCCTATGTGTCCGATCTGATGGAGCGTCTGGTGCAGATAATAGCCAATCCGACGGTCCCAATCAGCGTGAACGAGAATGCAGCAATCGCGCTTGGCCGGCTTGGCCTGCAAAATGCGGAGCTGCTGGCGCCTCGCCTGTCGGCGTTTGCAGACGAATTCCTAAACGCTATGGTCGAGCTGGACTGCACCGACGAGAAGGCTAGCGCCCTCAAGGGCTTCACACTGATGGTGGGACAAAACCCCCAGGCGATGGAAAAGACCCTGATTCCATACTTTTTGTGCATTGCAAGATACAACACCCGTCCCCCGAATGAGGTCAACAAGGAACTACATGATCTTTTCCAAAACGTAAGTTGTCCAGGACACAAAAGGCGAAGTTATCCACAAGCTAACTCGGGATGCAGATCCTCAATGTTTACCGACAGATGATGCCTCAGTTCGACCAATTCCTCGGTCAGCTGCCACCTCGTGAACGGGAGGCCCTGAGGGCCAACTTCGGACTTTGAGGAAATTACTAGGCTGAACTGACAGCATTTCGGGACGACATGAAGCTCCAGCTGTATCGATATGGTTGGTGGGATTAGCAGCAGGACGCGGTTGCGATGGTTTGGTCTACCGGTGACTGAGAGCTACACCCGATGAATGGATCACAATTGAGGTCGTGTCAACTGGCATCTGCTCCGCCGAGGCCATTGCCACAAGGATGAGCGCGTGTGTCTTGACCGCGATACGGACGATTTAAAGTTTGAGGAATAGCTAATGTGCTTGTTTGTAATAGCGATATGGTCTGGGAGAGTCAAGGCATAAGATTACCGGACAAGCAGTCGGTGCAGCAAAGGAAGGTGTGGGAGGAGGCATAAAGGTTACGGATTTGTGGCTTATGACTAACGGAGATGAGCACAAGAAAGCACCCACACAGAACGGCCAGGTGG
Organism: Cytospora leucostoma; assembly: GCA_003795295.1. Taxonomy (NCBI): domain Eukaryota; kingdom Fungi; phylum Ascomycota; class Sordariomycetes; order Diaporthales; family Cytosporaceae; genus Cytospora; species Cytospora leucostoma. The sequence continues at coordinate 18,821 of LKEB01000009.1, read as the reverse complement.
TGGAGTGTTGTGGAAAGCCAGGACAAGTCCCAGCATGGTGGGTTGGTTGTAAGTGGGAGCAGAGCAGCAGGGCGCCAATTGCTACCAAATGATTCCATGGCGGGCTGTAAAGATGCTTGGAAAGATGGGCGGATGTATTCCCGCCCACGAAGCGAAACAAAAGCACTACAAAACTTAGATAGTCGTAGATAGATACCGATGATACACATCATCACCCCCTTACCTGCAAGTAGATTTCTTGCGCATTTAACGAAGAGAAGAATTTGGATATACGGTTCTGGCTGACATGTGAGCCTGGTATATGTGCTGGGCTGGTTTACTTCTGTCAGGTGGCTCGAATAGCGGGAATATCATGCCAGGCCTTCGACCAAATTGAGGTGAAGTGATTAGCAAGGTACAGGTCGATGTGCCTCCTACCCTCATGAAGTTGCTTTGCATGAATAAATGCCAAGTACGGCTATGGGATACGAATTGAGACTCCACCAACGTCAGTCTCGATGGTTTACCACCAGCGTTTGATGGAGGGCATCCTGCACTTTGTCATTTGTATATTTGGTACAGACCTAACCATGCAGCACATGGGACACAGGCAATATCCTACAAGCATCCTCAACAGCACATCGCAGGAGCCCGAGAACAAGCCGCACCGACGAAACAGCCGCTCTACCTGCCGCCAGACATCTTCCCGATCCTCTTGGTGTACTTCCAGAGGAACCGGTACTTGGGGCCCTGCCTCTTCGCCTCCCAACCGCGCGCCTTCTTGGGCGCCTTGAGGCTGTGCACCCTCTTCCTCCTGAAGATGACGTCGGCGCCGGGGATGCCGTTCCTCTCCATGACCTTGGCGGTGCCCTCGTCCCACACCGACCGGAACATGTTGAAGCCGAAGGGCTTGACGCCGAAGTTGGCCCGGAAGGCCTGCAGCTGGAAGCCGTCGCGCCCGGCGTAGGCCTGCCTCAGCTTCTCCACGTCCAGCTGGCCGTCCTGCTCGAGCAGCCAGACCGAGATGCGGTGGTAGGGGGCGCCCTCCTGGCTGAAGGGCGGGAGCCAGGGCACGGCGAGCTGCTCGCCGCCGCCGCCGGACTCGGCGACCCGCTTGAGCGAGATGTTCTTGGTCAGGCAGCTGAGGGGCACGTTGGCGGCCATGAAGTGCAGGCGGCGGCCGAAGGCGTCGGCCTGGGCGTCGGGCACGTCGCTGTCCATGACGACGACGCTCACCAGCCGCTCCTCGCCGTCGAAGACCTGCACGCGCAGGTTGGGCGGCACCTCGGACACGAGGGAGTCGACGACCTCGCCCGGGTCCACGCGGTACCCGTGGAACGAGAGCTGGAGGTCCATCTTGGGGTCGAACCGGGAGAGCACGTCGGGCACGATGTGGAACTGGCTCACCCTCTGGGCGAGGATCTTGTAGGCCATCCCGCGCCATTTCTGCTCGGCGAAGTGGCGGTAGATGGGCTTGGACATGTCGCCTGGGGGGAAGCGATCGTGCGCACGTCAGTAAGGTTC
>LKEB01000009.1:0-17297 GCA_003795295.1 Cytospora leucostoma | reverse complement strand
TCTCTGTCGTCATGGGGAGCTGCTCACCATGTCCGTCCTCGAACTTCCTCAACACGGCCGGGTCGTTGATGTCGGCCTGGACCTTGAGGTACTCCAGATGCCTCCGCAGGGAGCTCAGCTTCTTCTGTTTGTGGTGCTCTCCCGCCCTGTACACGTCCGCCGGCCTGGCCTCCAGCTTCCTGATCTCCTCGGCCGTCTCCTTGATCGCCTCGAGCTTCTCGGCGCGGTCGTCGGCTAGTATTTTCCGGGCCTCCTGGAAGGCGTGGTATGGTAGCTGCTCGAAGGGGATGTTCGGCGACTGCCGTACTGCCGCTCTCCTTCTCCGCGATCCTACGGGATCTGTGCCCTGCTTCAGGAGCTTCCTCTCCGCCCACAGCAGCGTCGTGGTGTTGGGGTCCAGCCACTGCTCCTTCAACGGGTTCGGCGCATTGGTGGCATTTCCGAGGTCTTGCGCCGCCTGCGCATCGGTGGCGGGCGTGGAGGAGGATGATGATGTTGTAGTGGGCTCGACGTCCCGGCGGCTCGTCGAATTCGAGAAGAAACGGGCGGCTGCCGATGATATTGAGGGCGCAGCTGGCTGTGCTGGAGCCGCTTGCCGTAAGCAGCGGGCAATTGGCCGCGCCACCTGTTGACACCTCGACATCTTGGCTGTTTTGTGTAAGTTGGTGACCGAGTTGCTGGGTTGCGCGTCGACAATCGACTCCGGGCGGCGCGCGCGACGTTGAAAGTGCTCCCAGGAAAATTATGTAGCTCTCCCGGAGCCGCGGGCGGGTGGTCCGTGCTCCCACCCGCGGAACTTATCGATCTTTTCGAGATGTACGACATCCCGTTCCTGTCCCTCGGTAATCCCAACCTGGGCATGTCATCTTGATTCCAATTCAACTTGAAATCGGAACGAGTTGACTACAGTCATGGCTGGAAAAGGTCTCCGAGGTCTCAGCGAGGCCATGAAGGCCATGAGCCTCTCATCACAGCCTTGCAGGAACGCAATACCACATGCAGTGAGTTCACAGCCCACCACGGACGGAATGTCCTCCGTCAGGGCAAATTCAAGCTGATGATGATTGATCTGTGTAGGCAAGGATACCACCAATCGCATCTCGCACGATGGCTACCACGACCTCCCCATACCTGACGACACCCCCCGCCGAGCCTTCTGCCGCCTACGTCCCCTTCAACCCCCTCCAAAACGTCCCCGTCACCGTCTACAACTTCCCCAGCCTCGAGCCCCGCGCGCTCGAGCACTACTCGTCAAGACACCTCTACCTGCCCCTGCGGAGGGACATCCTCCACCTGGCAGTCACATACGAAGGCGACAACACGCGCCAGGGCTCGGCCAACAGCAAGACGCGGTTCGAGGTGCACGGCTCCCACCGCAAGGTGTACCGGCAGAAGGGCACGGGCAAGGCCCGCGTGGGGACCAAGCAGTCGCCCCTGCGCAAGGGCGGCGGCAAGTCGTTCGGCCCCAAGCCGCGCGACTTCGGGACGGGCCTGAACCGCAAGGTGTACGACCTGGCGTGGCGCACGGCGCTGTCGTACCGGTACCGGCGGGGCGAGCTGGTGGTGTGCGAGGACGGGCTGGAGCTGCCGCTGCCCGAGGACTTCCTGGCGCTGGCCCAGGCGGGCCGGCTGGGCACGGACCTGGAGGACGGCTTCGTGGCCCGGTACCTGCGGAGCGTCATGGAGGGCCTGCAGTGGGGCCGGGGCCACGGGCGCACCACGTTCGTGACGACCGACTACAGGCCGAACCTGTTCACCAGCCTGGACGTGGCCGGCGAGCACGGCACGGCGATGGACATCGAGGACGTGGACGTCAAGAACCTGCTGGAGACGGGGAGGATCGTCATGGAGCGGAGCGCGCTGAAGGAGATCCTCAAGAAGCACCAGAGCGACCTGGTGAGCAACATCTTTATCAACGGCGTGCGCGACCAGGGGCCGGCTATTGGGACGCCTGTCATCGAGTAGGGCGTTGTGGATTTGTTGAAGCAAGTGTATGAGGATATTTGTATACGACAATACACTCGTACCATGAAGCCCGGTGCGTAAAGATTGTGGATTATACATCGTGGATTATGCAGCCCGGTACCACACCGTAGTCATCGTTCAGTACCTCAGGACGACCAAGTTGACGGTATACGTGAGGTTCAATAGGTGCTCGGAATTCGTCCTGATTATAGCTTCAGCAAGTGCTCGAGATTCGCCTACTTTAGCTTCGCTAGGTGCTCGAAATTCGCCTTGATTATAGCTTTGGTCAGTATACAAGTACTTAGACTTTGCCTTGTTCACAGCACAGTCGGCATGTACTCGAACTTCGCCTACTTGTGTCTCTTATCCTTCCCGGACAGCTATTCAAGACTGACAGCGATATCGGAATCCATGGTAGACTTGGATGGTGACAGATGCAGGTGAAGAAGCCAGGATGCTTGAGGATGAGCGCAAGTCATCAAGCTCTAGCTAGGAATTTCATAACATGATCAGTACCATACTAACCAGACGATCAAATTACTGCGATACATGGAGACTAAGTGAACTAGAACCATAAAGGACTTGTGTTGGCTGATGGGAAGTACTCGGACGAACTCCGCGGGTTCTAAGAATAGTTTCGCCAGGTCCAGCGCTGCTCGAGGAGCCTCGATAGATTCTAATCGTGTTCGAAGTTACGATCCGGTCTGGTTTCGAGTAGATGAATAAATATATGCATAGCCATATTCCAATACTTATGATGCTGGGCTACGAAGGCGCTGTCAACTCGTGGTTTCCCCCCCCCCCACCCGTGGACAACCCCCTTCGCAGGGTCCCGGCAGCAGGGTCGCTCAGGGTTTCGGAGCCTTCCCTGACTTATATCGTTCGAACGTTCATTCACAGCTCTAAAACCAACGACTCTCACATACTGACGCATCGTCTGCCCTCATGGCACGCCACCAACTGTCACCTTTCGGGTGGATTGCAATCCTTGCGCGCTTCCAAGGTCCGGCCTGAAACTGAAGACCACAGCCCTTCTTATTTTTAGAATGGAGCATCGACGCACGCGGGCTGTTATGGGGGCCAGAAGGAAGGTGGCAGGCTCGATTGCGGCGAATAAGCACGCCTCTTGGTAATAGCCACCGCGGCACGGATCTTGCACGGGTCGACCTAGTCTTGGTGCAGACGATCTGCCCCTTGAAGGGAGTGTTTCCACGTCCCAGCAACGTGGTCGCCACTGGGTTTCATTCTTGAGAGAAACAAGCAAGGGGTGCCTGATCGCTCTAGACGGGTTCGCACATGTCCTGAGATCACTCCCAACGTACGGATTTAAACATCGATGTTGGCACATATCCGGTTATCAAGGTCGGCGATGGACGTGTGGTTATATCGGTCTCGCCCCGGCCTGGCCAGCCTGGTGGAGTGCCGTCTGGCTGGACGGGTGACTTCAAAATATATCACCGGTAGGTATTAGTTCTTGTGTCTCCTGTCTCTTGGCTATCCTCCCCTTCGTTCACTGTCAATATTCGACACCCCCGACTGCATTGACCGAGGATTGCTACTTTTCGGACATATGCTATGTAGTCTCAATGTATTCACTACAATTGCTTCTTCTTTTCATCGGTATTTCCTATCCACATTTCGTGTTCGCGTCAGAAGACCACAGTACGAGTATCACAATACCAAATGACATTCCTTTGGACTTCCGACCTACCTTACGCCGTACCGATGACACGAAATTCTCTATCTCTTCGCGGGACTCGACTTCGGACACTTGCCCTTCCAACTACAAGCAGTGCGGCAACGGACTTCCCAGTGGTTTTTGCTGCAGTTCCAGCGACTCCTGCATATCTCTGGCCGACAATACGAGTGCCCTATGCTGTCCCAAAGGGTCAGGAACGTGCTCCTCGATCAGGCCCATTACCTGCTCACTCGAAGTTCAAAACGCCACGGCCTACCCGACCAGCTCTCTGCACACAGTAAACCTAGATGGACAGCTACCAACTTGTGGGAATGACACCTCGGGCACGCAAACATGCTGCCCCTTTGGATATGAATGCAATGGGAACTCTGTTTGTGTCGTCGCCGTCACCGAACCCGAGACTCCGGTTTCGACGGGCACTTTAGCCACCGCAATGACGACCCTCTCCGTGTCCAGCATGAGAACGACGGCCACGAGTTCAAGCGGGAGTACCGATGCCTTAGTCACAGCAGAAGGTACCTATTCGCTCATCATGCCGACTTTTGTACCCGGATCCAACAAGCACTCTGCTTCCAACTCGTCAAGCCGGTCCAGATCAATAGGGATCGCCGCTGGGTCTGCCGTGGGCGGTGTCGCTGCTCTTGCGGGCTTCTTGGTATTTGCCTGGGTGAAAAGGAGGGGCCTTATGGAGAAGGTCAAGGAGCAACGGCAATCAATTTCCCGGAGGTTCTCGTCGACTCCACCACCATTGCCTCCAAAGGAAGCCCATCAGATCGCAAGGAAGAAGCGGAAGTCAATGCTCAGCTGGGTACCTTCGGTCATCAACCGTACTCCAGTTGAGCTGCCTGCAACACCTGTGTCTTATAGTGCCTGGAACAACCAATGGAACGGTGTGCAGCCTCCGAATATGGCTCACCGGCTTTATCCGCGAGACTCAATGAGCGTTCCGGAACGCTATGAGCTTGATGCGCGATGGTTGCCTCAGAATGTGCGTTGAAAGGGCTCAATTCCCTTGTGATGAGGTCTCGGAGAGACGTATAGAATCAATCATTTATTCTTTATCTGACTGGTTTCAAACGCTATGTTGTGGTTATTCTCCGTGTGCTCTTATCAACCAGAACAAAAGACGTCTTACAATAGGCAGTAAGGAAACTTCCGGCCGTTTCTTGATCTTATTTGAATGGTCCAACCAATACGGTGTTGAGAACACGGGTAACCTGAGCAGGTGCTCGGTGGATAAATACTCTGCGATCACAGAACAGGAGACAAGACACGCAAGGGATAGGCCTTGCCAGACATCATGTTCGGGCGTGGCCTCTTAGAAGTGCGTCCAGCAAATTTCAATATGGACCGAGAAAGAGGTCACCGCAAAGTTCTGTACGATCTGGCGTACAAGTGGACACCCTTGGGCCCTGTTATCCTCTTGTTCATCATCTGCACGACGTTGCTGAGCGACTGGGGGCAACTATCCCCTCCCGTGGTCATTGCTTTCTGCACCACGGCTGGGATCCTCGTCGCCTTCTTTGCATTATCTCACTTGATCCTCTACTGCACCAGGATAAAGGACGCTGTGGACCTGGAAAAGGGCAAGCGTAACAGCAGCAGCGGCATCTCGAGTTCAGATCCGGATGGAAGCCCACCGGCAAGTCAAGTTCCGCGACAAAATGTTGAAGATCACGGGCAGTCTCAAGGACAGGAGCAACAAATTCGAGCCAAGGACAGACAGAAAGTAAGTCAGATATAATCACAATGTTAAGGCCTAAACCTCTCTCAGCTTTCCCCCTAACTCATAGCTGGTTTTAACATACAGACCCAGGTCGGTAAAGTCTCTCCCGTGGAGCCACTGCGGCTCCCGTTGCGAGTGGTCAACGGCACACCCTCACCTCATCCAACAATCAGCCTTCATCCACACGTGCAAGAAAGCGTCCACAGCCATGCTTCCGCGGTTCCAAAGCCTCTGTCCATAAACAAGATTCAGACCGGACCTTCTGTGGGCGGTGTAGGTCAACACAAATACCAGCCTCACAGACAACCAGACTTCAAGACACCGTCACAGCCGTTTCGATCTCACAATCCTCGCGACACTGTCGAGGAACGATCGTCACCGCACGCCACTGGCCTGACCCCCGAAGATGCCATGGACAACGCAGCTCGTACAATGGGCAGGGAACGACGAACCATATCTAGGGGCCAACGGCAATCCCAACCGAGGCGGCGTGGCGAGCCCTCTGTCGGGCACCACCGGCGGCGTTCCTACGCACTGGCGAATGTTCCTCCGGGACGTCGGGTTGAGAGTCAAATCTTCCTGGGGCCAGCTTCTTCCCCGACCAACCTCGCGCGGCTGTCATCTCACTGGGAGGAGGTCAGGAACCAGGTCGAGCCACAGAACCGCCCCGTAGAGCTGCCGACGGATGGGACCCAGGGTTACTTGGTTCTGCTCCAGGAGCCCGATATGACGGATTTTCTATCAAGGTGTCTCCAGGACTTCGATGCTCGACCCCGGCCATTCGAGCGATTGGGTGGTGAGATCTTGCAGAAGCCACTCACACACCGAGACGACACAGGTGCGGTTGTCCGTGACCATCCAGAGCGGCGGTCGGCCAGGATACACGATGGCCCCGTCACGATACACAGAATGCGAAGCCACAGTGCCCTCCTGGTGCAGGACTCCCCCGATGGGCTCTCGCCTCGCTCGGCTGACAGTGGATATTACTCGGCCGACAGACTACGCCGGTCGATCTCGACGCTGCAGCCCCGTGTGGTGGAGCGTGACTCCGTTTCGACGAGCTCATGGGTTGGGGCGTACTCGTTGTCTTCCCTGGGGTCTGCGTCAGAGAGGCAGTCAATTACATCCTCGGATCCTGAAGTGGACGGGTTCGTGGTTGTGCGTGGGAGATAATCGCCTGGGGGTTTGGGTGCCGGAGGAGGAAGGAAAAATCGCCTTGGAAATCATTCTCTCAGGAGCTCAGGAGAAAAGAGTATTCGCCTCGGGTGTGATGGCCTGGAGAGCAAGAGACAATCGCCTCGGAAGAGATAGGGTGAGCAGAACGAGGTATTCCCCTCGAGAATGCTGGGATGTGAACTAAAGGTAATCGCCTTAGGAGTTATTGCATAGAAAACAAGAGACAATCGCCACGGGATTTATAGCCCAAGGGCAAAGTTGTTCGCCTCGGGAGTCATGCTATCAGGAGGGTGAGAAAATCGCTTCGTGAGTATTAACATAGAGAGCAAGAGACAATCGCCTGCGATTAATGATACGAGGAGCATGAGAACATCGCCTCGGAAGTATAAGGTTGAGGAGCTAGAGGTAATCGCATTGTGACTATTGCTTATAGGAGGAATAATACTTAGTAGTTATAGTGCTATGCTTGTCAATAGGGAAAATAAAATAGGCATCGCAGCCAAGATCCTCTATCTGAATAAGAGATGAGCAAGAGTGAATAGATCACTTCACTATAGCTGTGACCTCTATTGTGCTAAAACGGAATCTTCTCTAGATATAGATGAGTATATAAACCCTTCCTCAGATGCAATATTCAGCAGACACGAATTTACCAGACGGATCTTCATCAGACAACTCTTGATCAGACAGCTCTCTATCAGACAGCTCTCTATCAGACAGCGCTTCATCAGACAATCTTCATCAGACAAATCTTTATCAGACAAATTCTCATCAGACAACCCCCCCCCCCCTCTACCCAAGATGGATAAATACGGCGTAATCGTTACTGGCCACGAGCAGGGCTGTGGCAACGATCCCATCGGTGATGTATGGACGAGAATCCCTGACACGCGGACACTGAGCTGATACATATATATTCGCAGTACCTCACCGACAACCTCGCCGACCCCATGACCGGCGACGTCGCCGCCAACCTCGCCGCCGCCCCCCACCTCCGCGTCACGTACGCGGACGAGTTCCTCCCCGTGCCCCCGTGCCTGGCCGTGCAGTACTGGAACCGGGCCTTCAAGCGGGCCGATTCGAACCCGACGAAGAAGGGCAAGAGGGCCAAGGCCCGGAGGGAGAGGCAGGACGGCACCACCTACCGCGAGGCGCTGGCGCTGGTGGTGGGAGATCTCGAGCGTGCGGCACGAGAATACAGGGCGCTGGGACGTTACGGGGTTTCCGAGAAGAGTGGAACCCTGTACGCGAACCACCACGTGTAAGTCTATCCTTGGATTTCTGTGCGCAGAGAGAGGATGGGTTATAGGTGTGCAGTAGGCTGACGTGATTATAATAGCCTGTGCAACTGCTTTCTCAACTGCCTCAGAGAGCACGACGTCGAGTTTGATCAGGCGAGGTGGAGGTAGGGGTGAATTTCGGGCACCTACCTAGGCTATGAATGAATGAATGAATGAATGCGATTCTCGAGGACACATCAAGGCTGTAAATGTGAATTTCGAGCACGTACTGAGGCTGTGATGGTGGTGAATTTCGCCTGTGTGAGAGGGCAGACAGATGAGTGCAAAGGATGAGTTCCTCGGCGGGGTTGGTTTCTAAAATCCGGACCATATGCTCAGTGACCGTGTCAAGTAAGGAGCCACGGAATCCCAGAGATGATTTTCTTTTGCGAAAAATGCGAAGCTGTATTGCATCTGGTATCAAACCCCCAACGCCTAGTCATGAAACCTCTCTCTAAAGTGTTCCCCGGTAGCTCATGCGTAACTGCGCTCACAGGATCTCCTCATCCTCGTCATCCTGGGGCGGTGGTGCCGCCGCAGGGGCGACGGCAGCTCTCGCAGAAGCCCTCGTCACTCTTGTCGTAGGAGCAGCAGCGGCGGCGGTGGCAGCAGCAGCAGCAGCAGCGCCCTGGTCGGCATCGCCCATCTCGTCGTCAAAGTTATCCACCTCCTCGACGTCCTCCTCCTCCTCGTCATCAGCACCACCATCGCCCAGCCCGGCGAACATGTTCAGGCTCGCCCTGCCGCCGGCGCCGCCAGCGGCGACGTCCCCTATGGACCCGTTGACCTCGTCCCACGCCTTCTTGCGGCTGGCGATCTCGGCGGCGGACCTCTTGCTCTTCTGGATCTTGAGGGCCGTCCTGTCGACGACGTGCTCGGCGCGCTCGAGGCCCCTCTCGTGGCGCTTCCTGGCCTTTGTGCTCAGGACCGACTTGCGGCCGCGCTTGGTCCTCTTGGTGACGCCGGCGCTCTGGTGGATGCCGAGGACCGAGGGCCGGTTGTTGACGGACTCGGATGGCGGCTGGACCTCCTTGAGGGACTTGTCTGTGTTGATGCTCGGTGATGTGGCCCGGCGGGCTGCGCGGGAGTGGAGGGAGGGCGCTGGGGAATCGTAGGGTTAGTGGATGGGGCAGGATGCTTGCATGCATGCAAAGGGACGGATTGCGTTGGCGAGGAATGGCCGCGGATTGTATTGGTGGCTTGCTCACCTTTGCCCTTCTTTGCGTTTGTCTTGGCCATTTTGTTTCTTGTTATATTGATTTCCTGATCAGTGTGTTGTATGGACTCGTGTGGAGGTGGTTTGGAAGCAATGCGCTCGTAGAAGGGCGGTATCATTCGAAAGTTTCTGGTATCGATAAGGAATTACGAGCAATCGGTTCCCAAAATAAAACGGAGATTTGCAGATCATTACCTATAAAGTTAATCAAGTACCCAGGTATCTTCAGGGGTCCAGCCGCGTGGTACCGTACTCGAACCCCCACGCTAGAACATGAGGCTCAAGAGTTCCCGCGGCATCATCCCTGTTGAAGGAGCTGGGACTTTATCTCGGTGCCTATGTCGACTCCCAGCACTTGAGGTACCGTCCAAAAGACTACGTCCATATCGCTTGGGCGCTACATATTGGCAGGGAAGATGGCCCCATTCAGCTAGCTCCCAGAAGCCTGATATGAAGATGGTGCTTGGGCTGAGGCTTGGGTGAGTATGGCCTGCCTGTCGAGTAAGGGGTTTCTGATCTGATTGGACTTGTCATTCATCCAGGAGCCTCCACAGATCGCAACTCAGGACTGCCTGAAAATGCACATTTGTGCGGAACCTGAGCGGGACTCATGATAATGTAGCAGCCCGCTTGATTAAAACTTCATTACAAGTAACGTACAGAAGAAGTAAACCCGAAAGGCTTCAAGGGAGTAGAACCAATACCACCTGGACCATCAGGAGGTATCAAGAGCAAGCTATCGAAACATGGTGCAAAAACAAAAACCTCAAAAAAAGAATCGGATAGCTACAACTGGTTTCGATCCAGCGACCTCCGGGTTATGAGCCCGGCGCCTTGATTTGATGTTAGCGTTGTTTGTGATGAATCGGATTTAGTGGTATAACTCACTCTTCCCCTGAGCTATGTAGCTGTGTATTTGGTGATGTTTTTTCGTGGCCTAGGGCTGTTTATATCAGTGACTCACTCAAGCACCAAGCTCGAGAGCTCGCCATTGCACAGTGTGGATCGAGCCTCGGAGGGTCTGTGTGGTGCAGGACAAGGTCAGCCCTGTCAGTCAGCCAGTGCACATGGTCAGTGGGTCTCCAGCGGGTTCGGTCGTTGTGGGTCCATATATCTGGGGTAAGGGATCACTACATAGGTACCTACCCTAGGTATGTACCAGCCGTACCTGGGCCTAAACAAGTAGCGATCAGAATGACCCTTGGAACACTGCAGCACTGTTGATGTTCATTATTTACTGCATACAATGTTGCATACAACCCGTGGACCTTGGAATACCTGCAACAACCCTGCTAAATGAATAGCCAGCTAGGTATAACTGCCAAGCCTGCTTATGTCTGATAATCGCGTGAAGCATGCCTCCAAATCAATCACAACTCTGGTGTCAAGATTATGATGCACCAAAGTTTATGAGGTATGCATGCATTTGGTTTAACAGCCATCACAGGGACAGAAACACATCCCCAGTATGGATGGATTTATGCAAGCAAATAATTCTACCTGATGATCAAAGCGAACAAAATACATAAAGCCTTATCTCATTGAATGACCCATTCAATCAACTTCCAGGACACAACGGTCAAAGTTCTCCACCAGTACACCATCTTGCGAACCGTTCCATATCTACCACCAACCCCGTTGACCTAGTGGTTGTTGAAGATAATTCCATATACTACCATCTTCTCATAGGCAAGCTAGCGACTCTAACTTCCAAGTTGCATCAAGATGCCAGACCATAATACCAGCCGCCACAACCGCGGCAAGAAGGCAACGGGAACCGAGGACTGGGTCAAAGTCCCTAGAGATCTCGAATGGAAGGAAGACCTGGTCGAGGAAAGCACAAACTCCCTCCCAAGTCAGTCTGCAGCCACCAGCGAAACGGAGCTAAAGTCGACATCTGTGGGCAGCCTCCTCAAGGAGTTCTGCCTCAAGGTCGTCAACACGAGCTCATCTGGGGTGGGAAGGAGGGCGGGCGGACCTGGGGCAGGAGACTCAAGTCGCGAGTAGCATGGCGGAGGGAACATACATCATTTCTGGGTCTGTCAACGACAGTGTTACGATATCAGGTACTACGCTACGCTTTCTGTACGAAAAGGGCATCCGCATGGGCTTGATGGCAGCGAATCGATGGGAGGCAATGATCCGGGCCCCGAATTCTATCCCCTTCTCAGCTTGTCTGATGGTCAGTCCTCCCAAGGCTAAGTGAAGCAGTAGACTGGTCTAAAACGATTGTACCATGATGTATTGCGTTCAATTTCTCTAGTCCGGTTCTGATATGTCCCACGGCGCCGCCCACGGACTAATCGATTGTGCCTTCACTTTTTTCTTTCCTTATAAAGCAATCTCCATGGTCTGTTTTTCTAACATACTTCCCTGATTGTTTTCCTGAACATGCATCAATCCATTGCCATAGTTCACCTAATAAGGACAGTCATCCGAAATAACTCATTTCACTTACCAAGGAGCTGCATCATAGTCATCATATAACTCATCTTGATACACCTTCCAAGATCATCTCCATAAACAGACCAAAATGGCTACGGATTCTCAAAACATTTATCCTACACAACCGACGAGCTCTCCTAGTTCAAGCCAGGACTTGGCGTTAGCTGATCAGCTAGCAGCAGCTATGAAAGAAGTTGATGCTACTCTACCGGCATCTTCTGATGGCGCGCACATAGAAGATACGTCGAAGTCAAATAACGGAAGAGGACGGGCGGCAGCAAATCGCAAGCGAAAAGCTCCTGCTCACCCTTGCGCCCCAACTCAACGCCGGGCTCGCAATGCGGGCACATCCACAGTAACACAGGCACCTCAGACCTGGGCGAGGCCTCTATCCAGCCACCCTCTTGTCGACTGTCGTCTCTCGATCCGGCAACATAGACCAGGCCGTTATCCCACGAATCGGTTCCAACCGGCGTCTAACGTTATAGCCTTCCCCCTATACAGACACCTACCTGTCGAGCTCCGGTAGATTATACGAGATCTCGCGGTTCAGGGGCGCCTGGAGTACATCAGACATATACCGCCGCCGCGAGGCAGGCCCGCCCCTATAGCGTGTGTGAGCAGGGACTTCCAGTCGGCTATCGAGAAGGTCCTATTCGACACAGCGTGCGTGATCTGCCCTCCGCGGGATATCTCTCCCTGGCTCTACGGGCCTGCAGACTTCTTAGATATGGTCCGTGGTCACCGCCGTATTGATGTTAAGAAGATCTTTCTAACTGTCGGGCCGGAAGATGATTTAGGTTACGACATCGATACCTGGTGGGGATACGTCTGCTCTGGGGCCCGTTTCTACCTGCGCCTCCTTTCGGAGTGGGCCGTGGCCACCCCCCAGCCGAGCCAGCTGACGCTCGTCGTGAGCTGGTACCCTTCCCCCCTGTACGGCGATGCGCTGCCGAGCGAGCCCCCTCTGGACTGGCCGGCCGTGCCAGCATTCTGTACCCTCTCCTTCAACCCGTTCGGCCGCGACTGCGTCGGGCCGCCTTCCTTCCTCCCCCGCCTCTGCAGGAACATGCCGAGCGTCACGGAGCTCGTGACCAGCGACCACGAGGGGCGGCCGTAGACCGGTATCGACTGGCTGGCCTACATCGATCAGTCCCAGGTGGGTAGAGGCCTCGGTCAAGCTGTGGGCAAGCTGCTGACCTCGTCGCAGGTGCGCTGCCGAAGCTCGACTCTCTCCGACTCCGAGATAGCTCTTCCCGCCGCCTAGACGGGTTCTATAGCAGGCGTATACTGCAGATCACCTCCTCCCTCCTCGAGATCAGCCATACCCTCGTGCACCTCCATGTCTAGGGGCTCGTCGACGTGGCCGCCTTCTTCCATGCCTTTAGCGGTGACGACTACGACTCCGAGGCACTCGGGATGTCAACCTCCCAGGGACCTGCTGTACAGGCTGCAAAACCTGTTGATTATAGGCAGTCTGACTGTACAATGGCCCTTGAGAAATCGGATCATTGGACAGCAGCCCTGCGTAATGACAAGCAGGTACGGATCTCGGATCTGAGCCGCAGAAGGTAGGGACGGCCTGGGCCGAGGAGGTGCCTAGTCGGGGAAGACGAGTGACGGGAAGACGAGAGCGACGACTACGGAAGATGAGGAGGAAGGGGGCATATGAGAGCACCACGCCTACCAGCTGACAGCACTGCGCAAATGGCTATTATAGATACGACTACTCTATCTGGGGTAAACGTGATATACCGGGCGGGCTATAGGTAGCGCTGGGCATGGCGGGTCCGAGGCGTATGGACCGTAGGAAACTTTGTTGTAACGTTTCCGCCTTGCTATTATGATGGCTTCTTTCTGCGCGTATCAATACACTTGATGTTGATTGGATTGCGTTGTTCATCGGCCCCGGTGAAATTCGAATCGTCTGCCTCCAAGTATCGAGGACAGCTCACATGGCACATCTTTCGTTATTCACCTTCTCGATCTACATCATCAACTTAGGAACTCATACAAGCAGTCGTAGCATTTGCCGAAAACGCACTTTGAATCAGTATTCCTCGCCGATGCCGCCCTCGCAATAGACCTATGATGACGAACCTTACCTCAGCCATCGATGTTCTGCGTGTCTCCATCCCCAGGGTACCACGGGTGGAGAGGAGTTTCCCTGTGCCCTACCAGTTCACCGCACGCGCGGTCACACCTGCATATTGTCGCTTACATTAGCTTGCCGTCAGAAGATCCAAGAAGCAAACAGCCCTGCTGACCCCTTGAGATGGACACGGCCATGGCATCCTTGACGCAGTGCGAATGTCACCGACATCGCGAGGAACCTTACGGATTTCTTGCGCCTGTCATGGCAATGCTGCCGCTTGTCTACCCGGTGTGGGCCGATACCAGGGTTGTGCAGTCTGTATATCTATCGTGGGGAGAGCTGCGGAAGGGGAGGGGGTCGATGGAGACTGCCCAGGTGGTCCGTCAATCAAAGACATGTATCGTTTTGCGAGGCGAGGCGACACGAACACTGTTGTTGACGACGAGGGGTGTGTTTTCGGGAAGGATGTCATGTTGAGGTTGATGAACGCGAGAATCACCCAATTCTCATGTCTTCTCACATTCCTGGGCCACCCGCACAGCGTTGTTTACGGCATGGCTGGGCCGACTGCGGAAGTTTGGCCTCAATAACACAGTTGGAACCATACATACTGAGTTCTAGATGAAAGCCATGCACACTCCAGATGTCGGCTGGAAGTCAAGCTCATCCGGCCACTGGGCCCAGGATTTGAAATCATCCGTAAACACAGGAATGTGTGTCGTCATCACAGGCCCAACCTTCGGCATGAGACCATGGGAGTCTATTGTTGACAAATGCATCAATATCAATCGCAAGAACGCATAATACATATCTGGGTGGGCAATCCATGGATGTTGAGAAAGGCGGAGGAGCACATCATGGCACGGGGCAGCTTCAAGGATGTAGCACCCCTAAGACAAATTACTTACCCGCTGTGGGTAGCACTGCTGCAGTGGAACAGTAGCAGCCAGAGCCCCACGCATCAACTGAAAGGCGCTCCTTGATTTCTAATCGCGAAGGCCTGACGTAAGTCTACCATAGTATAAGTTGCGACTGATGTCAACCAAGAGGCATCTTCCAATCCGTCTGTATCGACTTGAAGACTGAGCAAAATAAGATAACATCTCTACAATGGCCGGCCAATCCGATATTCACCTGTGTAAGTTTACTACGCTAGTAAGGTACCTCCAAGCTCGATCAACTGAACCGCATCTTTACAGACACTGCCCAGACACCAAACGGGATCAAGGCGTCCATCCTCTTGGAGGAGCTCGGCCTGTCATATGAGGTTAGGAGCCCCTGATGGGTCATGCAGGGCTTAGATTGACATAGGCCAGGCCACAGAAATCGACCTCTCCAAGAACACCCAGAAGGTAAGTTGCTACGTCATGGACGAGATCTCGGAACTGTGGCTAACTCGAAACAGGAGGATTGGTTTCTCAAGATCAATCCCAACGGGAGGGTCAGTTGTCTCCATTTTCGGACTCCAAGTGATAGGAAGGGAACTAAACAACCCGCTCCAGATCCCAGCCTTGACTGACAAGCACACCGATGGGTCGACCATCCGGTTGTTCGAAAGCGGAGCCATACTGCAGTACCTTGTCGACAAGTACGACACCGAACATAAGGTGTCGTATCCTTTCGGTACGAAGGAGTATTACGAGACCAACAACTGGGTTCGCCAAAGCAATCCCATATGGAAATCCTCTACCCTTACTGACCATGACCTCAGCTCTTCTGGCAGGTAGGGGGGCTCGGTCCGATGCAGGGGCAAGCGAACCACTTCACAAGTAAGCCATTTCTTCGTACCACTTGTATCGCAGGTAAAGGACCGTCGACTGAGTGATGTCGCAGGATACGCGCCTGAGAAGATCCCCTACGGCATTTCTCGATACCAAAACGAGACGCGCCGTCTCTACCGGGTTCTGGACACCGCGCTCGCCGCGTCCGAGCACGGCTTCCTTGTCGGCGACCGCGTCACCATCGCAGACATAAGCAGCTGGGGATGGGTAGCCTCAGCCAGTGAGTACAAACACCAATACTACTTCGCTTTCCTGCCCTCCTCCTGGTGCCTTACCCGTACTGACTGCTGTGATCAACAAAAGATTGGTGTGGCGTGGATATCGATGACTTCCCCGCCCTGAAGAAATGGCTTGAGAAGCTGCTTGAGCGACCCGGATTCGAGAAGGGCCGCCATGTTCCCAAGCCGCATAAGGCGTTTGAACTGGCCAAGGCGAGTGAGGAGGAGATCGAGAAAACGGCCGCAGCCGCAAGGGCTTGGGTACAGGCCTCGATGAAGGACGATGCCAAGAAATAAGCATGCGCTTCCAGTGCATGGTGCCGTCTGATGGCCCACCACGCAGATTAGGCTGAAATAGCTTGCGAATGGCAAAGACGAGCCGCTTGACATGGAAGGGCTGACCACTTCAAAGCTGAAATACGATTCTGCACCAGTACTCTCGATCGTGCTAGGACTTTCATTCCGAGATCTACAACCCAGTGTCCTGCTCTGAAGTTGACTTCCTCCTAAATCTGACGAACCGTCAGGTTGCTCCCCAGGAACTCCCATGGGCGTCCTTCGGAGGTATGTCCAGGCGGGTATTCCCTTTCCACACCTGCAAACTTTCAACTGTTGTATTGGGCGATGATGCAGTAAGACCCAGCTCTGCTCATAGTCGCCATTTCAGCTTCTCGGTGTCTCGGCTGGGAGCTCTGAGCGAGCTCGTCTGCGTGTGAACCTTGGGCTTTAGGTCCGACACTGAGGCCGGCGTGCGTCATCGCTAGGGAGCCGCAGCAACGGCTAAATTTGCCCAGCTTGACAACCACCATGATGACGGTAAGTGATCGCCAGTGTGACAGCGCGGACTACCGGTGTTACTTCCTACCCTGTATGGGACGGTACCCTAGCATGCTCTCGATCATGGTCCCTTACTAATGCATCTTGAGTCCAGCACACTCCCTAATAACTCCGACAGGTTCTGCTAATTGTATTCATGGCTTGGAGCTTTACCCATCCCGCGATTGTACTAGTGATGATAAAAGAATACCTACCCAGGTAGCCAAATCCCAGGAGCTTTTAGGTTGCTAATACTATAGATCGTGCATCTATATCAGGACAGACAAACTATATCGAGTTCCTACCTATTATAGAAATAGACCCTTTATTGGTAGGGCAACGTTATATAACGCGGTGAGAAATAGTCGTATTCATTTCGGTTATATCTACCGAAGGAAGGAAGGAAAGAACTATCTATAAGTTATACGGAGGGAAGGTATAGGTAGGTAGGTGATTCTGCCCGTTCACCTAGGGTAGTGAATCCTATACCGCCTACCGTATCAGGTAGCCAAAACTCGCTACTATTTAATACTAGTAGTCTTCTATTATAGTAAATGACTACGTTCCTTCGCGCTTCGAATAGGCCCTTCCTTCATCGACGATTTCGTCGACGATTTCGTCGATATTTATTTCATCGAATTCGTCGCTATTTCCTTATCGCTTTCGTCGACGATTTCATCGACGGTTTCCTCGTTATAAATAGCCTCAATACTACTTGTCATGACCCACGGTCAAGGTACCAGGGGGCATGCAAGAAGAAAGGAAACCAACATGCGGCACAGCACATGAGATGTGACGGGACCCACCAAGGTCACGTGACAGGATCAGTCAGCAAGACTGGATATGTTGGATCAGGAACATATCCAACATATCCATCCCT
>LKEB01000008.1:719213-742372 GCA_003795295.1 Cytospora leucostoma | reverse complement strand
ACATAAACCCAGTACACAGCCCAAGTACCCTTTACGTCACCCACGTTGTGTTCATTACAAATAGTAACCCTCGAGGGTAAACTAAGAGGCTAGGATAATAGTATCTTCGTCGTCCTTAGTCTCGCTATCCTCGGTACCTATAATCGAGTATATAAACGCTATATCTATAAGATAATTTATAGCCCTCCGATCATCGTTATTACTAATATAGGTACCGCCTTCCTTATTATCTTAGTCCTTAGCTAGGCTATTAAAGCTATAAGCGAGTTTATAGCCTTCGTAATCGGTTAGGAAGATTATAAAGTCTTCTTCTATAGGCTATTCGCTAGAGAAGTTATAATATACTAGGTACTAGCTTCGAGATTTCTAGTATTTTTCTAGAGTATACCTTATCGACTAATATCCTTCCTTTTTATATATAAAATACTTCCTCCTTCGCTAATTATTATAGGAACCTTATCCCTAGAAGCCTCGGAATTATCCTCGGTCTTAGTAACCTTAGCCTTAGAAGCCCTTAGGTCTATTACTGAATCGTTAGTAGTTATTATTATACCGATAATCGAGGTAGTATATTTCATCGGTCTATTCCGATTCGGGTAGTATATTCTAGAGAAACTAGCCTACTCGATTCTTCTAATTAAGGGCTAGTTAAAGGGATAATTATAAGTCTTAGAAGAGCTTTTCATAAGGGGAAGTAGGTATATATAGGGTATAGAGGAATTCGGGTACTCCTTAGTATACTCTAATAATCGTTATATAAAGGATCTCGTCTCTAGTATACTTAAGCCCTAAGGCCTACTAGTATAATTATAGCCTATCTAATATAATTTAGAGGATCTCCTAGAGGGTTTTACTTATATTAATAGGGTTATTCCGAAGGCTATTAAAGGATATACTTATCTAGTTACTATAGTACTATTAACGATTTATATTAGTCTTAAAGTAAGTCTTAAGCTTCGAATATACTATAGCGAAGTTATTATATATACCGATATAGTAGATATAATAGATTTCGATACGATTAGTAAGGATATAGGGTAATATAGTATAGAACTAGTCCGGTATAATACTACTATAATAGTAGATAATTATAAAGATTCTTAGCTTATTATCTAAGAGATTATATAGTTTACTAGTCTATTTATTATTATTATCCTATACTCTCGTAAATACTATGATTTTATCTACTTCTAGTAGCCGATTTAGTACTAGATAGGGTAGAAGAGTCTTATATAGATCGTACTAAGGATCATAGGGATATATAACTTCTAATAGTATCGTTATTCTCTATTAATAGTATAGTATACTAGCCGATTCGTAGTATTAAGGAGGTTATTGATTATAGCCTTATTACTATAATTAGACCCCCTAGCTATATTAGGACTAAGGATATTATTCCTAAATACTACTTATTAGTATCGTCGTTTATAGTTATTAAGTAAGTTCCTTATATATAGGTACTAGTTCTAATACCTAGAAGCTATTTAGAGGGAAAGCCGGCTATAGGACTATTAGTAGTATCTATATCGTTACTAGTAATAGTACCTATACTATTCCCTATAGTAGTATAGTTATCGCTTTTAGTAGGATATTAAAGGTTACCGGTTATATAATTAGTTATATAGCCGGGTATAGTAGTATTGCTAGTTTATAGAGACCTTCTAAAGGTAATACTTCTACTATAGGAATCGGTCGATCTAAGTAGTTTAGTAGTACTATTTATAATACCTTTACCTAGAGCATTACTACTCTCGATAATCCCTCTACCTCGACTTTAATACCTAGTAGAAGATAAACTTTTCATAGCTCTTCTAATAGCTATTTAGGATACCTTTCCTATATAAGGAGTTCCTTAAACTACTTTATAAAGTTACCTCGATTCGGGCTAGTATAGATACCTCGTTTATAGAGGAAGAGTTTCAATTCTTTTCTCTACTCGGGATAGATTAGCCTAATAGGGGTTTCGTTCTATCCTATAAACTCTATATAGATCTTATCGAGGAGAATATTTCCTATTAGTCTCTATTAATAGATAATTTCGATTACCTTTATAATATATATTATAATTCTTACTTTATCGATATTAGATATATTAAAGGGCTTATATTAAAAGTCCTTATTAATCGCTATCTAGCTTAATATATTAACCTATGAAATCTCATATACCTTTATAATCTAGTATTAGGTAGGGGTAATATATTCTCTAATATTATAATAACTCCCCTATTTACTCTTACTTAATAGTAGTAGTAGGTATAATAGGCTAGTACTATTATTATCGGCTAGTAGTAGCGATAGGTATAATAGGTTACTACCCTTCTTAGGGGTATTCCTCTTATTATTCTTATCCGTTATTATATATAGTTATAATAATCGTTACTTAGGGTAAGTATTCGTTCTCTACTATACCTATCGATTAACTATTAGTTCGTCTAGACTATTTACTTATAAGTAGTAATCGCTTAGAATTACTATATAGTAGACTTACTTCTATTAGCCTTATTACCTAAGGTCCTTATTCTTATTCTATATAGTTCTCTCCCTCTAGATAAGTTCTACCGATAACCTAGTTCTAGCTAGGTATAGGTATATTATAGCTATAGGTATAGGTATATTATAGCTAGTATAGTTATAAATATATAGGGGGGGGGAAAGTATATTACTTATAAGTAAGCCTATAGTACTAATAGCTATAGTAATAGTAATAAGGGTAATATCGCTATAAGTATCGAGAATCTCTTTATAGTAAAGTTTGCTATATACGAAGAGCGAAGAAGTTCATATATAAGGGAAGGTTTATATAGTCGCGAAGTCGTAAGGTCGCGAAAGAAGTAAGTTCGTATATAGCTAAATTAGGCCGTTTATATAAGGGAGTTTATAAAGTAAGGGAACTCATATAAGATCGAAGTTCTCGGTAAAGTTAGTATTTTATTTATATATAGTAGAGCACGCTTAAGGTTTATAGTTTCCTTCCGAAGGGGACGCTCTAATCGTCGATAATCGGAAAGGTCTTTCGAGTGATCTCAGGTTGATTTCGGGTATTAATAAGGTCGCGATCGGTCGCGAGCGTACTATTAAATCGTCCTCGATCTTCATATAGGCCTTGATTCCTTAGGGAATGCTCTAATTATTCCGATAATCCTTAAGGGCGATCTATCTTCCTTCCTAGCTATTAGAGATTACCTCTATAATTACTGATCAGTATTAGTAGGGCAATATTATATAATACGGTGAGAAATAGTCGTATTCATTTAAGTTATATCTACTGAAGGAAGGAAGGAAAGAACTATCTATAGGTTATACGGAGGGAAGGTATAGGTAGGTAGGTGATTCTGCCCGTTCACCTAGGGCGGTGAACCCTATACCGCCTGCTGTATCAGGCAACTAAAACTCGCTGCTATTCAACACTATATATAATATATTTATAGACAGAAGAATACCTCTCTCGTTTCAAGTTTCCGTCATGCTTGATAGGGTATCTCGTCGTGAACGAACACTATGGACTAATCGCACTTGGCTGACGAAGTGAGCCAGCCTCTCTTCACCAACAGTCTTGTCCTCCATCATCTCGACTTAGATGAGGACTTAACGACCTCTCACAACACTACGAACACTCCCTCCTGAGGCCACACACGATGTGGTCCCAACTGGAGCCCACCCCTCCACATATAACCTACCTGACCCTCGCCGGTTTCCTGATCCTCTTCTGCCTCTTCTCCCTTCTGATCCGCGACCGCCTGCACCTCTCCGAACCGCCTCTAGCAGTCCTCTTCGGCATCCTCCTCGGCCCAGCCCTCCTCAACATCTTCTCCCCCCACCAAGACTGGGGCCTCGACGATGTCTTCACCCAGGAGTTCACCCGCCTGATCCTAGGCATCCAGTGCTTCGCCCTGGGCATCGAGCTCCCCGCCATGTGGTTCACCCGCCGCGCCCACTGGCGCTCCGTCCTCTGGCTCCTCGGCCCCGTCATGACCTACTCCTGGGCGGCGACCACCCTCCTCGCCCGCCTGGTCTTCGCCGCGAGCTGGCCCACCTCCATGATCATCGGCGCCTGCCTGAGCCCCACGGACCCCGTCCTCGCGGCCAGCGTCCTGGGCGCCTCGCGCTTCAGCGGCCGCGTGCCCCGGCGCCTGCGCAGCCTCCTGGCCGCCGAGAGCGCGTGCAACGACGGCGCGAGCTTCCCCTTCCTGTACGTCGGCCTCTTCGTCTTCGAGCACCGCACCGCCGGCCCCGCCGTCAGGGACTGGGTCCTCGTCACGGTGCTGTACCAGTGCGTCCTGGGCCTGGCTGTCGGGTACGCCGTCGGGTGGGTCGCGAACCGGCTGCTGCGCTTCTCCGAGCGGAGGGGCTACGCCAGCAGGCCGAGCCTGGTCGTCTTTTACCTCGTTCTCGCGGTCCTGTGCGTCGGCGTCGGGAGCACTCTCGGCCTGGACGATTTCCTCGTTGCCTTTGGGGCGGGCATCGGCTTCGCGCACGACGGATGGTTCTCGAGGAAGGCGGAGGAGCAGGGTGACGTGCCCTTCCGGCACATCGTCGACCTGGTCTTGGACTCGACCGTCTTCGTCTACTTCGGCTCCCTGATACCGTGGGCCTCCTTCGTCGCCGGGTCGTCGCCGGGAGTGCTGCAGGGGCACATCGGACTGGGCGGGCTGGCGCTGTTCCTCGCGCTCGTGCTGCTGTTCAGGAGGATACCGGTTGTGCTGGCGCTGCACGTCGGCAGGCTGATACCGGACGTCAAGACGTATAGGGAGGCGCTCTTCTGCGGTCACTTCGGGCCCATGGGCGTCGGTGCCCTGTTCCTGTCCATCGAGGCGAGGGCGCGCCTGGAGACGGGGACATCGAGACCGTTGCCCAGGCCGAGGCCGCCTGTCGGGCCGCCGTATGATGACACGGATGTAGCGAAGGCTCTGGTCTGGCCGGTTATCTGCTTCGTTGTGCTTGGGAGTACGGTGGTCCATGGTCTGAGCGGGCTGCTTATCAGCCTGGGCGGCCATCTGAGTAGGGAGGAGGGCGAGCGAGCACCGCTACTTGGGGGCGAGAGCGAGGGCCTTGCTGGTATGGTCCATGATGAGGTCGAGAGTGATATTGATGATGAGGTTGGCAATGGGGTGATAGCATAGATGCTGGTCCTGGAGTCAAAACGATAAACATATAGACAACTCAGGTTGGTCATTACTGGGTGCATTTGAATCCATAAGGTTCCCGTCCCATTATGTACTTCGGTATCATAGGTCAGTGCCATCTATATCTGCCCGACTGCAATGATACTGAGACCTCTGGTCCGTCCCAAATGCCTACACGGTGTTTTCTTCTGGAGGAGATGGTCGCCCAGACCAGCTTCGACTTGCGGAATCAAGCGAGGAATGTTTCCCAAACAATGCAGTCATCAATTTGCGTCAATCACTACAGCTCTGTGTCCGATCACAATGATATATATATGCTTCTCGGCTCCATAATATGGCCTCGAGCCAGCATGATGACACGGCAGGGGTTGACCGTCTGCTCAGTGCTCTAACAACAATATCACAATTCGAGGTCAGAGAGTCAGCACGTCCGGAACCAGGATTTTGCTATGTATGGCTATCTCCAGCATGGAGTCGAGATTAGCATTGTATATAGTTCATCATCAGATCAGCCGAGAGGCCAAATTCTACTGTGGGAGGGTTTCTACCAACTCCGGATGGTAACCCCACCCTCATATATTAACGTTATCTTCTGATTCTAGGAAGATCCAATCAGGTCATTGGAGTTTCAAGTTTTGATGTTATTCTGTCCAGAGACTGACCGACCCTCCAATCTCTGTGGAGATGTTCCGACACTCCGAGCACTTACAAGCATATCTAGGACCCACTTACACGTCGACGCGTTACACTCGCGCAACTTCAACATAACAACTTCCATCTGACCTGACCACACGGATCAGCATAGCTACGGCTCCAATAACTGATACTCTCAGTCGTATCACCCGTATACGAGATGGGTCAATGGGCATTTTATGCCGTTCAAAAGGGCAGACAGCCCGGCGTGTATCAGATCTGGTCCGAGTGTGAAGCGCAGATCAGGGGGTTCAGCGGCGCAAGATTTAAAGGCTACCAGACACGAGAGGGAGCCGAGGATTATGTTCGCGGAGGAACTGATCTGCCCGGTGCGGGAGGCGCTTCAGGGGTCAAAGGACCGGTGGCATTGGGGAGTGTGCCCAGTACGGCACCAGTGGCAGCCCGGAGCGTCAACGCAATTTCAAGGATAGCAACACTACCGTCCTCGTCATCGCAGACTCCAGCCTCGTCGGCGCCGGTGAGGGGTATGATCGGTCTGTCGTCGGAAGTGCTATCCTCACTCCTGAATATCAACTCGTCAACGCCTCCGGCAACAAGTGCAAATGGCTTGTCGACAACAGCGCCGCCATCCTCCTCAGCAGCACCGAGCCCCAGCTCCTCGACGCCCGCGAAGAGGAGCATCAACGGCCTCTCAGCAATAGCCTCGCGGTCTCCAGCAGTGACACATAGCCCCAAGCCCACAGTGCCTGCGAGAAGCAGCATCAACGGCCTGTCAACGCCAGCATCGCAGTTCCCGGCAGCAGTACCGAGCTCCAAGCCCACAGCGCCCGCGAGAGGGAGCATCAACGGCCTATCAGCCGCGGCAGCAGCGCTCTCCACCCTCCCATCCTCCAGCCCCTCGTCCAGGTTCTACGCCGTCGCCGTCGGCAGGCAGCCAGGCGTGTACCTGACCTGGACCGAGTGCGAGGCGCAGGTCAAGGGCGTCCGCGGCGCCGTGTACAAGAGCTTCGCGGACCGCGCGGGGGCCGTGGAGTTCGTGGCCGTGCACGGCGGCGACGGCGGGGGACACTTCTCGCAGTTCGAGGGCGAGGGCTTCAAGCCCGATAGCTCCGCGCCGTTTGTGGAGGAGTTTGGGCGCCTGTCGTCGTCGCAGGGCTGGGTGCCTGGGTCCCAGGAGTATAAGAAGCAGCGCGCGCGGGCGATGCGGAATGAGTTGAGGAGCTATTACTTCAAGTCTGAGCCGGCGGTGGTGGCCAAGGTGGAAGGGGATGGGCATAAGAGCCTTGCGCTTGCTGCTGTCAAGGAGGAGGAGGAGGAGGAGGAGGGTGAGGAAGGTGGTGAGACGATTACTGTTATCAAGATAGAAAAGGCAGAGGATGGTACTGTCATCAAGCAAGAGAAGGGAGAGGATAGCAAAGCCAATCCTGCCATCAAGAAGGAGGAGGATGAACCCGAGCCATACGACGAGATCCGGAACGAGCAAGAGTTGGCACTGTTGGATCTCCAAGGATTTCAAAGGATGTGTCGTGAGGTCGGCAAGGAGCCGGCAGATAGCATCGAGGGATGCCGGATGGCACTCAAAGAGACGCTCGTCAACATCGTGGACTTCATCGACGTCCACCGGACGGGCCAGAAGATCGAGGTGTGGACGGACTTCGAAGCGTTCGCGAGGTATACCCTACGTTCCAACAAAGACAAGATGATACACAAAGAGTACGCGAAGGACGATTCGTTGCTGGAGTGTTTCCTGGTGAACTTTGCGGAACATCGCGCGGCCGCCATGGGGGTGGGGAGACCTCCCAGCCGCAAACGGAGGTCCGCCGGGCAACAGGGGCGGGACAGCAAGAGGATGCGCCGCTGGTGGTAGGATTGATACGGATGGCTACCTCTACGGTGTGAAGTCTTCCGTGCGGGAGCAATCAGTACAATCCTAAAGACCATCATCGTGGCCCATGGGTCTTGCGGCGTGCAAGCCTCTTCAAGCTCTGTCCTTTCGGAGAACTTGACAACCCAGTTCGTGGCCGTCGACACATTACATGAGGCCTGCACGGGAAACATCAGAGTATGAACGGAATTATATATTATCTGGAGTGGGCGTTAGTAGGGGGCTTCAATGTCGGGAGTTATCCAGCAAGGAAGCCGGGAACGCATGAAACGACCCTTCTTGGGACACGGAGGACCAACATAGAGCAAGGCTCACTGAGATCAGATTAGAAAGTTCAACGACGCAGAAGATGCAGTGTCATCTTTTGCCTTGTCAGATCGCTACAGCAATCACATGCTTCAGAGAGCTGAACCAGCCTGATATACGCCCTCTCGGAGCCCGAAACGCGGTCAGCAATCGCGGCGCGAGAACATGACTACATTGGGTACACCGCAAGAGTCCCTTAAAAGCACGACTCGGATGTCACGAAGGTGTTGTATAGAACCCTCGCGGCCCGGAGAGCGAACGAGCCTCGGACGTCTTTCCAACGGGTGATCGAGAATGGGACGCCAATACAATCGCTACTGCGGCGGCCTTCCTGCTGCTGAATGGCACATATGCATCGCCCCTATAGGCTGTTATCGCAACAACCGACCTCGTAGGATAAATATCTTTGCCATTACTAGTCCCGCTGGCTCCTGTATTCTATTTCTTTTGCCGTCCATCATGCTCTCATAACCCGGCCATGCTACTACTTTCCCACTTCACCTGCCCACTACCCCCTGCCCATTCCGGCCTAGAACAGCCCCAAGAGGTCCTCGCTACCCCCGCCACCACCCTGCGGCGGCTGTCCACCCGTCCCCTGGGGATGCAACTGCTGGCCGGGCGGTGGAGGCGCCAAGCCCCCGCTGAGATCTAGTCCCGCGAACCCGTTCGTCACATCACCCAGGCCACCACCGCCCAGTGGCGACGGCGCCGCTGCGGCAGCCGCCGACGACGACGAGGGGCCTGCAGTATCAAACAGACCCATTATGTCAGCCATACCGCCCGATGCGCCGCCGCCAGCCGGGCCGCTGCCCACCGTCGGGCTGGCGACCCTGTCCGGCGTGGCCGTCGCGCTCTGCCCCTCCTGGGACGCGGGCGCCGCCCCGTCGAAGTCGATGTCGAGCAGGTTCTCGATGTTGCTCTGCGGCGGCGCGCCCTGGCCGTTGGCGGATGCCCGCGCCGCGGCGACGGAGGCGGCGATTGGGTTCTCGGCGGCCTCTTGGCGTTGCTCCTGGATGGCTGCGCGCTGGATCTCGTCGGCGCCGAAGCGGCCCTTGCCGACGAAGGACTCGGGGGGCTTGTGGTAGACCGAGGCGAGTGTGGACAGCTCTCCAAGGAGCTGTTCTAGAAGGGCGGGTGGAAGGGCGGAAATGGTGGTGGATATGGCGGGTTTTTGGGAGAGGATGACGTTCTGGCGGGTAGTCAGTATCGATTAAGCCGGGCAGACAGGCAAAATTCACGATGACATACCTTTGCGATGTCGAGGTCGCCCGACAGCAGACGCCAGTAGACGTAGGCTCGATCCCGGATGTCTGGGTTGTCATTGTCCGCTGTTGCTTGCTGCAGCACTTTCTGGACGAGGCCTTGGTTGTTACTTGGCTTCTTGAGGAACAACTTGACTACTGCAGTGAGAATTTGCAGTTGCGTCTGAAATGGCAACACTGTCAGCTCTGTTCCCAACACCACGGTCCGTGCTGCTGGCTTACCTGTGTAAATTCTTCCATGAAACCATCCACGAAACCTGCTAATATCTCATCCGCATTGTTGATCTTCTCGGCATACTCGCCAACGATCCAGATCAACGAGCCTCTCGCATCGTGTTCGTCCAGCTCATCAATGTGTTCGCACAGCGTGGGAATGACTCCCTCGTATCCAGGGTACTTTCTCAGAATATCCTTGATCACCACAACGGCCTCCTGCACGACATAGTTGACCTTGGTTGCTATCAGATCCAATAGCGCATTGACACACTTCTCGCTTGCGCTCTCGATCTTGATGGCCACCTGGCCGATGGCCTTGACTGCCCGGCGTACGAAATCCATATCGACTTCTAGGGCATACTCCTTCAATTCTGCTAGCAGAGCCTCGAAGTTCTTCTCGTTCGCTATGCGGACCATGATCTCGAGCTTCTGGAGCTTGACGTAAGGCGGATCGTTGTATTTACAGAAGAATACCCGGAGCTCTTTGCTGAGAATGTCTGGCTTTGCTTGCAGTAGGAGATCGATATTTCTCAGGGCGACATACTGGACTTCGGGTGCTGACGCAACAAGGGTCACTGTATGAAGTTAGTACGTTCCCATGCACGCTTTCCTCCCAGAAGTCCTGTTCAACGTACCTAGAGGAGGTGCCATCTTCTTAAGATACTGGCGAACCATTTCCGGGCTAATGATTCTCATGTGAATGAACACCACCTTCACAGCCGCGAGCACTACGCTGGGGTTGACGTGCTGAAACTGCGGCGCCACCCTCTCGCAAATGTGCTCCGACTCCTTGACATCAGCCGGCGGGTAGTCCGCCAGCGTCGACAGGATCGTGACTCTCCCCCACTCGGTACACTCCGCAATCGCCATGAGCAGCTTCTTCAGCATCGCCGGTGTCACGATAAGGGCCCTCGTCTCGGGGGCGGTCTCGTTGATCTCAGACAGTGCCTGGACCGAGTTCGCAACCACCATAGGGTTCGGATCGCCGATCAGTTCCTGCAGGATCTCGAGGAAACCGTTCTCGATGCACATGGACGGGTTCAGGTCGAAAAGCTTGGCGACGCAGATGGCTGCCGTCTTGCGCACATAGGGGCTCTCGTCACGGAGGGTTTTGCGGAGTGGTTCCTCCATGTAGTCGACCATCTTGTCTACCCTGATGCAGCCCATTGTTCGGATGGCGAGGGCTCTTATAAGTGGATTTGGGTCTTCTGAATCTTGTACGAACGTGTTGACGGCAAGAATGCAAAGGTCGGGATGTGATTTGGCGTAGTTCCTATCCAAAGGCATCGGTCAGCAGCCAGAGGGGCAATAGCAGGAGGCCGTCCAATGCAGGATCGGAGGAGCGGCCCAGGAAGCATACATTAGGTATAGATATACCAGCTTCTTCTGATCCAAATCTGATGTCGCAATGTTCTTGAGGACATCAGGAAACAGCGCAGAGACGTCCTTGCCAAGCGTCATGGCCATGATCGTCTTCTGGATCGCCTCCTTCCGCTCATACGCATACTGTGACACCAGCCCGGCTCGCAACTCGAAGGTCTCGCCCTTACGAGGGACGGCGAACGCGCCCTTTATCCGGCTGACCGCCATGGTCGAAATGTGTCGTATGCTGTCGCGCGAGAGCTAGATCGGGCTGGGCTCCGGGGTTGGGATAGGCCCTCGAGGTCCGGGAAGCTGGTGTATATCGAAAGTGAGAATGTGGACAGGTAGTCCGTCGCCGTCCAGAGGTCACAGCATTCGAGATTATATTAGCGGAAGCTGATGCCGATTGTTTTGGGCGTTGTCGCCTTGGCCTGGGTAAGCTGTGAATGTTCGATTAGTGTTGTCGAGGGGCAGGAGCGCGACGTTGGCCAAGCTGTTAAGACAGCGCTCGGACCATGCCCCTTTCAGGGGGGGGGTGGTTTAGACTGGGATACCCGAACCCTGTTCCAGAAGTGCTCGAGTATCCCAATACCTCCAGAGGGAGCCCCGATAAGTATGCTGAGATGCCAATAGAGGTTCAGCGGTTTTTATAAACACTTTTGATAGTCTATGGGTATCCTTAAAACTCTAATAAAGTCTTCCCTCCTTGAAAGCGTCAGAACCAGTCTATTGGCTCCGTGTTTCAAGGAAGGAGGACGTCATCCTTCTAGCCTCCATATCTATATTCACCTCACCTATCACCTACGTAGCCAGCCCAGCATCCTCACTGGACTCGTCCGGCCCGGGAGGAGTGGCAAGGATGTGCCCAACGCTCATCTTGGAAAGATCATCATGGTCTACGCCGTGATCCACCAGACCAAGGTCATCCACGTCCATACTCGCACTCCCATCGTCCTCATGCTGTTCGATGAGCATCATGTCCAGGTCGCGGTCAACTGTATCATCATCTACTTCCTCGACATGGCTGTGGTGACCAACTGCTAATAGGTCTTGGAAGGAGTTCGTCTCCGCGTCTCCAGCGGGGTGGTGGCTATTATAAGAGGGGTATGCTTCGTGTTGATGCTGGAGGTGGGCTGGGTGTTGGTGTGCGTATGATGCTGGAGATGGATGAGCGAGTGACTGTTGGTTGATTATCTGCGGGTCTATGGGTTGATAGGCCGGGGAATGCGCAACGGACAGTGGTAATGATGGCGCCTCCGAGAATCGCTGGTGTGATTTGGTCCGCGAACGCCGAGCCATCGGATCACGGTGCCGCTGGTTGGGTGGCAAGGTGGTGTGCTGTGGTACGGGCGAGTCTGTAGGTGTGTGTAGCGTCTGTGCTGGATAGTCCACGGACATATCGTCGTGATGGACGGCATAAGGCGTAGCAGGGAAGTGTGGCAGTCGATGTCGGCCCACATCCAGGTCCAGGTCTAGTTCGTTTCTGTCAGCTGCAGACGCCGCTACAATGTTTGCAATGGCTGGGAGAACGGGCGCAGGCGCGACAGGGTTATCGACAGGCGCAGACGGGCTAGCCGTAGGCACAGCAGGAAGGGCAACAGTGGTAGGGTCTGAAGTCGGCGGCGAGGGCTTCCTCTGGATAGTGACATTTCCATTGGCCAAGTTTTGTATTGGCTTTGACGCCTCCTTGCATTCTGTGCATGCCCTAATTACATCGGAAACCGTTTCTTTGATCCGGCTCCAGTGGTATTTCTCCGCAATCGTTGCCGTACTTCTATTGATACCGCCATGCTGCTGCAAATGGACCTGCCGTGCAATGTCGTACTGTTTCTGAGGATCCGAGATGACCTCCTTGTCCTTGAGCATAAGCTTGTCGCCATCGAGTAGCTTATAGTGCGTCGCGGCGCTCCTGAGTCGAGATTTTTCAGCCCGGTCAGCGCCATTCGGATATTTCCCGTATTTCAGGTAGAACTTGATCTTGTCGAAACGCTCTTCACTCACAAGCTCCTCGTTGCTCTCATCCACCGATAGGTCCCGCCCGTAGATGATGGCGTCGATGAGTCGTCCAGGATAGCTCTTCAGGTTGCCGCACCCCTTGACCCGTCCGATCCGCTTGAAACCAAGTGCGTCCCAGATCTTCCACGATGCCACGTTGGTCT
The DNA here is from genome assembly GCA_003795295.1 of Cytospora leucostoma. Classification (NCBI taxonomy): domain Eukaryota; kingdom Fungi; phylum Ascomycota; class Sordariomycetes; order Diaporthales; family Cytosporaceae; genus Cytospora; species Cytospora leucostoma. The sequence goes on along the minus strand of LKEB01000008.1, from coordinate 729,405 downwards.
CGTACACCAGGTTGAAAACAGAGTAGGTGTAACCAAGTCTGGGGGCATAATCAAGGTAGGCCTCGCCCATCAAGCGACCTACACCACGGTTCCGAGCGGCGTCCGTGACGAGGAAGCCACCATTGGAGACGTGGCTGCTCCGCCCAGGATAGTTGGGCTTGATGTAGAAGCTGCCAAGACATTCCTTCGACCAGTCCTTGTCATCGGTGATATCCTCGGCCTTTTCGATCTTGCCCAGCAGCATGATGGCACCAAAGTTTTGGAACCAGTATGAGGCAAACTGCTCAAAGTGCATAGCGTCTGTCATAGGATACGTGTCACCCTTCTCGACCTCCTTGGAGAACTGGTCACTCAGATAGACGAGTAGTGAAAGTGGCACCTGATTTCGAGATGCAAAAGGCACAATGGTCGCAATTGTTTGCCTGTCTCGAAGAGTCACTTGACGCGGTGCAATACTGGCAGGCAGAGATGGGTTCTGGGGGTCTGGATATGGATGCTCCCCAGAGACCCTGTACATGGTCGGGGAAGCTGGATCATCCATGATTGCTGGCATCTTGGTAATACGCTTCAATAGAAGTGCACCGCGATGGAGAATTGGTCACTTTGCCACGGCCTGGATCGGTATCAGTATGGGCTGTTTCAACCGAGTTGGGAGCACCGTAGCTTCGGTGCTGGGTGCAGTTCACACGCCTGTAGAACCTCGATTCGGGAGGAAAACGTCAAGTACCGACCGGCTGGTACGCTTAATAAACCAAAGGCCTCCCGAATGAGACGTGACCAATCAAGCGGACGCTGGACCGTTCGTGATGGCCGCTGTGCTGAGATGTATGAGCGATGATGAGATGTGCTGAGGACTAGGAAAGTTGCAACAGGCGGGGTCAAATTCTCGGGACGGCTCACCAAAATCTTGGGTATGCGGTACAGGGTTAGGGTTGTAGCTGGACTCGATGGACCAGTGTGTTTGTTTTGTCTCTTGGGCTTATATTGTCCGCGGAACTCACATTATAAGTACTCTCGTGGTAATTATGATCATGCGGAATCACTTGACGTGTATTTGACTCCGACTTCCGGAGGTTGCGCGCCTCTGCGTGCCGAGCGGCATATGCTCATTGCCTATCAAGTTCCGTATTGCTCGGGAAGCAACTCTTTGGCGATACACGCTTCCCGTGGCCAAAAGCGATGGTTTCCACTCTGCAGGTCCTGCTGGAAATGTTTTTTGGGAAGAACTTGAGGACCTAGGTAAGGATTCAGACCAGAAGTGTGAATGAGAGGAGACCTCTATTGGTCATCCCCGTCTCCTACATTTGTAGGTGTTGACGCTCGAGGTCGGTCCGTATAAGGGATGGAGCTGGCTCCATCCCTTTGCATCAGGCGCGCGATCTATCAAGTGCACTGTCATATAGAGTATTCACAATTGTCCGTGGAGCCTTACCTGCATCGAGACACCCAACTACGATTACCTGGAAAGGACCATCCGGGCGCTGGCAGCGCTCCTGCCTTGGTTGATTAGCCTCGTGGGCGTTCCCGCAGAGCCGCAACCTTAATCTTAGACTAAACTCTAAAATGCCCCCATACGAAGGTTGCCATATATTACCTGCAAGTCAGGACTTTGCCATTATCCATAAGTCCTTTACCCATTCATATGAATGATGCTGCCTCAACCGAGAAAACAGAGAACAGATTGGGTGGTTGGTGCCTCCTTGCTTGTGGTGCTATGCTGACATGGGATGGCAGCACAACACCACACACAACACTCGACCACTCAACCACTCAACCTCAACACTTGCACACAAGCATTTGAAATAAGCAGAAAGCATAGCATATTTAGCTGATTGGGCTGTCTTGCACACCTGTACGCAGAAAAGTCGGTCTGCTTAGCGCACTAAGGCGGCCCAACATCAACTTCCAATCCGCCTCCCCGGCATCCGGATCCATCTTCACAGCACACATAGGTATCTTCAAAACCTCATTTTTCAAGCAATATAGGCAAGATGGCCGAGCGGTCTAAGGCGCTACGTTCAGGTATCAGCTTGAATACTCATCTCGTAGTCTCGAAAGAGGCGAGGGTTCGAATCCCTCTCTTGTCATATTCGTTTTGCAGTTTCTTCGGATTGGGTGGAGCCCACCGGAGCATTCCGCCCCAGATCGACATCGGGACACCCGATGTCGGCAGCTTTTTGGTCCGCGTTGGACAGGCCTGGTTGGGTACGGGACGGGAGAGCGGAAAACGCCTGTCATGTTCCGCGGACCAGCATGGAGCCTACCCGAGGATGGCATAAGTCAGTCACTACAGCCCAGGGGTTTTCCTTACCTCCCTGGCCCTGAGATGTCAGCTGTCACCGTATATCGTAGAACATGATATAGAATTCAGCAATGTGATGTATGCCCATACAACTATATACCCTGGCAGTGAGTGGCACATAGGCTCTGGGACATACGCTTCTGGATGTAGGGCATCCCTGACAATGGGCACTGGGCTGTAGGGCTTCCTGACAATGGGCGTTGGGGTATAGGCGTCCTCGGCATTGGACATTGGGTTATAGGTTTTCCTAGCTTTAGGCATCGGGATATAGGTGTTCCTGGCAATGGACATCGGGTTGTAGGCATTCCCGTCAACGGGGTTGTAGGTGTTCCTACATTCATAGCATTAGGGAATGGCATATAGGTAGGCAATGGAATATAACTTTGGGATGTCTATATGAATATCCGTCTAGTGACAAATGGATAATGAAACTTGGGTTTATGTTGCGAAATGGAGCAAACGTCAGACCCTTCGGCTTCGCCACTGTACACAACAGGACCCTGAAAATGAGATTGGGGCTCTTGGATCGTCCGGCGATGAGCATGTTATGCAGCAAGTATAGTTGTGGGGCCCGGGATCCGGTCTGTGACCGAGGCGTCTACATACGCTATGAAGGACAACTATATGTGGCGAGAACCGGCCTTCGGCCGCTTCTCGGCCTACAATGATCATGATTTGAACAAGTTCCAACTGAGTTGTGTGTGTGTGTGTGTCTTATTAAATAGTAATTACATATTGCTGCTATAGTCGCCATTGCAACCGGCAGACTTTGGTCGCAACACCCCATGAGAGATACATAGATCCCCCACCGAGGGCCATCAAAACCACCTCATTCCTCTTTGGGCTTGTCGATCGGGTTGCCCTGCTCGTCCACGAGCCCCTTGGCCCGCATCACCTTCAGGGCATCATGGAGGGGGTCGAGCGAAGGGTCCGGCGCCTTGTGCGAGCCGAAGTAGGTGTCGGCGAAGGTGAAGTATTGTCCGTAGTTGACGGTGAAGTACATGTGGTGGAGGGTGTGGTGCGCGGGGCTGTTGATGAACTTCTCGGTCCAGTGGCCCGTGATCATGTCGCCGTCGTGGATGAGGATGGTCCAGATCTGGACGGCCACGAAGAGGACCATGTACAGTGATCGCTGGATGGGAAAGATGAACGGGAATACGCTGTTGTCGCATGTTAGTCTTTGTTGGAGGCGAGTGACAGTCATTAATATGAGGCGAGAGGGACTCACTGGTATGGTAGAGACTGCACATATCCGTCAAGCGGGTGGAAAGCCAGGGCAGCCCATGGAGTGGGAACTGGTGTAGATGTATCGTCAGTAAACCGGTCGCACCGCTGGCATATGCCGGATCTGCAAGGACAGACTGCAACTCACCGATCCATTTGTGATGTGGCTTGTGGATGTATTTGTAGACGCTGGGGTGATGCTCCAAGCGATGAATCCAGTAGATGCCGATGTCGTTGAAGGCCATGTACAGCACCGTCGAGATCACCAGCCAGCTGTAGCCATATTCTCCCACATCGGCGTAGAGCAAGCTCTTGCCACGGACCTCAGCCAGGAACCATGGCAGGGTCAAGATGTTGATCCACGGAACGGCGGACAGCGACGACTTGATCTCCTGGCGGACTTGGTTCTTCAGGAAGCGGGGGTGGTACTCGATTCGTCGGTCGAATATGAAGTAGTATGACAGGGCGCTGAAGACGAGGTAGAGGAAGGTGGCTCCAAGCTGCGTGAGGACTAGGATCGATACCATCTGGCGATAGATGTTGTCCCGAGACCACAGGGACTCAGGGGCCGCGCCGGAGAGAGTCGAACTGGGACTTGAGAACGTGCCATTGATCAGGTCGCCGGGATTGCCGGGTCGAGGTAACGCCCAGGCATAGGCCTTGTCGAGGACGAGAGGATCGAGAATCTCGAGAGCCAAATCCATCGTGAATGAGTGAGTGACACGACGCGTTGGCGACGCGTTAGCGGCGAATGCAACTTGTTGGGAGCCGACGGCGTCAGGGAAACAGGCGAGTTGTGTGGAGTGGAACAAGCCAGGTTGAGGATGAACATTCAGAGATCGTGTAATTTTGTAATTTAAAAAACCCAAACACATAGGAAATCCGAGAAACCACCATACCTACTCCTAGAGCTATTTAATGTAGGCACTTAGCAGGTACGTACACTATATCCTATATTGTAAAGTTACTGATTTTAGCTAGTGCAATATTATTTTTCACCGCAACCTTCCTGCCTTCCTCCCTAAGTACACCCAATCCCGAGGTCAGGTCCGTCGTGCCGCCCCTGCAGCCCTGTGCGAATAGGGGGAGGGCGCGACATCGGGGGCCAACGAACTAATTGCATACGCTTGATCTATTGGTCAATTGATCAGGGTTCAGTTCAAAAACATGCCACTGGCAGTGGACGGATGCCGAGACCACTAGGCCGGGACCCGTTGGCTTGGCACTTAAGTCCGACCTCCGACATACAACGGTGTGCATGACAACCAGACAACGTCCGCACCGCCGAGGCCAGCATTGAAGTCATAACCGACAATATCGACATTCGTAATCACCACGAGCTTCGTAAGCTATATGTTATGATTTATAGTCAATGCATCGATATCATCATTCAGCCTGCTTGAAGAAGCTAGTAAGAGTCTGGTCCTGAGTACGCTACCTAGTTTCACGCCCGCCTACGCCGTCTTCGCTGCTCGGATCCGAAGTACTACCAAGGTACACATGATCACGCTCGAAGGTGGTAGGTGAACCCACTGGATCGCTCTACTATAGAAGATCGAGAAGACTGCAAGTAAAAAGGCTACACCCGCAAAGCAGTCACTAGGACGTAGCACAACTTAAAAAAGGGCATAGGCCTGAGAACAGCTTACCCAGCAAGACTACCTACCTAGGTAGATACATCAGCGGACGCTCTACAGGCAGAACAGTAAGGCAAGGCGCAAATAGCTCTACCCAGCTAATAGCAATCCGGACTTATTACAGTCAGACTAAGCAAAGAAGGGAGGATGAGCACTTCAGTTATCCTATCCTACCTGGATGATATCTGTAGAGAAATGATCCAGTCGGATACTAGACGAACTTATATAAGATGAATATTTAAGCGAAAATGATATATTCTTAGGGCAAATCTATCTTATGATCTAGAATCCCTATGCTTCTGCCCTCTGCGCCCTCCGCTTCTCACCTCCCCACCTGTCTCCCCCACCCCGCCTATCCCCAGATGGTTCCTTTGGCGTTTCTCCCTCCCTCTGCGCCTGCAACTCCTTGGCCTTCCTCGCCCGCTCATCCTGCATCCACTTGTCAATGTCCGCCGGGTTCCTCCAGGTGCACACGCCCCCGTTGGCATCCTTCTTCCGCCTCTCCTGGCCACGCTCGCCAGCCCGTCCCAGGACACCGGAGATGACGGACACGGAGCGCAAACTGTAGTTTCAGAAAGTTAGCAGTCGGATCGTGACAACCTTGGACGTTCCTCAAGAGCATGGAATCGGCAGTGGGGAAACTCACCTGTCGTCGTTTCCGGGGATGACATAAGTGACCCTAGTCGGGTCGGCATCCGTGTCGATCAGCCCGACGGTAGGGATGTTCTCCTGCGCGCACTCCTGCAGCAGGGTGTAGTTCTCGAGCGGGTTCAGCACGACCACCAGGTCGGGGAGCAGCGGCCTCCTCTCCAGCAGGTGCCTCTCGAACCCCTCGAGCGGGCGGTCCCTCTCGTCCACGACCCGCAGCTCCTCCCTGCCCAGGATCTGGTCCCTGTTGGTGATGGTGCCCGGCACCCACTTGCTGAACAGGTGGCACGAGCCCGCCAGCTCGGCCGCGCGCGCCGTGACCTCCATCTGGCCCTTGCGGTTGCCCACGAAGAGGATCAGACCCCCGAGGTACGCCACCTCCTCGACGACCCTCGCGGCCCGGCGCAGCGCCGCCGCCGTCTCCTCGAGCGAGATGATGTGGATGCCCGCGCGCACGCCGTAGATGTACCGCTGGTTGGCCGGGTTCCACAGGCTCGTGTGGTGGCCCATGTGCGTCTGCGCGCTCATCAGGAGCTCCAGGGTGACGTCCTCGGGCCGGGGCGGGTCGCGAAGGAGCGACGAGGGGTCGAAGCGCGTGTCGACCACGGACCCCAGGTCGCCCACCGAGTGCTGGATCCGCGCGAACTTGCGGTGGTTGTCCGCTATGGACTCGTCCACCACCACCTTCTGTTGTCGGTTCCAGAGGGCCTGCGGGGAGTAGCCTCCAGTCCTGGCGGCGGCGCGCCGGAGGGCCTGCTCGACTTCGGTCTGCGGTGCGTCGGCGGCGTCGTCGGCGGCTGCTAGTGGGTCCTCTGCCGAGTTTACATCCTGGCTGGACTGTTCAGCTGCGGGAGGGGGTGATGGGGGGTCGGCGAAGGCGGTTGGTAGTGGCGGCCTCTTGTCGCCGGTCGAGAGAGCTGCTCGCTGTGCCGGGCGACATGATCGGCCAAGAGCCTGTCGGCCTGTGGTTTGGGAAGCCAGTCAGCTGGTCAATTGCTCTGCTTGCTTGGCAATGTCCGTGGCGATTGGGGAGGAGTAAACACACCTTGCCTCAGAGCAAAGTTCCTTAATATCATGGCGAGATTGGTGAAGCTTACGTCCGTTGTCAAGCTCGAACGTGAAGCTGCACTCGTCCAAACAAACTCACGCCTGGTCGATCAATGCGCGCTGCATCTTTTTCGGACGGCGGCCCAGATCCAGGGAATTCGGGCCTGCCGCGGGCTCACCCGCCGAGGTGCGCCATTGGTCAGATGCAAGATCTAATAGCGGGTTTCGTTTCGAACCCGAACCCTGCACTTCGGTCACCTGGTGTACTTTCATCTCACCAACATATCGATAATATACATCTGGGTTATAATACTTGTGAGGGTTTGAGAATAATGGGGTTTTTAGGATGACATACAACATCATATCACGAATAGTAGGCACGTCCGAGTAGGTATGACCGCACAGTAAGTTGAACGCCATTTAAGCTCATGTATCTAAGGCATATCTGCTGTTCTATGCACACCAACCAACCAACCACATACGCCCGCCCTCTCACCACCCTTAATTACCACGGAAAACAAGAGTCTCAACGCTTGCCCAGGGGATATATGATTGCCTTCTCTTCAACGTAATATCAAAAGTGTACCTTCCAAAATCTCTACCGCAACATACCACTCGATCTTGTTTACTTGCTGGTCAGCCTTCCGATGGTGAAGGTAGCCACGATCACCACCGCCAGCGTCGCGATGGCGCCGGGCAGGAGGAGCTCGTTGGGCACACCAGCAATGACACGCTCCTGTTGAGGCGCATGCCTGTTACGTTGTCTCCTGGACCGACCACCCTTGTGTGACTCCTCATCCTCGTCCTCCTCGCTCTCCTCTTCATCATCGTAGTCCCTCCTCCTACGCTCCCTCACAACACTGGAAGCGGGAGGTGTTAATATCGTGGTAGACTCGGGGGCGGGAACAGGGGCCGGTGCGACCAGGGGCTTCTCGGGGTCGTGGACGGACAGGTCGACCTTGTCGCGGTGGTTGTGGCGCGCGAGCAGGATGGCCTCCAGGAGGTCCTGGTCGGTGGTGATGGACACGGAATCGCCCTCGTCGTCGAGGTAGCTCAGGGCGAAGCCGGTATCGGAGAGCTTGCCGTCCTCGACCGTGGGCGCACCACCGACGGCGTCGACCTCCGAGCCAAGCTTCGAGATGACGTTGGCAACGAAGTTTTCTATGCCGTGGGCGGCAGTCACCTGGATACGGTGGACGCGGCCGCTGGGCGTCTTGAACTTGAAGGGGAAAGGAATCTCGCTGGCTGGGAGTTCAGGCGAGTGGCCGAGAGCACTATGCGGCGGAGAGTCTACGCCTGCGTGCGAGGCCGAGTCGCCTGGCGCGAGGCTGTCCATGATCCGATCGCGGGACATATCGGGGGACATCAGCGAGCGCGACCCGATGTGACTTTGGCCGTGGTGGGTGCCGTCGCCCGAGATGATAGACTCGGTCCCGTCGTCAAGTGATAGCCAGAACTTGTTCCAGGCTGGGCCCTCGCTGTCGGTAGTGGACATGCCATTGATTTGCTCCAAGGTCGCGTAGGTCAGCTTGAGCACATCGACCATTCCCACGATCTCGCCGCCATCGTTCATGACGGGGAGGTTGAGGTAATGACCATCTAATAATAATATAACATTAGTGTCAAATACTTGTAGCAATGATGCTATTCGTGGCAGACATACCGTGCATCTTTCGCAGAGCCGCCTGGATGCTCATGTCAATGGGGGCAAAGTCAGGGTGGGGCGTCATGACCCGGACAACACTGCAAGTCGCTGGATCCAAGCCGGGGGCGATGACACGGAGGACGACATCCTTGCTGGTGAAGATACCCGTGATGGAGCCGTTGTCCGTAACCAACACAGCAGTCGTGTGGTGCTCCTTCATCATGGCCGCAGCGTCCCTGACAGAGGTCCTGACACTGACCGTGACCGGAGGCTCGCCGTTCAGGACAGACTCCAGCGTCGGGCCAGACATCTTCATCCGCAGAGCCTCGACGTACTGGATGATCTGTTGCGGCTGGCTAGAACCAAGCTCCGACTGCACACCCTCCAGCGCATCGTAGAGTTTCCTCGAGGAGGAGTACGCCCTCTCCAGCTTCTCCATCGCGTCGTAGAAACACTTTGTAATGTCGAGGATGCCCGAGATCTCCTGGTTCTCGTCCATGACAGGCAAGTGGCGGAAGCCCTTGCGCACCATGAGGTCGAGCGCATCGGTGGCGCTGGTGTCGGTCCGCGCGCAAAGCGGGTTCTTGGTCATGATATCCGCGATCGTGACGTTGGTCGGCTTCTGACCGGCACCAACGACACGGAAGGCCAGATCCTTGGCCGTGAAGATGCCCGCGATCCTGTCGTCGTCGTCGGTCACCAGCACGCAGTCCTCCCTCTTCGCGGCCATCAGCTGGGCGGCCTCGGCAACGGTCGTCTGGGGCTTGATCTGCAGGGCCTGGCTGGGCTTCAGGGCGAGGACGGTGCCCGGGGGGGCTTTTCGGGTGTGTCGGGCGCGGCCAGTGAGGTGCTTCTTCTTGGAGAGGTCATTCTCGAGCTTGCGACGGATGGCCTGGGACATGGCAGTCAGTTGGGCACGTCTCTAGCCATCTCTCTCGAGCCCGCAGGCCATACATGGGCAACTTGTCGGTTGGACAGGCCCTCAGGGGCTGGGCGACAAGGGAGATGATCTCGAAAGGGCCATGCGACATACCTCGTCCCTCTTTGACTGCTTCTGTCTGCTCACGCTGACGGCAGAGGCCCCGCCTACCTCGCTATTAGCAGCATGGTCTCTCTCCCTGTGAGTCTCCCCGAGCACAGGCCTGGGGATCCCCGATCCAACACCAGGAGCAGCTGCTGGGTTGTTATTGAACGCGGGGATGCGTCCACGATCGGAGCCGCGACTAGGCGTACCTCGCATGGTGTTGCCAGACATTTGCGCGAACTTGGGCGGCGGCAGCAGCAGCACAACAGCACTTGTGGAGAAGCGAGATTTACGAAGGGGGCAGCGAGAAAAGCCCTCTGTTGTCGATTTGCTGCGGTGTTCCAAGGTTGCTGGACGGGTACCGCTGGCTCTTTGCTTGAGGGGTACTATGCAGGAGGGGAAGGGGGCTCAGAGTTCAAGAAAAATCACTAAAAGGGCAAGTTTCGTCCAATGATATCAGCTATAACTCCTGAGGTGCAGTGGGGTGACTGATGCTCGCTCCGCGACGGGTCTCGAGTTGGAATGTTTTGGAAGGATGGAAGTTTGCGGGATCCAGAATATCCCGGTATATTTGTTGTTTGTCGGAGCACGGGCCCCCGAAACCCGTAAATACGGCGAAAAAGCACCTAAATCAATTCCAAGTCTAGGTACCTAGGTAGATATCG
>LKEB01000008.1:657195-715136 GCA_003795295.1 Cytospora leucostoma | reverse complement strand
AGTCCAGGGCTGCCAATCGCTGCCAGTCGACACGCTGACACGGCAGCGCGGGAGCTATGGTCGCGAAACGGTCTCGGCGTGTCCGTATCCTTCGCGTTAGTTGCGGGGCTTACTGTGGAGCAGTTGCGGAGCAACAAACAGATCGCAATGTTGACAGTGCTTCCTACCGACCAAGGTGTTTGCGGATCCATCAACTGGCACACATGCAACATGGAATGGGATATCCAATCAGGCGGTACGCTGGCAGTGATGCCTGCTCAGACATGGTTTTCCTTTTTTAGCTGCTGCAATTCCATCTTATCCCAATCCCACCTGAGTGTCTCGCCTTTTGTTTACTCCACCTCTTCTTCACGACCACGGCCACGGCCACGGACACCATCACGCATCACGAGAGCCTCACCTCCCACCTTGACGCCTTGGATATACCTGTCTTGTTAAGTGTGAGAGTGAGAGAGTGAGAACATCAGGGACACATATAACAAACACCAAGATGTGGTCCGGTTCTCCCCTCAAGTTTGAACATCCTCAACATGGGCAGGACAACGAGTTCAATAATTTCCAGCAGATGCCCCCAGCGGCTATGCCTGCTACCCCGTCACAACCACCCACACACCGGCGCGGCCAGAGTCTAAGTGCTCTCCACAACCTGCCGCGCACTCCAAATCACCAGCTGCGTCCGCCCGTTTATCTGCAGAGTCCGTTGGCAACAAATCCTACCGGCCTTATGGGCGTCGGGGATGTTTTTGCTCCAAGTCCTTTCAATGAGAACATGGGTATATACGCCTATCGGCTCCGAGAGGCGATATTGCAAACACCGCTGACAATGTGAACAGCATACTACTCACCCGTCGTGTCATCTCCTCGAACAGCCTTGGACAACCTCAACGAAGAGTTCAACAACTTCGACCTGTCTGGCGGCTTTGGCGGGCCTCTGAATGGGTCCCTGTTTGACTCCCCTCTGCCATCACCACGGCAGGGCGGCTTCCCCTTCCACCAGAATCCCTTCACTGGGCCGCCAGAGTCCCTGCTACCATCTAGGACAGCATCCCCACTGCATCCTAGTTTCACTCCCATATCCGAGCATGGTTCCCGGATGGACTCTTACCTCGGCACACCGCAACGCTCTCCGACGAGGGAGAGCTTCAGAGACTTCCACATATCGACTCCCGAACCCTCACCGACGCACCATAGCAACCCCTTGAAAGAATCCCTCATCAATGCACGACAACCCTCTCCAACCCGAGAGGCAATATTGGAATCCCTCATCCGGACGCCCGAGCCATCACCGACACGCCAGAGCTTCTCTCATCCCACCCCACACGGCCACAACTTACTCCAGAATGCACCAGACCTTCGTCCGATCCAGACCCCCCAAGGCGCCCGCTCTCCCAGCCGCAGCCGAAACTCCCCAAGCCCAAGCCGACGGATGCGCGCCCACCAGCGGACGCAGAGTCTGGCAAGCATCAACAGCGTGGTCAGCCTCGCCGACGGGGACATGGAACAATACCGCGTCGAGTCGAGCGTCAAGCCGGAAGAGATCTCCGCTCTCATCGGCGAGACTGACCCATCCAATCCATCCTCCTCACAGGGAACCGACAATACCAAGAAGTACATCTGCAAGTGGATCGATCAGGTGACCAACAAGGACGGCACCAGCGAGGAGAAGACCTGTGCGCAGTTCTTCGAGCGTAAGGAGAACTGCAAGGCGCACATCCAGACGCATCTGGATGACCGGCAGTACAAATGTCCCTATGGGTTCTGCGGGAAGTTGTTCGTGCGGTCTCACGATTTGCGGCGGCATTTAAGGACTCATGATGTGCACAAGAAGTGGGTCTGCCCGTGTGGCAGGGATTTCAGCCGCGCGGACGCCCTACATCGACACCAGGGTAGGGGCAACTGCATCGGTGCGCCGCCCGGGACGAAGCGCAAGGAGCCCGCCAAACGGGGCAGGCCGCCGAAGAAGAAGGACGGCGTCCCTGGCGCAGGCGACACCAACGCACCCCCGTCGATAACGGCTAGCGACCTAAGCCAGCCACCACAACTCAACGGTGTCAATAACCCCAGCGCTAGCTTCGCACCCATGGGCGGGAGGAACGACGACAACACCGACGAGATTGAAATGGCCGGGATGGAGGGCCTTCCAAGGATGGACATGGATCACATCGCCCCACCGGATCTTATCCCGAGCCCTTCGCCGACGCGCGACGGGGAGCTGACGTCGAACTCGGGCGGGCTGGCACCCAGTCCGTTGGAGGACGAGCTGAGCCCCTCGCCCATGCCTTCGAGTTCCATTGGTATAAGTGAGAATGGCGACGGTGAGAATATGCTCTGCGGGCCGCCTGGGGACGAGTGGCTGGAGGACCTTATTTTTATAGATGATAATTTTGTCGAGAACGGGCTGGTTTGATCGATCAAGAGATGGTCTTGGTTTGTTCATGAGCGTGTCCTGCATGCGAAGCGAGCGAGCGAGCTAGCTTATGACGCTGGGGGGTAAATTGGATGGATTGGAGCACAACAAACAATTATCCCATCTAATAGGTGGGAAGCTGGGTAGTGAGGCACACAACGGATACAACATCTGTACGATGTTTTGGAGGGGGGCTCGGTTCTGGATTGGGGATCCCTGGCGCCTGGTTTCCCTTACTTTTCAGTATCTCCTATCCTCATTTGCCACTATTTATTCCTTTCTCTTTTTCCTTTTCTCTTCTCTGTCGATCTTGGAAATATCTATCTATCCATCTCTTGGCCAGGTTTCGGTCATCCTCTTTCGTTTGCTGGTCATGACAAAAGAAAGGGACGGCGGGGGGGCGTTGGTGGGAAATATCTAGACCTCCCGGTGGTGGTGGTTCTCATTTTTCTTACATCTCCAAAATTTTCACTGCTTTTTATTTTCCTCGCTCCCACCCATTGCAACGCGCGCGCCCGTCCCCCACTTTGCACTCCCTAGCGACGGATGGTTGTGTTGATGGATTGGTGTTGTTTTTTTTCCCTTTCCTATCTGGCAGCTCTCTCTCTGTTCCGGGTTCATCTACTTGGGGGAGGTCATAGCTACATACATATCTAGTGCAATGCGGGATTGGGAACAGTCTGGATACTATGGAAGAAAGACCCGTATACGGAACGTAGCTTGCTGCTGCTGCTGCTGCTGCTGCTGTTCATAAGCATATATCCAGTTTTTACCAATTGCATACATACATGGTGGTTCACCCTGATGTTGTTGTGTGCCTCCAGCTACTACCGGTAGTATACGGTGTCTCCTAGGAAACAACACCCAATGAACTCTGCTTCGTCCTCTCCGGTCTTGACATTGGCGTGACGATGGGAACAGTTACGACAGGCATCGAGACTAACATTGATTAAACTTGGACTCGCAGGCCCTTTTGGATACTTGTCCTTTCTCTCGCTGTCTTGCTTTCGCTCCTTTCATTTTCTGTCTATGGACGCCGATCTAGGTATCATAGCTTGTACAGTATGGACATGCATCCGCCATCTCATCTCATCGACTTCCCATTCAAACCCTCCACTGCCTTTCCCATCTCCCCTCCCCCAGACCAACATCTACCGCCTGGGCATACCCCTACCCCGTCCCCTCAGCGCCCTCTGCGCGGCGCCCGGTGGCAGGGCTTTGCCGGGGGCCTGGGGCTGCGCGCTCTCCTCGTTGCGGATGGTCTCGTCGACGCCGAGGATGAGGCAGGAGGCCTCGGTGGCGGCCTGGATGGCGTTGACCTTGACCAGGGCGGGCTCCCAGACGAACTTCTCCATCATGTCGGCGACGCCCTCGTCGGTGAAGTCGACTCCGGCCCAGGTGTTGCCCTTGCGGTGCTCGACGCGCAGCTTGTTGAGGATGTCGGTGGCGTCGAAGCCCGCGTTGTCGCACAGCTGCCGGGGCACGATCTCGAGGGCCTTGGCGAAGGACTTGATGATGGCCTGCTGCTTGTGGGGCACGTTCTTGTCGGCGAAGCGGTGCAGGTAGGCCGAGACCTCCATCTCGGTGGCGCCGCCGCCGCCCACGATGGTGCGGTTGCGGATGGCCCGCTTGACGATCATGATGGCGTCGTGCAGGGAGCGCTCGACCTCGGCGATGAACTGCTCGGCGCCGCCGCGGAGCACGAGCGTGCACGTCTTGGCCTCGGGGCAGCCCTCGAAGAAGTTGAACCGCTCGCCGCCGATCTGGCGCTCCTCGAAGCTCTCACAGGTGCCGAGGTGCTCGGCGCGGATGTCGGAGCACGTCGACTGGACGGTGGCGCCCGTGGCCTGGACCACGCGCTCCATGTCCTCGCTGGCGACGCGGCCGGCGCAGAAGATGTCCCTGTCGGCGAAGAACTGGGTGGCCAGGTCGCCGATGGGCAGCTTGGACAGGACGACCTTGGCGCCCGTCTTGGCCACGGCGTCGAGCTTCTGGAAGATGATCTGCCACTCGGCGTCGACGATGGCCTGGTAGTCGGACACCTGCTCGACGCGCACCTCGGCGTTGTCCTTCTCGGCCTTGAGCTCGAGCTCCACGTTGAGGCAGACGATCTTGGGCTTGGTGAAGGACTTGGGTTGTTGCTCGAAGCCGGCGTAGGAGAAGGTCTTCTTGAACGCGACACCGTTGATGAAGAGGGACTCGGTGAGGGAGCCGCCGGGGATCTTCTTGACTCCTATTAATTTCTCGTTAAGGTCGGCCTGGTCGAGGGTCAGGACCGCATCGACAACCACTGAGGGAATCATTCATGTTAGCAAAAGCTCGCTGCGGCCGCGAGCGCCACGAGTTGTATGCCTGTGGCGCGCCATGCCGTGCAATCGACCATATGCTTACTTTTTGTGAAAAACTCCGTATTCCTCTTGATCAGCTTGCTGGTCATAGCCGTCGCCGCAAGCTTGGCCAGCGTATCCCTGTGGTTCGCTTCTTCCGTGCTGACGGCGATCTCCTTGATCTTGTTGACGGCCATCTGGGATGCCCTCCGCAGGCCCTTGATGATGGTCTGTGAACTGACGCCCTGCTCCACGTGCTCCTTGACCTCCTTCAGGATCTCGCCCGCCAGCACGACGACCGAGGTCGTGCCGTCTCCCACCTCGGCGTCTTGTGACCGCGCGATGTCGACCAGGATCCTCGCGGCGGGGTGGACGATGTCCAGGAGCTTCATGACTGTCGCGCCATCGTTGGTGATGGTCTGCCTGCCGTTCTCGTCCACGATCAACAGGTCACCGCCATAGGGGCCGAGGGTCGATTTTATCGTTGCCTGGACCGCCAGGCAGGCGTTGATGTTTGAGACGATCTGAGGCTTGCCCTGGGAGGTGTCGGTGCCTGGTATTGCGTAGTAGTGATTAGCGATGGCCCTTCATGTGATTGCTTGCGAGCGAAGGTATAGGTGTAGCTTCAGGGGCGTGGGGGAGGAAGGAAGCGCAGGCGGTGATGGAGGGATGGAGGGGCAACGTACCCTCTTTGAGGACAATAATCGTGGGTGTCTGCCCACCGAAAGACATATTGGGCGTTGGGAAATGGTAGAGATTAAAGGAGTTGAGGTTAAGGTTAGGGAGGAGGGTGGAAGGTGGCCAGAGTCAGGTGCGGTGGTCGAGGTTAGGTGGTTTGTATGCAGATTGCTTAGACGTGTGGACGCGTGGGGTCGCTTCGATGCTAGAAGAGCTGCTGTCCCTCCGAAAAATTGTTGATGCAGCTCAGGCAGTCAGGGTCAAATAGTACACTACTGTTCACGGTAGTGGGTAGGTTACTACAGGCGGGTACCTAGGTACCGACCCAGCAGCAGTAGCTGCCAGAATCAGGGGGATTATGTAACCTAAAAGCATAGGTCAACAGCAGCGCATATGATGAACGCTAGCGATTCAGGAGTTCTCTTCACCGTCAGAAATATCCTGCCTTATAATT
The DNA here is from genome assembly GCA_003795295.1 of Cytospora leucostoma. Classification (NCBI taxonomy): domain Eukaryota; kingdom Fungi; phylum Ascomycota; class Sordariomycetes; order Diaporthales; family Cytosporaceae; genus Cytospora; species Cytospora leucostoma. Next base: position 709,270 of record LKEB01000008.1, on the reverse strand, counting down.
ACGCTAGTAATTACCTTTTCATCCAATCGGTTGTATGGTGTAATGGTTAGCACTCCAGATTCTGATTCTGGCAATTTGGGTTCGATTCCCAATACGACCTCATCAACATTTACTTTTGCTTTTTTGCCATCCCTCCCCAAGAACCAGCAGAACCCTACATCGCTCGTTATGTAGACTACAGATTTAACGCATTCTATGACTTTGCCGATTATCCCAATGATATTCCACAGCGTCATGTTCAGGGTTCTCCTTCTTTGATACGTCTCAAGTGCTCGTGCCATATCCACTGAGGTTGTTCTAATCAGGCACTTACCTGGGTATGTACCCCGTGCCTTGACCCATCATATACGCTCTGGGCTCAGGTATAGAAGTAATCGACGAATATATGAGAGAAACAAAAGGGGAGAGGAACGACTAGGTGATCAAACTTCGCATGAATCAGGATGAGAGCAGCTTGTGATTCTTGCGATGCGAAGCAAAGTGATCGGACCAAAGAAAACACACTATTTACAGGAGACGTCGGTTGGATAACGTGATATCTGATATATTACCTACGCTGGGTTACTCTAGACACCGCATGATGCTAGTTTTACTCTAAATTTTCAAGTCTACAGGTTCTACACTGTTGGAGCAGATGAGACCAGTCTGGTGGACACAATCCTTTCCTTGTGTTGTATTGTACACTACAATTACCTGAATATGATATACAATCCATATTAGCTAAATATATTCGTAACGTCTTTATTTTTGATTTTAATTCCTACGTATGTCCTCCCCTTTTATTCTTTAGATTGACCTCCACGTATCAGCCAGCCCCAACCTCATTCCCTTTCGTATTTCCAACCCGTGTAGGTCTCATGAGATATGATCTATACTATATGTACCCAAAAAAACTTTATATCCACTGCTAGCGGACCATGATCTATTTCTTAGCCTTGATCTTCGCCAACACACCCTTGAGGGGGTTCTTGCCCCTGAACCTCAGGAAAGTAGCAAAATAGACCACAAAGTAATTAAACACGATGAAAGCACAAACAATGCCAAAATCCCTCCAAATGTGCGAGTAGTACACACTGAAACTCGCGCCGAACTGGTCCCCTGTCGCGTACTGGCAGTACTCGCACATACCACTCCCGTCGGACGCCGTCTGCAGGTACCCGCCCGCCTGAGACACATACGAGGCGGCATAGCTGTCACAGGACTGCCCAGGGGGCGGTGAGAAACGCGCGAACTCCTTGTTGGCACACTGGACCGGCTGGTCGTGTATGGCCACGGCCAGGAAGGCCTCGAGGAGATAGTGGAAGGGGGTGAGCCAGTACATCCAGCTGCGCCAGAAGTAAGGGAGCTGTGCGGCGGGGACGACGACGCCGCAGAAGGAGACGACGAAGAGGAAGAAGACGGGCACGAGAAGACTCGCCAGCAGCTCGTTGGGGCTGAAGGCCGCAATGGCCTGGCCGAAGCCGACGTAGTAGAGCTCGAACAGGAGGACGCACAGGAAGGTGAAGCCCGAGGGGAAGCCGTGGTACGAACTGCGCCAGCCCATGATGCCCCACCACCAGCAGTTGAAGTAGATGCCGCCGGCGATGATGGCGTAGGGGATCTCGACGAGGATGGCGGCGGTGGTCCAGGCGAACCATGAGTAAATCTTGGCGTTGTTCTCGCGGGACTGGAAGATGTTGCGCGAGGCGAGGAACACGGGCTGCAGCTGCTGGATCAGGGGCGGGGAGATGGTCAGGGTCATGAAGATGGAGAAGAGCCGGCTTTGTAGGTCGATGTTGGAGTACCCTAGCTTGTAGAATGTGAAGCAGTTGAACAGGCCGGTGAAGATGTGGAGGATCAGCTTGCCCATGATGTAGTTGGGCTTCCGCCAGTAGCTCACGAAGGAGCGCTTGACAACGGCATTTATCTGTGTCGTCAAGGGCATGGCATACTCGCGATCATCCTGTATGTTCTTAGAGTGCTCGATGGACTGGCGCTTCTCGTTGATCTCGGCAATCTCATGGGACTGCGCCTCGTGTTGCTGAGAGCCTGCCCAGACGTCAGCCCAATCCTGACCTTTGTAGTCCGGATTGCCAGCGCCGATGACGTCCAGCATCCATTCCGCTGGGTTGGCTTCAGGTGGGCACTTGTGTCCGCCGTTGGACTGGAAGTACTGGATCAGCTTCTGCGAATCCTTGCCGAGTTCGCCGGCGTAGACGACGCGGCCACCAGACTTGAGAAGGACGAGTTCATCAAAATTCTCAAACAAGACTGCAGAAGGTTGATGGATAGTACAGAGGATGGCTTGGCCAGCGTCGGCTAATTTGCGGAGGAACCGCACAATGTTGAATGCGGCACCGGAGTCCAGACCAGAAGTCGGCTCATCGAGGAACAGCAGAAGTTCCGGCTTTGATGCAAGCTCAACACCGATAGTGAGTCTCTTCCGCTGTTCGGGGTTGAGACCTTCGCCAACTTGGCCGATGGTTGCGCCGGCAATGTCATGCATCTCGAGAAGGTCGAGGATTGTCTCACAGTAGGCGAATTTCTCCTCCTTGGAAACTTCTCGAGGCTGACGGAGGAGGGCTGAGAATTGTAGAGCTTCTCTGACAGTGGCAGTCGGCTCGTGGATGTCCATCTGCTCAGCGAACCCTGTAGCTCGTTGAAACGATTTAGGTAGAGGTCTGCCATCGACGAGGAAATCGCCAGTGACCGTACCGAAGGTGATTCTGACTGTGGTTTTAGCATCGGCAAGGATCAGTGACTCTGGGATGATGCTTACCTTTGAGCAAGTGTGTTCAGCAAGGTTGTTTTACCAGCTCCTGAAGCACCCATCAGGGCCGTCAGACGGCCTGGTCGTACAAAACCTTGAACACCATTGAGCAGTTTCCTTTCACCACCCTGAAACGGGATGGTGTAGTTGACGTTCTGGAAAGTGAAGATTGTCTCGTTCTTGGCCACCTTCTGCATGGCCCTCTGGTCTTGCTCCTCTCGTTCCTTGGCGATATCTTTCTCGGAACCGATGCCTGGATCCCCCTGGGCTGTACCTGACTCTTCATCCGAAGAGTTACCCTTGCGCCCACCAGTCTCGATGGACTCCGTCACCGACTTTGGCACCTGGCCGCGCTTGAACACCGTGACAGCAGCGCCTCCTGCATTGGGCTTCATTATCTCCATACCAAACATCGTGACGGCCAGGAAGAGGGCGAAGAAGGCCCAGATGAACCCGAAGTTCCGCCACAGATGAGCTCTTGTGTACGTGTAGCTCTGCTTGATGTAATTGGCACCATTAACGACAGACGATCCCGGCGTAGACCCCTGGAGCGTACAGGATTGATACTGCGTCTGAGCTCCCGGAACTTGTGGCACTAGTGAGGCACAGTCCATATCTAGGTTATAGAATTCGTTGGACATGAGAGCCTCAAAACCATACTGTATCCAGTCTAGCCAACGTAGCCAGCTGAACCACACGCGCATCGACGACGGTGGAATGAGATAGCCAGTATACACGACAAGAATCTGGATGAAGACACCAGTGACCTTGGTGGCGTCGTCGAGGGTCTTGAAGATGGCCGACAGCGCACGGAAGAAACTGTAGGTCGCCATTGTTACAGAAAACAGGATCAAAAGGGATATGAAGAACTGTGAAGCTGTGGAAGCGAGACCGGACATCCAATAGATAATAATGTCGAATATCAACACCTGTATCACGACCAGGGGCACATCGACGACGGTTTGGGCGAGAGCGTAGGCGGAAGGGCGGTAGAAGGAGAAAGTCTTGTGCTTGAGCAGGATGGGCTTGGACTCGAATGCAGCCGTCTGCTCTGCGAGTGCCAGAAGCGCGTTGAATAGGAGGATGAAGAATAGTACACCGCCTCGTGTAAAGGCACCAGCTGTCGTGTCGGGCTGCTGGAAGAAGAGAGAGCCAACGATCAGACCTTGGAAAACGATACCTCCCCATTTGCCAAACAACGACGCCTTGTCGCCGATCATGACGAGGAACTGCCGCTGGGTGAGTGCAATGACCTGTTGGTAAAACGGTATAGTGTAGTTCTTCCTCTTGCTCGCCTTTGTTGAGTTCTGGCTGATTTGCTTCTGCTGCTCGACTGTCTGAGTTTCGAACTGCTCGATGTCCTTGAGGTTCTTCTGATATGCTTCGCTCCTCTTATACACGGCGGCGAAATCCTCTGCCGACCGCGGAATTCGATCTTCCCACCCCGGACGAATACTGCGCTCGTGTGGGTCGACGACGGAGGTTAGGAAATCGGCCGTGGTCCAGCGTGGTGGACAATCGAAGCCTAGGTCTAAAAAGTACTGCTTCGCATCATCGGAGGAGCCATAGTACAGACACTGGCCCTCGTCGATTAGGAGCACCTTGTCGACGAGTTTGTATAGGCTTTCACCAGCCTGGTATAGCGAGACAGCCGTAGAAACCTGGGCCATATTCGTCAAGGTCCTAAGCGCCTGGACATACTCAACCGCAGTGGCGGCATCGAGACCCTTACTGGAATTGTCCCACCCTTGGACACTGGCACGCGTGATGAGGGCCTCTGCAATACTGACGCGCTTACGCTCACCGCCAGACACTCCACGGATGTGCTCGTTACCGACTTTCGTATCGAGTGTATGCTCGATCCAGAGCAACTTAGTCGCAACGCGCAGGAACTCCCGAACATAGTCACTCCTGCTCTCGCCCTCCAATCGCGACTCTTTCCCTGGTGTTCGCGTACGTAGCGCAAAGGTCAGGGTGCGCCTGACGGATAGTGTTGCATAGTGTAGGTCATCTTCCGGATTGTAGATGATCTCGCCCCTGAAGTCCTTTGCCATGGTCTTGGCATCGGTGCCTCCGTACTTGACATCCCCTAGGACGTCTACATAGCCTGCTCTCTGATTGCAGAAGGCTTTCAAAAATGTTGTACAGCCTGAGCCTGGCCTTCCTAGAACCAGAAGCATCTCTCCGGGCCGCACGCAGCCATCGAAACTGTCGAGGAGGTTTCTTACGGGCGGCTTTCCCGTGGCGGCTCTGGGACCCTTTGTCAGCAGATTCTTGAGGAATCGAGGCAGTGTCATGAAGATGTCGCCGACGGTGGGTTGCAGGCTTGCGCCGAGACCTGCGCCCTTGACCGTAAGATTTCGGAAGACCACGCCCGAGTGTCGTGTATTTTCCTCCTCACTTTGCTGTTGGCGTGCCTTTCCAAACATCCTGGACATCAGCCTTTCGACCTCATGGTTCTCCCCTTCAGTCTCGGCGGTCGAGGCACCCGTCCGACGCCGCGACAAGGATTGAAACAGGTCCTCTTCTGTCCTTTTCCTTGATTGCAAAGGTGGTCTGCCGTCTGCACCGACCTTCATGGGCTCAAAGTGTGCATCGCCCTCCTCCGAAGTGTCACTATCACCAGGCAGCTTGGGTGACGACTCATGTTCCCTGTCGTGTATTGCTGATGCAGCCGCGGTCGATGGTTGAATTAGCGTGTTGTCCGAGGATGAGATACGGTCGACACTGTGCTTCCTGTCCTCCTCCCTGGTTCTGGGAGTGGACGTGGCCCATGGATTCTCTGGCGGTACTCCTGTGCCATGATTTGATAGTATGGCTGTCGAGCCAGCACGGGGAAACCCTCTGTTCTGATTGTGAGCCTCGGGCGTCCTAGTCGATGGTTGTTCTTGGAAAGGCGTCTCGGGATATCCTCCTGGAATGTCCTTGGGTGTCGGCCTGTCATCCATTGTGCCTGGAGAATGATGATTATTCTCCTATGGCTTCGGATTGTGAAGGATTGGAGTAGAAGGGTATTACAATCGTGGTGAGATCATGAAGTGTTGGTTTTATGGGGGCCACCGATTCTTTGAATGATGACGACAACGGAATTCCATGGACATATCACCGACTTTAGGTGTCGCACAACAACACTGGAAGCTGACAGTCTCTCGGACAACGGAGCATTACTGTTGCTGATCCGTAAAATTCGGCATCGGACTCGACAAAAAGTGCGAAAAGTCTATGTTCCGACACCACCTGGGCATCAGATGTAACCCGAAAGGGCACATGTACGTTATCAACCGTAGACGTCACCGATGCTCGAGCTCGCGCTGACGTGTGTTGCAGCTGGCGATGATGACATTGACTCGACTTTTGCTTGGAAATCCTACTCGCACATCCGCCCAGATTGGCGGGCCGATCCAGTTACCGATGCGGGCACCAAACTCCCGGGATCGAGCCAAGCTCTGCCCTGCCCTGTCTCGGAACCATATTTCGCGGGGGCCGTTGCACCAATCTAATTATAGTTGATACTGACTGAGATAATCAGGGCAAATTGTATAAGTTGTACGGAGAACGCGACGAAGGAAAGTCGGCAGGATTATACCTACTACCATCACTGGTCCGTGAAGTCGTACACGGAGGATGTGTGCTTGATCAAGCCGCAGCTGGTTGTCCCCCTGGGTACCCTAGGGTACCCTGTGGGACGCCTCGTGCTTTGTTACCAGGACGCACCCGGCCGTCCGATGCAACCGTAGCACAACTCGCTAGTTGATACTACAAGATGACTAGCACAGCTATCAATACCAAACATATAGTAATACAATAGTAAGGCAACGTACAGACACGGTTTACATGATTACAACAAAACCCACGGCTTTGTGATCTTCCCTGGCGGCAGGAAAGGGAAAAAAGTGAAGCTGTCCAATGAAGCCATGTATGATCAGAAATACAAAAGACATCCGACACCATGACGGTAACGTATGATTTTGTACAACTCCTTCGAGGTAACAAGCCCTAATTATTACCAGTACAAAGTCTGGGGCTCCCAGACCATTTACTCACTTAGGTATATCAATCCTGCCCCCCGCGGCCGAATCTTTTCAAGCTCAAGTATCGAATAGCTGAATCATAACACGGCCTCAAAACGAAGTGGTAGACGCCCTAACACCTTGTCTTGAGATGGACACCCTGGGGCAAATTACTGATATGTCGGTCACGAGAGCTCTTGTCCTGCCAGTGGATCAAGCAGTTGTCCTGAACCACATAGTAATCAATCTTGAAGATGTACCCACGCGACATCTGGAGTAGATTGGCACATAATCATATACTCGTTCTAGGTGCCTTTCGACCGGCGACTTGTTCAGGTGTTTCCCTGGTCCTGGCATCTGTTCGCTTGTCATTCGTTTCGATCACCCTACCCCAGGGCTGAGTGGTGCGTTCAACATATTGGCTGATCGAATGGTCGAAGAGAAAAGGTCACCAACGCAGTATCATCGCTTAAGATGAGAACTGGGAGTCCGGATTCACAACCCTTCCTACGGAATAGCGGGACCTCAGTCCTGTCTGCTCCTGGAAAGCTCGATGAATGATAACATTCATGAATTTAGCTTATCTGCCTAGCTATGTAGGTATGTGCTCATTCGGAACATCACACCACCCGGATTGGCCGCTTCAAATGTTAGGTACCAAGTGTGGGGGCTTGCAGCACCTGGGCACTACATGGTAGGTAGGATCAATGGGTGCTACTCCTGAATTTGTATTGGTTTCACATCAAAGTTCCATGCATAGCACTGTGAGATATACGCCATCACCTACATAGGTAGGTACCCATGCATCTCGTCCAGGTACTTCAGTTGCTGACTATTGTGAGTGCTCCAGGTGCAGCTCGCCGACGCGTGCTCTCCAGAATGAGATGGCGACTACTTGCAGCATGATCTACAGACCTCTCGAGCGACCAACTAAACAAATCAGGCTCCTCGAGATCATCTCGATAGAACCTCAAGTCGTCTTCAAGATCCATACAGCCTCGCTCCTAGACAAGCCGGATTTCAGTGCCCTCTCCTATGTGTGGGGATATCCGCCACTCTTTGCGGACGTCATTGTCGATGGTGCCGCTCTTCCAGTAACGCAGAGTCTGATCGATGCGGTCAAGGATGTACATAATCACTGGAGGCAGAAAATCTCAGAATCGTCGTCAAGACAACTGAGGCTCTGGGCTGACGCCATCTGTATCAACCAGGAGGATGTGGTGGAGAAGAATTTCCAGGTACCATTGATGCGAGAGATCTACTCCGGGGCTGAGCAGGTGCTGTCCTGGCTTGGCAAGTCAGATGAAGCTACCAGCGCGGCTCTCGATGCTCTTCAGTTGATCTATAAGGAAATTGCTGACCTGGACGAGGACTCTCTTCGCAATCTTGACTGGATGAAGAAACATCAACAACTTTGTACTGGATATCCGGGGGATCCCCGTGGTCCATGGCTTGGTATCATCAACCTGATGCATCGTCAATATTGGAATCGAGTCTGGATATTCCAGGAGGTCTACCTCGCCCAGGACTTGCTCCTGATAAGCGGCTCCAATGTCCTCAGTTTCGCTCAACTGAGGTCAATACAAAATTGGCACGACGTGGCAATCCTGGACCGGCAGAGTCCTCCGAGCTGCTTTGCTCCCAGCACTTGGGCATATCTCCAGGCCCATCGAAGCATGTTCGAGAGCATTTCTGCAATCGAACAGGCTAGAGACATCATCCATGACGGCGAAGCCCATCAACGCAAGATCCGGCACATCCTCAAGGGCACTATAAGTGACGAGACTATTGTCTTCTACAATCAGGTGGAGACTCACGCCCTCCTTCTTTGGATGATGGCCGGCGTGCTAGAGTCTACCGACCCCAGAGATTCCATATATGCCCTCATGGGTATCTCGGGGCTGGCCATCGAGCCAGACTACACACCGGAGAAGTCAGTAGCCGAGGTATACATGGCTTTCCTTGCTCTGTGGGAGCATTGTTGCTCGCAATTGCATCCACACTATCCCGACAACGTCAAGTCCGGTATCTTGGACCTCTGGTTTCTCACATTCGCTGGCGTGGAGTCACACACAAGAGTCAGACCATCACTGGGCCTGCCTTCCTGGGCGCCGAACTTCCCCGCCACGTCCTTGCGCACCGAGAGTGGCTGGTCATACTCGAGCAGCGCCATGAACCAGTTTTCGGTCGGTGATGAGCTCTTCAACGGTATCGATGAGAAGTGGCACATAGATCGGCATAGCCTCTACTGCCCGACTGTCAAGATCGACAGAGTGCGCTCTTGTGGTCCAGTCATAGATGTGCTGAACGAGGAGCTCGTCTCATGGATCTTGGGATGTTTGACACAGCAAACCGAATATCCCACTGGTTTCCATTCAGCTATCGCCATGCAGAGAGCCTTGGTTGATGAATATTTGGACGAAGACATGGACCACATTGTATTACCAACGTTAATCGAAGCGTACGAATTTGCCTGCCTATTCATGATATGGGACAGGCACTTTGGAAAGGGCTCAAATGACCGTGAGGCTGCTGCAAACAGACTAGCACCTCTGGTGTGGAGCTTGTTACTGGGACTCGATCGTGAGGACGACTACGCAACCTTCTGGGAGCGACTGCCAGGGTGGGTCGGCCGTATTAGTGCAGAAGAGCTAGATTCCCTACCAGCCACTATCTCTTTGCTCGATATAAAGAGGATCATTGCCGCTTGCGATAACCTCGAGCTGGCGTTGTCAACGTCAGGGGGTGACATAATCGCACAGACAGAGAAGGGCTATATTGGTCGGTTTCCGCTGTATACACGCGAAGGTGATCTTATTTGTTTATTCAAGGGATACGATGGGCCTGTGGTGGTCAGGGAGATAGAAGAGCATCATGTGTTCGTAGGCTCGAGCTTCATCATCGAGCCACTAGGGGGGCGATCGATTACGGAAATGGAGAAGTTGAAGGCAGACATCCAGGTTATCGAAGTACGTTGAATAACTACTTAGTATGTATTAAGACGATATCGGTTCCGTTGGAGCATAGGCTGTTTGAGCAGGTGGTACGATAGGTGGTGTGGTTATAAGAGCACTACTCGCCCGGGCGGTAGCCAATGGAACTCGGCATCTCCTACGATGGCCTTTCTCCTGCTCCCTAATCAACTCATTTGATGTGCCCAAATCCCACAAGCAGGCCTCATGACTGTCTCATTAGGTATTGGGTTCCATAGCAGATGGTGTCTGGAATAAGACGGCCGACAACTGATACAGTCAAATTTGTTACCGTGGTTGACTCCTATCAGAGTTGGGAGGATACCCGAACCCTACAATACTCCTTGTGGAGGAGAGGGGGTGTTGGGGGTGTGTATCATGTAACCAACCAATAACTTACACAGAACACGCCTGATCTTGAACATCTCATCTCAACAAACACAAGCGATTTCCTTGCAACCATCCCACTCACTGGACCGCAACGGCACTCATAGCGATATGCCTCAAGAACAAACCCCAGAGCCGTCATCCAAGCTACCAACCATACTCATCACAGGCGCCCTCTCCGGACTCGGCCGCGCCTTCTTCCAGCACTTCGTCGAACGCTCCGACGAAACACATAACCAGCCCGATACATTCCGTGTCATCGGTGTCGACAGACACCCCTGGACTGACTCTGCCGGCAGCACGCACCCCAGCCACCCCCAGGGCCGCCTCTCCACATACGTGCAGCTGGACGTGACCTCGGCGGCAGAGGAGCACGAGGCGTTCGCGCGCCGGTGGATAGGCGAGGAGACACCGCTAAGCCTCGTCATCCACTGCGCCGGGGTGCGCGGGCTGGCCCCTGGGGTCGAGGTGAACAGGTCGGACGATGTGGCGACGGCCGAGACGTTGAGTGCCATTGACGCGGCGACGCTGAGGGGTACGTTCGAGATCAACGTCGTCGGCACTTTCAGCATCCTGACGGCGGTGCTGCCCAATCTGCGGCTGGCCGCACGGAAAGGCCTGGTCCCCCGGGTGGTGATCATGTCGTCTCGCATGGGCAGCCTGGCGGCTAATGAGAAGGGTGGCGGGTATGCGTACCGGGCGAGCAAGGCGGCCCTGAATGCGGTGGTGAGGAGTATGAGTATTGACGTGCCGGACGTCTTCTTCGCGCTGGTGCACCCTGGAAGGGTAGAGACGGGTCTTGTGAGCGTGAAGGAGGCCGGAGCTCTCACTGTCGAGGAAAGCTTGGAAACCTTACTGCCGATGATAGATAGGTTCGGGGAGGGGCATCTGGAGAGTGGGTGTTTCGTGGATCGGTTTGGGGAAACAATTCCGTGGTAGAGGCAGATTCATGAAGTTATGAGTATACGCTAGTCCTCTGAAGATGCCGGGAATCACAGTGTTCGACATGAGATCCGCTTGGGCAGCATGCGACGATGCCACAACCATTATGGGCCTTTTTCTATTCGTTCTCTTCTCCTCCTTTCCAACCCCCCCTGGCTTTCATTTCGAGGCCTAATCATCTGCTGGACTTTTTTCAATGCAATACCAGACGGCGAACAAGTTAACTGGATAACACAGAGATCATCACAGTCACATCGAGCACATTGAGCATCAAAATGTTGTGTACCGAGATCCAAGCAGGATCCCGTTAGAATTTCATTTCAACAATTCTTTCAAAACGCTAATTGGGGACGAGCAGCACTTGCTCTATCCCAAGGTATCTCATCCCAAACCCCTTTACCAGCGGCCACCGCCGCCGCCACCACCACCGCCTCCGGGGCCACCAGGGCCACCCTGAGGACCTCCGGGTCCGCCGCCGCCGCCACCGGGTCCGCCGAAGCCGCCCTGGCCGCCCTGGGGACCGCCGAATCCACCGCCGCCGCCGCCGCCGTGCTGAGGACCGCCGAATCCGCCGCCGCCACCACCCTGCTGGGGACCACCGAAGCCACCTTGCTGGGGACCGCCGAAGCCACCGCCGCCGCCGCCCTGCTGGGGACCACCGAAGCCACCTTGCTGGGGACCGCCGAAACCGCCCTGCTGGGGACCGCCGTAGCCGCCGCCGCCGCCCTGCTGGAATCCACCGCCGCCGCCTGGGCCGCCTTGGTGCTGGCCACCTCCTGGGCCTCCGGGGCCTCCGGGGGGACCGTGGTGGTCATGGTGGTGTCCGAGTCCGAAGACCATCTTGAATGTGTGTAGGTTGTTTGTGGGTTGTGTTTGGTTGTTGTTTGTTGTTTGTGATAGAATCGAATGTGACTTTTCGATTCAGTAGTGAAGAAGGAGTATTTGATAGTGGTTTGTTTGAGTTGATGATGATCTTCTCTTCTACACTCAGTCAGTCACAGCGAACACTCGCTTCCTTTATATGTGTATCTGCTCCCTCAATAAGGGTCCTGTCGACTGCGCCCCCCGGTGGATCTACAACATTTGGAGAGCGTCATGATGCCGTTTGATGTTGTCCTGTGGATACTGAAAAGGGAAATTTATTAACATGGAGAGCAAGATTCGGAGGGAAATCCCTGTTGGCAGCTTCAGGAACGGCAGGACCCTGATTTTGCATTGCTTGAGAGACAGGTTTTCTGACACGGATCGTAGTGCTGTCCAGTGCCACGAGCAGATTACCCCACAAGCCGCGCGGCAGGGGAACTGGTGGTGTGGCTAAAGCTCGAAACCATTCGACTGTGACTCTTCTTGGCTATGACGAGCTCTGCGTAGCCGTCCAGGGGCCTCACCCTCCGAATCCAGCTTACTCATCATAAAAACCGGCCGAAGATTATCCACATTCAACGTCAGAGGCTTGGATAAGGCAAATATGCTTTCATTTGACGACATCTTAGCCCTTCTGCCATGACAGACTGCGTGACATCCTAGCTTATGAGGCAATGGGCCGACAGTGCCCTCAACAGAATACCTAGGTTTGCCAATCAATCAAAGCAGCACCTCTTCAGGTTTTCTCCCGTTATGATCCGTGTCATGTGAAGATGGGTGTTTGAGGCATCCGAACAGCGGTTACCAGCTGCCACCACCCCAGGCGTTGTTGTCTACCGCGATAGTAGCAGCTCCGACCTTGTCCCAGCCATTACCGCTAATCTCAGCTGTGCCGTCGGTCTGAGGCAAGTCCTAACCGCCACCAGCCGCGACTGCAACAGGCTGAGCATCAGCCGTATCCCAACCCTCGCCGACTCCCATTGCACCGTCAGTCAGAGGAGCGGAGGCCTCGGCAGCACGAAGACGCTTCTTCTCCTCACGCTTGCCCTCGATGAAGTCCTTCTTCTTCTGAAACTGGGTGCGAAGGTCCTCATCCAGCTTGGGGTACTCAGCGCGCATCTGCTCGAGAAAACCCATGTACTCGTCGTACTCTGGCTCGTCGAGCTTCTTGGTCCACCAGGCCTCGAAGATGGAGATGGCGGCAATCTCCTGGAGATCATTGGTGTACTCCTTGTCGTTCTCGTCATAGATGCGCTCGGCAGTATCCAGGTCGATAAGGTGCTTGCGCGCATAGACGGGAGCGCGCTGGGTTGCGTCAGTCATCTACAATAAAGGATGACAGGGAGGGATGGCAATTTCATACCTTCTTCAGACCAACCTGGAGGGAGCCCTCAGGAATCTTCAAGAAGTTCGCAGTGGCGATGACCTCGAGCAGGATGTGGAGCTGGTGCTCATCCTCGTTGATCTGTGCTCTTGGTTAGGCAACTCGCCAGTTACGGGGCGGTACACGGTGAATGGCGGATGGCAACAGGAGATATGGGATGAAAGTTCGAGGTAAGTTGCGATCCGATTGAACTTACGTCAGGAAACTTGACATCGTTACCCTCCTCAATGCACATGTCGATCCAAACGAGAATGAGCTTGTAAGGCTCCATGTTGGTTCCCTTAAGCACCAAAACATTGGGGCTCGACTGCAGCTGCTTCTCCCAGACCTCACTGAATAGCATGGCTGCATTGCGGGAGACTGACTTCTCGAGGGACTTCAGAGGCTGGTCGAAGGCAGGACGGTACCAGACTGGGACCAACTTCTCGTTGCCATCAACGCGCTCTACCTGGATGCTGTTGTATGATAAGGCACGCGTGTCAGAACTATCGCGTTGTGGTGGCCGCTGATCAGCGTTGGTGGCGATGCTTCTTATGTGACTTACGCATTAATGTCCTTCTGGCGAAGGCGCTTGGGCTTCTTGCCCTCAACGGCTGGCTGCGCATACTCATCCATGATGGATGAATCTCACGGTTGATTGATGTCAAGACTGGGTCGAGAGGTGTGGTGAACTCGAGGTGTCTCGTTTGCTGATGTTCGAGCAGAAAGGCAGAGGGTAGGTCTGCTTGGGAAGGCGCGGTCGGCAAAGTACCAAAACGAATCTTCACGAAACGGTCTGGTGGACGTTCCAAGGTCAGGTACATAGGTACCCAGACTCCCAAGGTGCCGTCGCCTTTGCTTCCCGTGTCAACTACTGACCTGAAGATTCACATGCGACGAGTGGCAGGGCGTCACCTTGGCCTGCAGATGCGTAGAGAACAAAAGATGGCAGATTTGGTGTTCACTCGAGCATGCCCTTCTACCGGTCGGTACCTTGATAACCCTTGGGAAGGGAACACACTTTGTTAAACAACGATTAAACTTGAGATTGAGCGACACATCAGGAATTCCTAAGTAGTAGCTCCGATGGGAATCTACATTTTATAAACATCGGAACGGTGACCCTGTGCCCAGGTGAGGCCAAATGCCTCTGGGCAGTGTACTGCCGTTTGTCGTGGTTGCCCTTTCGAAACATGCAACCTGCCGTTTCCCTAAGCTTTGCTGCTGCCTTATTTGGCCTCAAGTACCAGTTGACCACACAATTTGATCTATCCATCGTTTTAGCCCCACTTGGCATACTTGGCCTCAATTGCTGCGCATTGGTCTTCTGGGTGCCTAAATATGAGTTGACTGAAGAGGGGAGGGAGGGTATTTCACTAAGGGCAGATAGATGGTGAGAAGCCAAATATGGAGCAATGTTGTTACTGCTTAGTGGAGTTGACTATGGAATCCCCAAGAAGTCTCCAAGAACATGTTGCATTTGGCAACACATAGCTCGGTAATGAGAAACTCTGATTAGAGCACTTGAGCAAGGAGGTCGGGCAACCCACTCATGAAGCGGATGTTATTGAATCTAGTTCTATTCTGCGGTTTCAAAAGAGAGGAGCCTTGATTGCTGGAAGATCAATGATGCGATCAAGCCATCGTATAATTGATGCATTCGTCCCCTTTGGACGCGGCCCAACGCTACGCCACAACAGCCGTCTCTGCCTACTCCAGATTTTACGAGATGCGCATAACGCTGAAAGAGATGCTTATACTGGGTATATAAGCACATATCCATAAAAGTATAGCACATACGACCATAGGTAGAAGAAAATTCGGGATCCCGTCCGCTCTCCCATAGACAAGCTTCTGACCGCTGGATTAGTAGTTGGGTCGGTGACGACCAGCGAATACCCGGTGTTGTATGTTTTCAACTTTTATTTTTGGTTCCCCCTCCCTTATATTCTCCCCTACCGATTCTCTCCCATTTGCGACTCAGATACTCCCTTTAATGACCGTGGAACGTGTAGGTGACGACTGTCCACCTTCGATACGCGGCGGGAGCAAATCATTCGACCATTTTGGCACTCTGGAAATATCCTTCCTGTTTCTGGATGGAGGATGGAGTCGCCTTGGAACGGATAATGAGATCTACCTGATTAGCATCCACAAGGCCCTCAGTTCCACCTTTATCGGAATATAGTACTTATCACGCAGAGCCCTGAAGCATGTTCGTGGTTTGTGATTAGTCATCTACCCGGTTCCGGAGTCGCTGTAGATACAACCTCCAAGAGCCGGTCGGTCAGTCACCATCCATGACTGGTCTCCATATGCGTGTCTCTTCATTGCAACCTAATCACAGAGCTGCATCGCTCCTTGATGCCCTCATTCAAAGCAGCTGCCATCTGCTCAAAACCGACCGCGCAGTGAGGCACTTGTGTGGTGTAGTTGTCCTGCCCTCCAGGGTCCAACCTTGGAAGCCTGTACATCTGCTGCTGGCGGCAAACGATCAAGCAGTCACAATCTCACCGCTGGGGTGACGCTCGCCTATCGTGCCCGTGGGCCACTGTAATCATCTAAGACCCAAGCGAGTCATGGCGTCGTTGCTCCCTCGTTTACTTCCATCATGGCAATGTGGAAGGACAAAATTGCCAAGCCTCTGGGGGGGCCTGAGTTTTGCCCAAGGATCTTCGTCGGAAAACAATCTCAACAGCTCCATTGCGGCTAGAATATTCTCGAGGGCACAGTCGACTACAGCAAGGACAGGAACGATGGGCTCGATTCCCAACAAGAAAGCAAATGTGCTCCTGATCGGTTCCGGCGGCGTTGGCACGATGGCCGCTTATGCTCTGGAGCAGGGAGGCAAAGCCAGCGTCACGTCCGTCCTTAGATCCAACTACCCGGTCGTCAAGGAGCAGGGATTCGACATCCACTCTCTTGAGCATGGCAAGGTCAATGGTTGGCGGCCTACGACCAGTAAGTGCTCTTTAGCGACCATGCCCGGCTCTGGCTTACTCATCATCCAGTTCGCAACACGATACCCAACGTGAAGGCGGAGGCCATACCGCCATTCGATTTCGTGGTGGTTACTACTAAGAATATTGCCGATGTTCCTCCCTCCGTGACAGAAGTGATCGCAGACGCTGTCACTCCCGGTCACACTGCTATCACGCTTTTGCAAAATGGTCTCAACATCGAGCGACCTGTCATTGCCGCCTTCCCGACGAACCCAGTCCTGTCTGGTATCACGGTCATGGGCGCACGGGAGCACCCTAAGGGCACCATTAGACATGACAATTATGTAAGTGGTTGCTTTGATTCGGCCTCCGGAAGCGATGCTCCATGAGCCCACACGGCTCATGGACAAGCTCACTGAACACTTGGAATGAAGAAGTGATACTGACTACGAAAATGGTAGGACATTTCATTCATCGGAGCATTTGAGAACCCTAACATCCCTGCATCGGTGTCCGAGGCCGCGGCGAGGCGCTTCGTAGAGATTTACGACGCATGTCCCGCCGTCAACTGCAACTACGACGCCGACGTGCCCTTCAACCGGTGGAAGAAGCTCCTCTACAACGCCAGCTTCAACTCCGTCGCCACGATCCTCCGGATGGACACAGCGCGGATGCGCTACAGCGAGCATGTCGTCGACGACCTCATCCGACCCATCATGCTGGAGATCGTAGCGACGGCCAAGGCGAAGGGAGTCGAGCTGCCGCTGGACCTCGTTGAGAAGATCATCACGGTGGACCTTTATGAGAGCTTCTTCAAGCCGTCCATGTGCCAGGACGCCGAGAAGGGCAATCTCATCGAGTTCGAGACCATCATCGGTGAGCCATTGCGGGAGGCCGAGCGGTTGGGCGTGCCAACGCCTACCTTGAAGGTCATCTATGCGTTCTTGAAGGGCTTGCAGTTCAAGACGAAGGAGGCGAAGGGCCTCGTGGAGGTGCCGGCAAGGAGTACGCCCGAGATGAAGTATGGACATAAGGACCAGAAGTGGTAAATGCTGGGCGTCTTGGCGCCTTGGGCTGCATCAGTCTTGAGGGCGTTGAGAGGATAGCGATGAGTTCCAAATTGGATTGATTGAGCCGACTGCATACTTACCGACCTGTTTTGAGCCGACTTGACTGAAAATGAAGCCCACACTCATGTATTCAACCTGTCTGGTGCATCCCATTGATCCATCAATGCGGCTGTCCACGGGCGCAGGCATGCATCATTGATGCACATGTGCATTGCTTGCAATCGAGCCTGGTGACTATTGCACGTTTTCAATGGTGAGCATAAACGATTGATTGCAGTAGACCATATTTTTGAATTTTCTTACTATCTCTTGATGTCGTGAGGGGTGGACGGTACGTTATGCTGCAACAAGCCGTGACAATTCATCATCTTTGGCTCATTGAAAGTTTTAGGAGACAAGGTCTAGGGTAAGTTTGTTATCATAGCTGACTCAGCTTGTCTTGGCAACTTACCCTAGACTTCAAATCGAGAAATACATTTTGGCCACAGAACACTGAAGGTATCCTCCAGTGAGCGAGTCGCGTGTCAACATCAGTCACATCAATCTTCGAGTGCGGCCGGCCGCGATAGCTGCCTACACCGTTACCCAGAAGGAGACACAATCACTGCCACTACAGCTCTGACATAGGCAAGATGTACATAATGCAGAGATAATATCGCATTCGAGGAGATCCATGCCGCCATGCCTCTCGCTTTTGATTTCCCCTTTGGTTTCCGCTCGCCGCTGGCTCAGCCACACCCGAACAACACATCAGGCTGTCGCCAACCAACAGTGACTGACCTGCATCTGTTGCTTCGTATCATCACCAATAAAACAGCATACACTTGAGCATGTCTCTGTCAGAACCCAACCCCCAGGCCGCAGTTTACGCTAAATACCCACGGGCCGAGGTGCCCACCAGTCTCCCCCGAGTCTGCCTCAGATCCACCACACTGCGGTAGGCAGGCGGCGGTCCCGAGTATTGACTGAATGCCGAACACCCAGTACCCATCCGCCTGACTGCGCCACCAGCGCTGAGGTCCCCAGTGCTGCACAACGCGGAATCTGCCGTGTGTGGTCGATCCCTGGTACTCGATGAAAGAGAGCTGCATCGCGGCTCATACAGCGGGAGTGTGTCTGTAGATGATATGAGCGGCAAGCCGCTGAGGTTCGGCCCCGGGTCGATCTGGTATCTCGAGTATTCCCTCAACAGGATGCGTGTTGCCTGGGCGATGGTGTTTTGAGTAGGCCATGTTGGTGGTAGATGATCGGCTTGGATACCGCTTCTGGACATTGTGGTTGGGGTCGCAGTGGAGGTTCCGGTGGTCGATCGAGAAGTCGAATCATCAAGTTGGTAATCGTATGGGTTTGAGCCCTGCGGGGGACCTCTACGCCTGTCGGGGTTGCTGTGTGTGCTGAAGAGCTCGGCGGCGAGGGCATCACCGTTCAACTCGGACAGGGGTAGTTGAGTGCCATTGTGTAGATGCACTCTGCTGCTCTGCTGCTGTATCTCTGGTTGGTCTTCTTTGCAACAAATGCAACCCATTATGACTTCTCAAATATCAATGAGGCCGTTTCAAGATTAGAAAGATTCCTGATGACAAGAGATGTGTACGAGGGCGCAATGACCGCTCGCACGTCCCTATCAATGATGTATTTACATTTGGGCCCGAGTCAGAAACCACAACTTGGCGTAGACTCTTTGACCTCCTTGCAATAGGAAAAGACCCGCGCGGCGGCTGAGGCAAGCGTTGGAAGTGTCCACCAGGAGTGGTTGGCTGGTATCAGTCTGAAAGCAAGGGACTTGGTTGGCAAACATGACTTTGTTCAAATGTTGTGGCAGTGAAAGAGTTAGTCCACCTATTCACAAAGGTATTGGTTGGTATATAACGGCCCTGTCTGCTTCCAAGGTTATAAAACCAAATATTGAGATAATTTGGGACATCTGGAATGATCAAACTTGATCCCAAGCATTCCAAGATCAGATCAATCGCGCAAACACACACACACAGCCATGGAAGTGCTGCTCCTCTCCATCAAATTCTCTACTGGAGATACTGTGATCGCCTGTCTTTCATCATGGGACTCTTCAAGAAGTCGAAAGGGAAGGGCACTGATACCAAACCACCTCCACCCAAGTTCCAATGTGACTGCGAAGATGGAGAGGTAGGTGATATAGACGAAAGATTTGACCGGTCGATCATGAACAGGCTTGGCACCAAAATGAACCGAACGGAGAGTACTGAGAGGTTATTGGAGGACATCAATTCAAACAAACATTTCGAGAATGTCCCGGGATACAACGAGAGGCTCAAGAAGGCACAGCACCAACAAAAGAACCCTTCACATTACAGGTACCCGCCAGATTCTCTTTTTATGGGACCTGACTTGTTTCAAGGAAAGCAAAGCTGGCGAGGATCCCGCAGCTGAGGAGCTGTTTAAGGGGGCGGGCCCCTGCACATGTGGAGGAAGTAGACAAAGACAAGCACGCTCCGAAGGGATCTGGAGCTGGAAAGGAGCTGAAGCGCAAGTCACCTGCTATCGTCAAGGAAGAAGCGGCAATGCTGGCTCTCTTCTGCTCTTTTGGAGAACGCACCGTGCGATACGAAGGTGAAAACCCGAAAGCTGAGAAGCTCTTCGAGCCTGTGTGCCCGAGTTGAAGCGAAACACAGGCCAGCAAGTGGGAATCCGGAGAAGGCTGACCACAGCGACCTAATCCATCGCCCAACAAGTGAAGAGGTCAGGGGACAGGAGGGTGTGCCTCTCTCTGCTACTCGGAATCCCTTCGAGGGACGTTATGGGGACTAGGAACATGAAGTTCCCAGGTGTGCACAGCAGGCCACGGGCGGGAAGGTTGCGAACGATTGATGTTTTCTGTTTTCCTCGCAGTTTTAATTCCTTGACAATCACCGAATATCATCATTAATCGGACTTGCTAATCACTGATTCTGAAATGAAGGATATAACACCACTGGTTCCGAGATTTATGTGGACATATGTGCATGCTACTCCCAAGGTCGCAAGGGCCGCATACCTACTTGAGCAGTGTCTTGTCTGCATTATCACCAGTTTAACTTAAACTCACATTGTATCCTTATAAGATGATGGACGGACACCTAGGCGGCATAATAATCCACACTCAAGGCGCTGAGAAAATGCTGTAGATAGATATCATGATATATTGTTGGCTGCCAAGCCCAGCAGGCCACAATCGTGATCGGAAGTTTGAACAACGTAGTATATTGAACTAGATATCAGAGCCCGCTCAAAAGCATATATATCTGTGGCTAGGCCTTTACTCGACCTTGATGGCGACCTTACCAAAGTGCTTCCTGTCCCACATGTACTGGTAAGCCTCCTTGGCCTCCTCCAGCGAGAAGACCTTCTCATCCAGCACAGGGTGAATATCATTAGCCTCAACAGCAGCCACCATAGCCTCGAGCAACTGCCTAGACCCAACATAGACACCGCGGAAGGTACAGATATTCATAAGACAGTCCAGCGCATTGGTAGTAGGCTTCGCCCCGCCCAGGAACCCGATCACGGAGATGACGCCCTCGAGCTTGATGGCAGCGCAGCTCTGCTCGAACGTGCCCGCGCCGCCCACCTCGATGACGTGGTCGACGCCGGCGCCCCCCGTGGTAAGCTTCTTCGCCGTCGCGCCCCAGCTCGGGTCCTCCCGGTAGTTGATGACGTGGTCGGCGCCCATCTTCCTCAGCGTCTCGCACTTCTCGGCCGACGAGCTCGTCGCGATGACGCGCGCGCCCGCCGCCTTGGCGAACTGCAGGCCGAAGGTGCTCACGCCGCCGGTTCCCTGAACGAGCACCCACTGGCCCGGCTGCAGCGGCTTGAGGCCGTAGAGGGCGTTCCAGGCCGTGAGGCCGGCGCAGACGAGGGTCGCCGACTCGAGGGCGTTGAGGTTCTTGGGCGCGTGGGAGAGGCCGTTCTCGTTGAACACGCCGTACTGGCGCAGGGTGCCGTCCAGGACGCCGCCTAGGCCGGTCCCCGCGGCGTGGAGGTCGACGGGGCCGAACTGGTGGCCCTGGTTGAAGAGGGTGAGGACCTTGTCGCCGGGCTGGAAGCGCGTCACGCGCGAGCCGACCTCGAGGACCTCGCCGGCGCCGTCTGAGCAGGCTGCGATTGGGAGCTGGGCTGGGAAGGGGTATTGGCCCTGGGTAGATAGACATGTCAGTGTCATGACTTGTGGCGTTTACATGAGATGGCGGCGAACCTTGGGAATGATCAGGTCACGGTAGTTGAGTGATACGCCCTTGATCTTCACGAGGACATCGTTCTCGCCGACCTTGGGTACCTGGACATCGCCGAACTCGAGACCTTCAAAGTCCTTCTCCGTGCTGGTAATGGTCCACTGCTTCATCGTTGAGGGAGCCATGTTTGTGTCGGAAGTGGCTTTTACAAAGATTAGGACTGTCTTGCTGGTTATGGGATGATTGGAAATTTTTGAACAATTCTTGTTGAAGCTTTCAGTCAGAGAGCAGTATCAAAATCGATCACTTATAACATAAACACACGGACAACGGCAGACATGGAAGACGGTAGAAACATATACCTAGTAACCTTGATATACCTATGTATTCTATATTAAGCCCACCCCCCTGCCTAAAGAGGAAATCTTTCTCGAAGGGCGTTCACCACGTCCCGTGTCTGGTTCCGCATTGCCAGAGCTCCACTCATGCGGCCGGGATCCGCCATGTAACGGTATAAAATATCGTGCTGTGACAATTGGACAACTAGTATAGGTACGGTATTGTATGTAGCATGTTTTTGTGCTATACATATGTTATCGACTCCTGCAAGAACGGAGTGGGAGACAGGTTTTGACAGGCAGACAGGGTCGTCATTGATGAAGTCAGACTGATCTCTGTCGAAATTGCTAATCGTGATAGTATACTCACTACTTACTACCTTGCCGCGTGAGGTTGGATCGTAGCTCCCGTAGTAGATTAATACGGAATACATACGCCGTAAAGTACGTGCTGAATCGGTGTCGTTGCATTGTTGGTGTTCACCGGACAATTCATCGTTGCGTCATTCGATGGGGACTTTTTTTTCCTCTGACAAGCTGTTTGACAGCCTGGCCGGGATCAGTTTTAAGCTTCTTACATACCTTAGGTAAGCCTCGATAAAAGCCGGGCGGCTCTCAACTCAGTGTATACCAATGCCTGCATTCATCCATGCAGGACGAAGATCTTTCAGGGGCCGCAGACCGGGCTCGGAACTCACACTGCCGAACCTGCAGGACACAACACATGGGTGCACAACCTTCAAGCACACGATGTTTGGGAGGAGCTTGGTTTCTAATGAACACTGCAATCGTAAATTTCATGATCACCGTTGGATGATCCTACCAGCCGTGAGGATGCTATGTGATCTTAAACTCCCGATCGGTGCTGGCCACCTGGGCAGCACTGAGACATGCCATGTCATCCGCGAGCCTTTTTGACCCGTCTTATTCTATGCCCTTTCCAGCCAATTCAGAACGCTTCCATAAACTGAATAGCAAAAACACACAACTCCCAGAGTCCGGCTCATGCCTATTTCTTCTGCTTTCCGACGTACTGACCACCGTCACGGATTCCGATCAGGTTGCCATCACGAATGTTCTTCATCGTCATGGCCGTGATGATGGCGGCACCAATACCACTGCCGTCCTCTGCACTCGTGAGAGTGATTGGGTCGGTCTTGCGGTCAGCTGGCCAGTCGAGGATCTCACCCAGAGCCTGCTTCCACCTGATCTTGAACTTGGGGTGCTTGTTCGCCACACTACCGTCCGCTGCAACGTGGCCCGAGTGGACATCCTTCTTCCTGCAGATGGCTGCGGGGCCACAGGCGCAGAGCCTCGCACCTCGGATGGCGATGACCTCTGCTACCAGGCGCGCAAACTCGACCTCCTCCGCCGTGGGCTTGAAGCCGAGGGTCTCTTGGAACAGCTTCTTCCTCTCCTCGAGCGGGTCATTCTCCAGTGCTGAGAGGAAGCCCGTGTCCAGGGAGTATGGCTCCCTCATCTTCTGAAGGTCCTGGCCCTTGAAGATGAGACCCTGCTCGTAGATGTCCACAATGGCCAGTCGGAAGATCTCTCCGAGGTAGAGACCGGCACTCATCTTCTCGAACGCTTGCTCGCCGGGCTTGGGCGAGCTGGCATCAATCTCGATGTCGTATTTTGTTCGGGGCAGGACACGGTGTGCGTTGTCGAAAGCGCCGTACTCGCAGTTGATGGCAACGGGCAGTTCTGGTGCCAGACCGTAGTCCTTGATCTTGGGGATGGAGCCGACGTTGTCCATGTAAGCCGCGTTGCAGCCAGTGCCGAAAATTGCTCCGATAATGGTCTCAGGGTCGTTGTATGCCGAGGCGATCATTGCGCCCACGGTGTCGTTGATGAGAGATACTATTCGGACGGGCAGGTTGCGCTTGGCAATGGCCTCACCAAGCTGTACGACCACGTCCTCGCCCTCAACGCCCTCAATGTCGAATCCCTTGGTCCAGGTTACCAGTCTTCCTCGGTCGATGTAGTCCTGGTTTACTGGGTACGAGAATGTGAAACCGAGCGGCAGTCTACAAGCCTGGTCAGTACGAGTTCGAAAGATCAATCTCTGGCGGAGCACAATGGTTGGACTTACGGCTCGTCAGCTGTGCCCTTCAGATTATGCTTGGCGAGGAAGTCGCCGAGGGAGTCAGCAATGAGGCCCCAGAGCTCATCAGCGGTGCCCGTCTTGATCTCCTTGGGCAGCCTGTAGGTATCCTGCTCCACCTCAGTGTTGTGGTCAGGGCCCTTCAGCGTGATCCAGCAGACACGCAAGTTTGTTCCGCCAAGATCAATGGTCAGGTATTGACCCTTCTCCTGGCCAGTGGGGAAGCCAAAGACCCATGTTGGGTACATCGCCTGTGTTGCTGTTAGTAGGTGGTCCCCAGCAGGAACGTCATAAAAGCGGGTGGTCAAAGCTCACGATGTTCTGTCCAGGCTTTTGCAGGCCCGCCTCGAGCTCTTGGTGGAAGTGATGGGTGATATCCTTGAGCCCGCTGGTCGTTATGGTGAAGGCGGTCTTCAGCTTCTGGAAAGCGGTATCCAACCCTGGTGATAGAGGGACTTGTGCCTGGAGCAGCGGGTCTGCCAGTCCAGTGCCCAAAGAGCCATTCTGGCCCGCGGAAGCAGTCATTCTGAGTGTTGTTTGTGTGGGTTGAGAAAGTTGGTGTTGCGTTGTTGCCAGCTATGAAAGCTCAGTGGCAATTCGAGAGGATGAAAGGATGGATAGAAGGATGGATGGCTGGTATCACAGAAGAGGAAGAAAAAGAAGAAGGAGCTAAGACAGCTTAGAAACGACAGTAGCTGGAAAAGATTGCCAACAACAGTGATCGCCCATTTTAGGACAGCTCGAAGCTATATATATGAAAGTACTGATGTACACAGGTAGTTTTCTTCAGTGCGGTCTTTTACCGCCCACTTGGGCACCTGGGATATCCAGTTACTTGTTTGAATGTACCTTGTCACGCTTCATTTGCTGCCAAGGTACGTGGCCCGGCGAACTCTTCTTCCTTCACGTTGACGTCACACAAAGCTTTAAAGCGCAAACCGGCCTTGGGTAGTCGCTGCTATCAGTATCCACATGGTCGAGAGTCAAGCTGGGTACTGCTTGTAAAGGTAATTCCCATATCACTCATCTGACATGGGGGAAATTTCCGTGTTGCTCTGGGGAGACCCACTTCAGTGAGGCTATTCCTGCGAGCCATTGCGGGGTGTGGATGCATGTACCATAGTAATTGAGCGAGGAATAAGTCGACCGTAACCTCGTAGCCCGTCGTTGGCATCCCACCGCTCCACCTCCCACACAACTTGTGGACTGTGTGTTTCCTCGTCCTTCCACACTCCAAGCTTTGCGTCTCGTACAAAAAAACCATGGGGCATACCGAGGTTCCTACCGGTAGTGTATGTCGGGGGAGGTATCGGTCGTCTTTCTCCGCCTTATTCCGATTCCAGAACTTGGCATACCATTTATCAAGCCAGCTACTTAGGCGAGCGAGAATTTCTCCTATCCCAAACCAGAAGTGCCATGCGGCTCAAGCCACTCCAGTGCGGCTCTGCTAGGACTGCCGACCTCACACCATTTCCGCTGGGGAATAAGGCTTTTGGACATGTGTACACGAGTCAAGCACGCTATGAAGTAACGGTACCACGCGTAAGTATATGTCACAAATACAAGCACGCTCCAACAGTTGCGCCCAAGGAAGAAACCGGCTGCTCCCCCTCAATCTTAATTCAGCCGCAGCTATGTCATCATCAGCCCCGGATTCCCGTAGAATTCAAAGTCCGAAACAGGCAAACATTCCCACATGTTCCCCAGCGCACGAGCTCAGACTTTCTCCAGCCGCCAATCTTGGGCCAGGATGCTCCATGCCCACCGTTGAAGCCCCCGGCGTGATCAACATATCGTTTCCCTCGAGTGCAGCATCATACAATGACTGGCCAGGAAAGAACGCGATTTCACGGACCGAGCCAGCTATAGGCCCACAGTAGTCGATCAAGGGGATACAGGGCTGTAGGGCAGGCATATGTAAGGGACAGCACCGTAGGCTGCGCGTAGATCCTTGAGTACGCCGCCAGCGTGGCTGTGTTGCGGCCAGGGCGCGGGAAGAGGATACATTGGTACCTAAAATGCGATTTTACGTACAGTAGTATCTCGCTGATCATTTCAACCCTGAGGCACACTTCTTCCGTTCTTGATCCTAGCCAATGCCGCCTCCTGAGCTCCTGAGCTACGACTTCCAAAGATTGTCACCCGGGTCCGTGATGCTGGTGTCTAACTACCTACCAGCTAAATAGCCCCGGACTTACACTATTCGTCGCAAATGGATGTGCACGTGCAGAGGCTGAAACTGAATACAGTCCACACTGAGTGGTTGTACGCACATTGTTGATTGTCAAATACCAGAGGCTGGCAATCGCGAACATATCATATGTATGAAGGTGTGCCCAGCTCTCGAGGTACCCTAGAGTAATTACTTCCAGGGTTGTCAGTCGAAGTACTCCCAACAAACTCCCGGGGTGGACACGATACCACGGTAAGTTTGTGATTAGAACTCCATTTCCGCTGGTAATGGATGCCATCTTCTATATCTAGACCTCTACGGTTTCAGGTGGTCCCGAGGTTGAGGTGGGCAGACAAGACAGTGGTCCATTATACTAGAGGTAACATCTGTCGTGCGTACAACAATCCGATGATATGATGTACATACATAGTATGTAAACAGCCTCAAGCAACGAACGTTCGAACCTACGAGCACACAAATACTTCTCGAACGCAGCGGTTCAGCATCCTCCGATCACGTCACCTTCAAATGTCGTAAGGTTGCCCGAGGTTTGCAAGTAGGATACCCTAGTCTGTGATTTCCCACCTGGGCATTCTTGGAATATGGATATGCCCAGAGTATAAGAACTTCTCCCACATCACTTTCATATCTTATCCGATGGAATGATCCCTTTTTCCTTGGCTACTGCCATAACCTGGCTGTAGATGGCCAGCAACTCCTCATACTCAGCCATACCCTCGGGTAGGCTTCTCTTCCTGGCATCCCTTCCGCCGAAAACTTTGACGCCAGCGTAATAGGTGTCTGCGAGAATGTAGCACATCCACTCCGGAGTCTCTTTTGTGCATTGATAGTGAAGACTGCCGAGGGTTAGTCGACATCCACAAAGTATCTACATGGTGTGGACGGGTCAATGCCCTACTCTTTCCGAAAGTTGCGGTCTATCGCGGCCTTCGCCGCCTTGGTGAATCGATGTTGGTTGTGATAATTTGTATAACCAAAGTCGTGGCGCCAGCAGGCCCACCTGAAGTTGAAGTTGAGAGGGAGGTCAGGCACGTGGCTACACCCATCAGTGTCCCAGTCCAGGGACGCTGGGTCGTTATTTTTGCGACGTTTGATGAAGTCTTCGAGACTAATGTCGAAGACAAGTTCATCGGTGAGGTTGTTAGCATCTAGGTCAGCACGGCGGGAGATGGCCAAGGCTGAAGCAGCTGGCAGCATCGATACCACATATGCGAGGAGGGAGGCCTTCATCTTTCGCTTCGTCGTAAGAACGATTACAAAGGATCCCACAGTCTCTATCGTATGTGTAGAAACGAAGCAGAGAGTGGTATTGGCTGCGGGCGAATATCTGGCGAGATCCCAATGCTGAGAACCTGAGAGATCGACTGACGAAGCTGGAGGTGAAGAAAATCAGTTCCCCAACACCAAATGCACCCACGATATCCTGCTATCTATATGTTTTATAAGATATGTCTGATCACAAACCATATTAAGCCTGTGATCCCGTTAACAAGCCATGATTCTGCCTGGTTGAGGGCATGGACTCCAGAGAGGCTATTAGTGCTAGACGGCGTCCACCTGGGAAAGTTTATAGTATCTGTCATGCCTCCATATGCACCAACCCGGAAATTTTATTTTGGCAACGCGATTAAACCATTAGATGGGTCAAAACACGTATGAGCATGCTACACATCTCAACATTCGACTATATCAGACTATTGAGCCGGTGGTCGAAGTTCCTAGTTGGCTGATAGTACCACCTGATGCGGACGAAACTGAAGTTAATTTGTGCAAAGACAGATTCCATAACCCATGAAGGGATCTAAAGTCTGTCCGACTGCGGTTTGCATGTGTCTGACTTGCACTGATCAGAGCTTTGACCTGTTTGATCAGGACCGTTGCTTGATCGCATCCCACTTCCAGACAGCCTTCGAGCGAGTCACCAATATCAAACCTATGTAACTCGAAAGGCTACTAATGAGGACCGCTTTGCGAGTGCGAGCGCTGGAGCCCTAGAGCGTGAGGTCGAGCGGGTGGTTAAGCGGGTTGGTGAGTTGAGAGCATCATAAGCGCATAGACCGCCCGGGCGGCAGGTGAGGGACGCTTATGTGAAGAACCCACTCTTGTAACTGTGTGATGAATGCTTCTGTGAAATCCGCCCATGACTTTGCCGGACGACTATTGGCCCTTTGACCTCCTAAAGAGCGGGAGGAGAACCCCGGAGGTTTAGATATCGTTTGGACCATGCCGGAACCCGGCCGGAACTCCAAGAAGATGTTCTTGGCCCTAACCCTGGTCACAACCCTCCCGCCTCTGAGGGTCCATCCACGTGCCACCTTCACATGCACCAGCGGGTGTAGGCTGCTGCAACCAGACTGCAGGTGACCAGTGGACCCCGGCACGCTGGGAACCTTGAAGGGCAGCTGACATCGAGGCAGGCAGGTTGCAGAACTGCAGGCTTCCAGCCGGTAGACAGGGGATAGCCCGCAACCTGCATGACATTCGTGGATACACTCCGTGCCTACCGATTATGCATTACCCGTAGACCTGCTTCTTCTACCTTTCCTTCTCCAACAACAGCCTGACAACTAACTTCTTCCCAAGCTTCTGACCGATCTTCTATCCTCCGGGATTGATTCTTCAAGATTGGTTCTTACTTGTATACTTTGGCAATATAGTCATTGTGCCTTTCAAGGCTGTCTTGGTTTCAAACCACTCACCATCGTTGTATCATTTCCAACCACAATTGCGATTACAGCTTCAACACACCCATCGAAATGTCTGTATAAAACCTTAGTCGTGAAAGTCGCTCTCTTCCTCCTCCTCGCCCTCCAGTCCAGTACCTTCGCAATTACGTCGGTTCCCCACATTGCGCCCGGACATCTGGACCGGCTGAGGCCGCCCACCTCGACCATCGTCTCCAACAGTTCCGTGCTCGACCATCGAAGCAGCCAGGTGCAGCCATGGATGACTCGTCACCTTCAACGTTCAATACACCCAAACGGAAGCGAAATGACGTTGCTAGAGAAGATGCTCGACTACCTGCCCTGAATACCCATTTCTCTTTCGACGTGTCCCGAGATCTACTTCCAGATGGCGGCGGCGGAAGTCCCCGCACCAACGTCGCCCATCGATTCAGTGGATTGGCCCTGTCTGATAGTACCGGTACATGTAATAGTGGGGGCGGGGTAACGGCACCTGCAGATGGGCGACATGGTCTCCACGGCACTGATGTTGCGGACTGGGCCACGATGGACATCGACGGGGACGAGTCTAAGATGCGCAAACGCAAGAGGCTCTCACCAGTGCCCAGCTCACCCAAGCTGCAGAAGCCGGCAGAGAGGACGGAGATCCCAGATACACCCTACGCCGCGAAGGACCAGCAAATCGCCTCTGCTGACCCGAACCATCTGCAGCCTCACCTTGCGCCCATTGACCAATCGAAGTCAAACAGTGTCGCCCATGGCAAAATTGATCCAAAGGCTCTCAATTTATCGTCCAACGTCTTACCAAGCAAGATCACCAAAACCTACCATACTACCGATAAGTCTTTGGCTGGTACGCTGAAGCCCACGAATCACAAAAGAGCTGGAACACCGCCACTCGTCGCTCCTAATACCAGAACCGGCAACCATGATCAATCCGGCGACCCAGAGGCGGTTATCTTCGACCCAGTCCGCGCTTCGCTTACATGGCACGAGGACGAGATCACCGTCTACGACCCGGAGGACAAAGATGACGACGGGACGGGAATCAATGGCATTGGATTCAAGCCGACCCCAGCCATCGCGTATGCGCGGACCATGAAGAGGAGGCAACAGTTGGCAGATTACAAGAAGCGCGAAGAAAGGGAAGCCAGAGCACGGAGGAGCTCGAGACGCCGGGGTAGCCCCGAACGACCAAAGCTGGAACGTAAGCCGAGTGTCAGGAAGGTTCGCTTCACGGAGACGGACGCTTCTACGATGATAACGATTTGACGATTTTTGGGATTTGGAGTTCGAAACATGTATATGGCCGACAGGCCTGGATCCATCAGGAGCATTATGGTACTGGGACTTGGCGTTTTGCTGGCAAGCTTGCTTGGCGTCACAGACATCGAATGAAGTCGAACCTATTGATCTTGCGCCGATCAACGAAATGCATAACGGTTAAAACATGGCATATTTGTTTTTGGGACTTTCCGGGGACGTCGAAGGAGGACTGGGGTAATATTTCTAGTCATGGTCTTATGGACCCCGAGAATACCTCGCTTTCCGGCAGTCAACTTCTCAGTGAATTCCCAGCACCTTTGAATTGCAACATTTCCGAAACATTTCCAGACGCTATACGATGCTTCCTCGCCCGACTCATCATATATACAGTGACAGCAGTTGCGAGGACCTCCCGAACCGTCTTTTTCGTATATCCAATGATACACTTCATAGTACTCCCTCCAGTTTGAACTATCGCCTCTGAAGCGGGTGACGAGGACTTCGAGCTGATACCGCAGCTAGCAACGCAGTGAATCGGCCCTGGTGGTTTCTGGGCCTAGAGCGATTCTCTTCCTTGAGTCATGGGGCCATCGTTATGCTTCAACGTCGTATTGGCTCCAGGGCAGGCTCCTGGACGTCCATGCTCCTTGTTGCCAGCGTGTCATGTCCCAAAAGGCTAGCCACGACAGCAGCGCCTTTACGGGGGCTGTTCACCTCCTTCGTAAACTCAGCATCCTAAAAGGACTGTCGACATCGACGCAGAGGCGTCGGATCCAAGAGTACGATTAATAATCGAACGCCACTGCCCGTCCCTGCCAGCGCCCGCCAGACCGTGACGCCGCTCTTTACCAGGGCTTGTACCACTTCTTCTCGGCCGCCTTGCGAGCAGCCTCCTCCTGGGCCGCCTGCAGCTGTTGTCGTTTCTCCTCTTCCTGCTTCTTCAGCTCGGACTGTTTCTTGCTGACCACCTCGACGACCCGCTTCATGTTGTAGCGCTCGACCCGCCTCTGGTACTGGCAGTACTCGTAGGCGAGGATGCAGACGCCGACGCCCGAGCCTACTGCCCAGTTCGCGGACTTTGGTATTGGTGCTGGAGGAAGGCAGAAGAGGTTAGTACGGTAGTGTATCGCCATGTAGAAGTTGACTTCTTGACGGGAGTGTACACGCTCGCAGAGAGGACTGGATGTTGCAGAGGCAGGTATCTGACAGAATGTCCACATGGAAGTAGCAAGATGCGGTGATTTGTTGAGTGGTTGGAGGTCAGACATGTCAGTCACTGACAGGGCCTTGCAAAGCCTAATAGGTCTTATGGAGATTCAGCCCCGACCCTTGGCCCATTTGACTGAGCACTGTTCCTGGCAAGGACGTGGCCAGCCTTAGTAGCGGTTCTACTAATTGGCCCAGAGCAGACCCAGATAAGCACATGGGCTAGGATATGGACCACTGAGGACACTGGTCCGGAGGACACCACCTCCTGACAAGGCCAGCCATCTTCAGGACAATTGCGTCGTGACAGGTTATGGGCGTGTTCACGGAAGTTCTGAGTTTTACTCAACAGGCTCCGTCCTTCGGCAACATGCCTGCACATTGTGTTCCGCATATGCGAACGTTCTTTCCCAGGCCACGATAAGCACCCACTTCATGTTGCCGCGGATGACACGTTGAAGAGTATGTTTCTGAGCCACACTGTTCGTCCCACCAGGGAATAACAGTTGGATCTGAACCATCTGGGATATGATAGCCATCGAACCTCTGCATCTATCCTGAGGACCCCTGCATCCGTCCTCTTTCTGTTCAGAGAGGTCTCCACCTCGTCGAAGATACTGGGTCCATTCGGTGACCGTAATGGAGGGCCATTACAGCGTAATCCGAAAAGTATTCTGGGGGCCATCACGCCCTCTGCAACATCCAATTCACCTCTGCGATTCGATCTCTTTCTCCAACAACAGGCACTTACCTCCAGCGATGTACCTGAGGAAGCCCACGGCAGCACCCGACCCAATACCTGTGAGGAATCCCTCCCGCGCGCAGGGCGTCTGATGCACCTTGAGCAAGTCCTCGGGCTTGACCATCTTCGCGGCCTCGCCGACGGTAGCGCGTTTGTTCGGGTCGACGCCTTCGGGTATCGGTACGGACTTCAGCGATACTTCAGCGTACCGCTGCATAGCGGCCGCTTCGGCCTGTTTCGCACGTTCATCGTCGGCAGATGGGTTTGTGGGCGGTTGGGGACCCGATGTTGAAGACGACATGGTGGGCAGATGGTGTTGCGCAACCCCAGGTTCGGTAATGCCGGCTTGATTCTGAGATCTCGAACATGCTCAACGGGGCCTTTTTTTGGGTGGTGGTGACGTCCCTCGAACTTCGGAGCTCGAATGGTCTGTGCGTCAGCAGTGCGTGCAGGGATGCTAACACGCGCCGACACGCTAATACTGACCCCTGGACTTTACAATGGTAGGTACTGTAGCAGTGACAGGGGAGCGCGTGTAAGACGCGGTTGCTTACAGGGACGCGTTAATCAGATTTCGCGACGAAACACTTTGATATTGACTGGCCCGGCGCAATAGCACCACCACCACACAGGATTTACCTATTACAATACTACACCAGTTCAGGGTATCTTTGCTGATACTAGAGCGCCAAAGCCATTCCTTCTTATACGATTTTTCTTGTTCACTCGCCTCTTAGTTGGCACTCCCTCCGACCGCATCCCACTCGGAACCCTTCTTTTATCCTTCTTGGGACACAGGTCACAGCTACCAGCAAATAGTGTCTACACGATCTAGGCACTCCTCTACGAATCTACACCTGTTATCCATACCTCCACAAAGCCGGACGACATCTCGAGGCACTCAGCAAGGCTCCCTTCAACCTCGAGCTCCCCATCCGATCAGCGACCACCTCACGCATCGAAGACCTGGCCCAGCATGGCTAATACTTCCCTCCGACGGCCCGCAAAAGGGTTCCGTGGCGGGCGCGGAGGTAAACAAGCCTATCATGGCAACAACAAGACCCGGACGTTCACAGCTGCGTCCGGAAGGGCGGAAGCCACCTCCACCGACGAGAAATGGGAGCGCACACGACTCGCCAACTCCATAGACGAGACCATGGGCTTCGAGCGGTACGAGGCCGGTAGGCCAAGGGAAGGCTGGCTTGTGAACCTACAACCGACGGCGATAGAGGATCCTCGCGTGCCCGGCGGTGGGGGCCGTGCAGCCCTGGATTGCTACTTCATCGAGGAGGACGGAGCAACGTTCAAGGCCACGATAGAATACGAGCCATACTTCCTTGTTGCTGTGCGGAAGGGCCACGAGGCTGAGGTCGAGGAGTGGTGCAAACGAGTACCTGGCGGTGGTGTTGTGAAGAGCGTGAGGAAAGTAGAGAAGGAGGACCTCAACATGCCAAATCACCTGCTTGGATATAGGAGGACATTTCTGGAGTTGAAGTTTGCAAATGTGACGAACTTGCTAGCTGCGAGGCGGGACATAATGCCCATTGCGGAAAAGAACAAGAAGGGCATGGATGCAATGGATGCCTACGCCGAGGTCGCTGCGTATGTGGTTGCCCCTTACTCCTGAGACGGGGGACTGGCGCATTGGAAGACCGGCAACTAATCTGCCAACAGGACGAACAACGGCGACTTCGACCTTTTTGACGACGACACACGAATTGATGAGAAACGACTTAATACCTCTATAACCGACGCCAGTGACTTCCTTGTTGACATTAGAGAATACGACGTCCCATACCATGTTAGAGTAATGATAGACAAAGGTGTGTTTTCTCTTGTCTGGTGGTAGGGGACCTGGCACTGACAATTCGAGACAGGCATCCGGGTGGGGAAATGGTACTTTGTAGAAGCAAAGCACGGAGTTACGACACTGGTCTGCAACGAGGAGCATTTGGCCATGGCCGATCCGGTGGTCATGGCCTACGATATTGAGACATGCAAAGCGCCCCTAAAATTCCCAGACGCGGCTGTCGACCAGATCATGATGATTTCGTACATGATCGACGGCCAGGGATTCCTGATCACCAATCGAGAGGTTGTGTCAGAAGACATCGCGGATTTCGAGTACACACCAAAGCCCGAATACCCAGGACCTTTCATGATCTTCAACGAGCCGAACGAGAGAGCGGTCATCGAGCGGTTTTTCGCCCACATAAAGGAGGCCCGGCCAACGGTTATCGCCACTTACAACGGTGACTTCTTCGATTGGCCCTATGTCGAGACACGAGCGAGCGTCAATGGCATTGACATGTACCATGAGATCGGCTGGAAGAAGGACAGCGAGGACCAGTTCAAGTCCAACTACTGCGCACATTTGGACTGCTTCCACTGGGTGAATCGAGATAGTTATCTGCCACAGGGAAGTCGAGGTCTGAAGGCCGTCACGGTAGCGAAGCTCGGATACGACCCCGACGAGCTTGATCCCGAACTGATGACGCCTTACGCCGCTGAACGACCGCAGACACTTGCTGAGTATTCAGTATCTGATGCTGTCGCGACATACTACCTTTACATGAAATATGTTCACCCTTTCATCTTCTCGCTATGTACTATCATTCCCTTGGGTCCCGACGACACGGAGCGAAAAGGTACCGGAACTCTCTGTGAGATGCTTTTGATGGTGCAAGCATACAACCACGAGATTGTGCTTCCAAATAAGCACGTGTCACCCAAGGAGTCGTTCTGGGACGGGCACCTCTTGGACTCGGAGACATATGTCGGTGGTCACGTCGAGAGTATCGAGGCTGGTGTATTCCGTGCAGATATCCCGGTCAACTTTGCTGTTGATACCGGCGCAGTTGACGAGCTCTTGAAGGATTTGGACAACGCGTTGAAGTTCGTAATCGAGATTGAAGAGAAGAAGAAGCTGGAAGATGTCGAAAACTACGACGAAGTTAGGTCACAGATCGCCGACCGGTTGACGCAACTCAAGCAAACGCCAAATCGAAGCGAACGACCCTTGATTTATCATTTGGATGTCGCCTCTATGTATCCCAACATCATGACGACAAATCGATTGCAGCCAGATTCCATGATCGAGGAGGCTGATTGTGCGGCTTGCGACTTCAACCGACCCGGAAAGACTTGCGACAGAAGACTGCCGTGGGCGTGGAGAGGCGAGTACTTGCCTGCGAAACGAGACGAATACAACATGATAAAGCACGCATTGGAGAACGAAAGGTTCCCCGGAAAATGGCCAAACTCGCCGATGCGATCATTTCAGGACCTGTCACCCGATGAGCAGGCGGGCCTTGTACGGAAACGGTTGCAGACCTATTCGCAAAAGGTTTACCACAAAATCCACGACTCGACGACCAAGGTCCGGGAGGCAATCATCTGCCAGCGCGAAAACCCGTTCTATATCGACACCGTGCGTGATTTCCGTGACCGTCGATATGACTACAAGGGCAAGGCCAAGGTCTGGAAGGGTAAGACGGACGCTCTCAAGTCATCAGGTGCGAGTGGAGCCGAGGTTGATGCGGCCAAGAAGATGATCATTTTGTTCGACTCGCTTCAGCTGGCACACAAGGTCATTCTGAACTCATTCTACGGTTATGTCATGAGAAAAGGCTCGAGATGGTACTCAATGGAGATGGCCGGTGTAACCTGCTTGACGGGAGCTACCATCATTCAGCTGGCCCGAGGCCTGGTTGAGCGCCTTGGGCGACCACTCGAGCTGGACACGGATGGTATCTGGTGCATGCTTCCGGCGACTTTCCCCGAGAACTTCAGTTTCAAGATGAAGGGTGGAAAGAAGCTGACGATATCATACCCTTGTGTCATGTTGAACCACTTGGTCCATGACAAGTTCACAAACCACCAGTACCAGACTCTGGTCGACCCAAAGACGTTCAAGTACGAGACGCACAGCGACAACTCCATCTTCTTCGAGGTCGACGGTCCATACAAGGCCATGGTGCTCCCTACTTCGAAGGAAGAGGACAAGAACTTGAAGAAACGATACGCCGTGTTCAACGACGATGGCAGTCTGGCGGAGCTCAAGGGCTTCGAGCTCAAGCGGAGAGGTGAGCTGAAGCTTATCAAGATCTTCCAGCAGCAGATTTTCAAGTTCTTCCTTGAGGGCTCCACGTTGGCAGAATGTTACGCTGCTGTAGCAAAAGTTGCAAACCGCTGGCTGGATGTGCTCCATAGTAGGGGCTCGACACTAGCGGACGAGGAGCTGATGGATCTCATTTCTGAAAACCGAAGCATGACGAAGACCTTGGAGGAGTATGGTGCGCAGAAGTCCACGTCCATTACCACTGCCAAGCGTCTGGCAGATTTCCTGGGGGAGGGCATGGTCAAGGACAAGGGCCTGAACTGCAAGTTCATTATCTGCTCCAAACCCAAGAACGCTCCTGTCACTGAGCGTGCCATACCTGTAGCCATCTTCTCCGCCGAGACGGATGTCAAGCGGCTGTACCTGACGAAATGGTTTAAGGAGGTACCACTAGACACCGACCCTCGAGCTCTTATCGACTGGGATTACTACCTCGAGCGACTGGGCTCCGTCATCCAGAAGCTCATCACTATCCCCGCTGCTCTGCAGAAAATCCGCAATCCTGTGCCACGGGTTGCCCATCCTGACTGGCTCCAGCGGAGGATCAACATCAAGGATGACAAGATGAAGCAGAAGAAGCTTACGGATTTGTTCAGCCGAGAACCCCTCAAGGATGTCACCAACCTTGGCGATCTCGAGGACTTTGGTACCCAGCTACTCAAGCCCAAACCTCTCACTGATATGGTGGCGGCATCACAGCAGAAGGAACCCGTGGCACAGAAGAGGAAGGAGCCAGAGCCAGAGGAGAACCTTGACCCCTTTGCGGCGTTGCCCAAGGTCATGCCGAATCCGTCCGAGGACTATGCTGCGTTCTTGGAGTACCAGAAGATCAAGTGGAAAATCCAGAAGCAGGCCAGAATCCGTCGTCGCCATCTTTTCGGTGACCGTCGTGCGCCAACAAACAACATCCACCAGGCATTCAGAGACCAGGCCCAGGTAACCTTCCGCAACACTTGGCAGCTGCTTCAGCTGAAGGGTACAGACAACCCCGGGCTTGTGACTGCCTATGTGCTTATCGACCAGAAAATCCATTCACTGAAGATCAAGGTGCCCCGCCAAGTTTTCTTAAACCTGAAGAGTAAGGATCTTCCGGATATTGAGATCGAAGGCTGCGAGGTCGAGCAGGTCAGCCACACGCTGCCTAATGGCCATCCCTCCACCCATCTCTTCAAGTTGACAGTGCCTGAAGACATATACTATGCCGAGGCGGAGAAGTTCTCGCTACTGTTCAACCACCCTAGTGTGGAGGGCGTGTACGAGAAGCAGGTTCCACTGAATATCCGGGCTGTCCTTCAGCTGGGTAACCTATGTACCATTGACGAGAGCAAGCCTGGCGTTCTGGGCCAAGGTCTCGACCAAGGCTTCGAGCTGCCGAGCTTGATGAGGCCAACGAAGCCAAGGACTTACTTGGGTAGCTCTAAGATGGCCTTCATCTACCTGTCCCACATCAGCTCTGGTGAGCGGCAGATATTCGGCATCTTCTCCAGCACTGGCGACAACGCTCAAATTATCATTCAACACAAGAACAAAGAGAATGCACAGGATCTGCCTAACATTACGAAGATGTACTCTGATCTTCGCGCGCGTCATGCTAAGGAGACCGAGGGCACAAACTGGGAAGGCTGCTTCCCGTACCAGGAGAAACTGAACTTCAAGACGACTCAAGTCACTACCCGGCGTAAAGCCTTCCTTGAGATCGGCGATGTTGTCAAGAGGATGAAGAAGGACGAGACCAAGCCTCTCGTTATGGTCGTACAGTCGTCACAAAGGAACCTACTGGTCCACGACATCCCCATCCTGGGAGACATGCCCGTTCTACCGCTCAAGTACAACATCGATGACAGTTCGTTGCCGCCTCTCGGCTGGCAGACTGTCGTCGCCAGACGCCTGATACACCATTATCTGGGGCTTGGGCCTTGGATTACGCACCTCACTTCTCTGGCCAGGTATGCCGACATACCGCTCTGCAACCTTGAACGCGAGGATCCTCGGTTCTTGATCGATGTGGCATATGCCAGACGACTCCAGAGCAACAATGTCGTTTTGTGGTGGTCTGCTGGTCCCCGCCCAGACCATGCTGGATATGAACTGGATGATGTGACCGGGCCACTGGAGACTGTGCAGATGCCTTCCGTGAATACACCGGGAACGTACTCGTCAGTTTGCATAGACCTCGATGTCAAGAACCTCGCCATCAACACCATACTCACCTCGTCCCTGATCAACGAGCTTGAGGGTGCGGACTCCATATCTTTCAATCCTGCCGTAGATGGCGGGATTGGTGATGGCATGGAAGTACTCTCCTCGGACACTGCCTTTGCCAATGCTGGCATCCAAGTCCTGCGCGAAATGGTGAAGAGCTGGTGGGCAGAGGCATGTAAGGGCAACGAGATGGCGGACATCATGGTCCAGCACCTCGTTCGCTGGGTGGAGAACCCAGACTCATTCCTCTACGACCGTGCTCTACATTACTACGTCCAGATGATGTCGCGAAAGGCCTTCCAGCAGCTCATGGCTGACTTCCGCCGCGTTGGGTCGCAGGTCATCTTCGCCAGTGCGAATCGACTGCTTCTCCAGACCACCAAGGCTGAGGTGGGCAATGCCTACGCTTACAGCCAGTACATCCTCAAGTCCATCAAGGGCAAACCATTGTTTCACTTCATCGACCTGGAGATCAAAGAATACTGGGACTACCTTGTATGGTATGACGAGTTCAACTACGGTGGAAAAGCCACCCAACAAGTGATCGAGGCCGAGGAACAGAACCTCGAGACCATCATGCATTGGCAGATGTCGACCTTCCTCCCCATCCGCCTACAGCCTACGTTCTCCGACTGGGTCATCGAGTTCATCACCCTCATGCACAACATCAAACGTCCGCTCTTCGGCTCAGACCCCACCGCCACGCCGCGCCTTACCCAACTACCCAACAATCGCAACCTGGCAGAAGATGGAGAGGGCCAAATCATCCTCGGCAAAGCTCTCGAGAAGCCCCTCAAGCGTGACATACAAGGCCTACTAGCCACGCAGAAACGCGAGATGTTGCACCCAGAGCTGGCAAATGACTACACCTACCCCAGCCTGCCCGGATCGCACCTCAGTCTCAGCAACAGCAACCCCGTTTTGGAGCTCGTCAAGATGCTGATGCAGGTGCTGAGCCTGGACAAGAACATCGCCTTCGAGGCGCGCCTTCTGCGGAAGGAACTACTAGCCATGTTCGACGTGCGCGAGTTCAGCAAGGAGGGCGCGTTCCAGAACCCCAGCGAGAGCCTCAAGATACCGCAGGTGAGCTGCGACTCGTGCACCATGGCGCGGGACCTGGACTTCTGCAGGGACGAGGACCTCCAGCCGGACGAGCCCGGCGCGCCGACGGCGGCGTGGAAGTGTACCTTCTGCGAGACCGAGTACAACCGCAACGAGCTGGAGGAGAGGCTTGTCGCGGACGTCGAGGCCATGGTGATCATGTGGACGGCGCAGGACCTCAAGTGTCTCAAGTGTGGCGCGCTGAGGGTGAATGACTTCATGGAGCATTGTACGTGTTCGGGTCGGTGGGGCGAGATCGTGAAGAGGGATGATTTGTTGAGACGGCTGAGGGTGTATAGGAGTGTTGCGAAGTTTTATGGTCTGAGGATGTTGGGGGATGTCGTCGGGGGTTTGTTCGAGGATCTATAGCGGCGTGGGGGTCTTCGAGCTCGAGAGAAAGAGGAGTGTGGCCGCGAAATCCACGGCTGGGATTCTCGGTGATTGACTCGATACAATATGGGTGTGTTTTTCTCGGTCACTCGGATAGAGGAAGTAGAGAGCTCATCGATCGGGTGCTAGACCTGTGCTAGGTGAATTATCAATCAGCCTTATGGTCAGGAAACGGAGCATTCACGTGGCGTTGGGATACTTGTGGCTTGGTTGCATATTACTCGGAGTTGTGGCATTTATAGCTATAATGATACATTGTTCTCTTTATAGATCTTCTTTGACCTTTCTCTGGTGTCTACTGCGTTAATGGAGTCCATAAGGCAGTCGAATATCCATCTTGATTGATCGACCCTTGAGGCTTTAGTGGTCATTGGGAGGTTGTATGCTAGTATGACGGAGGTAAATTGTGAATAGAGGTAAACACTCGAGTTACTACAACCCGCAAGTCCTATCCAGGATGTGCTGAGAGCGTGCTGTGAAGCTGTCACAGTCAACAGTGACTTTCGAACCGTGAAGCTTGCCCAGCAACTCAAGCTGTTTGCCCATAACGTGCCTTGACATATAGACGGTGCCTCAACTATGTACCTGGGTATCGAGACCCACGTGCTTCACCTGTAAGGCTACCTATTGACCTGTTTACCTTGAATAGCTGGCCAATCAGGCCTGTTGCCTATTGTGAACCATTTATACAATGGAAATATTTCTATAGAGCCCACTTAGTGTATGGCGAGAAACTTCAGATGAAATTCACAACCTGCCAGGACCTGCCAGTATTTAAACACTTCTATCTCCCACGGTTGTTCTTTCCAAATCTTTCTTCCAAACCAACCCACAACAAACACTCAGCACTCAACTTCAATAAATGACTGTCTTCGAGCTTACAACAATCTTCACCACTGTCATACAGAGAGATTAGAACCATACAACGACACCATTAATCGACTCAAACTTTTGAGTTCTCAAGAAACAAACCTGCGAACTCATCACCCGACCATCATCACCCGACTATTCTCAACTACCTTTCTCTGCAACTAATCGACAACATGAACAACACACAGATTCCAACTGGCCGCCCCAACAACACGCGCGAGAATTTCAACGTTGCTACAACTATGCCTACAACTCGTCCTAGCTCTATGGCTCGCAATGAGCCAACCGAGGAGATATCTAACGTCGCAACATCCCTCAGGGAGTTGTCGATTGGTGCTCCAATAGAGGAGAACAATGGCGCTCTCATTCGAGCTCACAACAAGACGCACCCTACCCCTATCGGCAGTAGAAACCTGTCGACTTCAGCCTCTCGCCCTGCCTCAGAGCCCCATCGCCTCCAGAGCGCCGCACAGCGCACCACCCAACACTCGGCCGACCGCAACATTGCCGCGAATATCCCAGGCTTTCTGCGACCTATTTCAATGGAGCCTCGATCCTCCCATAGTGGTCGTATGGCGCCTGGAGTTTCCCGTGGTCCCAGCGCCAATATTGCGCAGCGACACGTCGCCAGCGAGAACACGGCGGCTGTGGAGAATTCCTCCGTAAGTACTGCACCTGGCGAACTTCCTCGATCGAGAATTAACACTTCTTACCAGAGCTCCAACATGTGGCAAGGTAACGCTCGTGCCGCGAGCATCCAGTTGGGGAGGCAGGCCCCTACCACCCGTGCGACCCACGAGCACGGCAATCAGAGACTGCAGGGAGGGCGACGCCCTGTCAACCTGGCCACCGTCCAGAGTTGGCGACCCCAGCAGCCTCGAGAGCCTCAGCAACACCAGCCGCCCCAGCAGCGCCAACCCTTCTGGCCCATGCGGGCGATTATCGACCCTGACGCGGCCACTCGCCCTCTCACCGAGGAGGAAAGGGAGCACAGAAGGGCGAAGGGCATCTCCGAGAATTACCGCGGAGACGCCTACAACCCTGAGAACGTCCCCGCGGATATACCGGACTCGGAGAACTGCTCCGTCTGGCTGACGGGCATGCCGGCCGACTTGAGCTACACGGAGTACTTGTCTGCCGTTGCCATTCACAAACCAGGCAGGATCTTCGTGAGCAACATCAACAGGCCCAAGGTAAACGGGGACCCGAGCCTCCTGAGCTCCCGCACCTGTGGCGGGAAGCTCACCTTCTATCGACCAGAAGAGGCTGCGCGATTCCTCCACCTCGCTCGCATGGGCCTTTTCACGATCCAGGGCTCTCGCATCCGTGCCACCTACAACCGCGTCAAGGTCGCGGCGCAGCCCGCGGGGAGGACCCACACCTCCCGGTGCCTCATCATCTCGGGTCCCGTGGATATTGTCGACGAGATGCGGCTGTGGTGCGAGTTCAAGGAGCACGTGAAATGGGACCACGACCGGGTCATTATCCTGAGGGAGGATAGTCGATACCGATCGCTGGAGTGGCGCTTCGGTTCTTGGCGTGCCCAGGCGGAAGGGGCTTTCCTGTATCTCAGGAGAACGTACCCTGAAGCTATGGTCTCTGTCAGATACTCCGAGGATCCTTGCGCGCCAGGTGGGCCTTCGGTTTAGGAGGGAGAAGGGGGTGGTGTTGTTCTCTGGGAGGGGTTTCCTGCTAATATGGAAAAGTTTACTTACATGATGCCACAAAGGCTACAATTGACAAACTATTTGTTTTTATACCTGTCTAAGTCCTGCTGCGTGTTTCCTTTGTACATTTATCATCTTGTAGATTTTCACCTATAGGAGTACGGATGTGCTATTGTGTGGCAATCAAAGCTG
Organism: Cytospora leucostoma; assembly: GCA_003795295.1. Lineage (NCBI taxonomy): Eukaryota > Fungi > Ascomycota > Sordariomycetes > Diaporthales > Cytosporaceae > Cytospora > Cytospora leucostoma. The sequence continues at coordinate 666,708 of LKEB01000008.1, read as the reverse complement.
ATATTGAAGGAACACAAAAGAACACTGAGTTTTCTTCGTACTTTTCCTTTTTTGGAAAACTTTTGACAATCAGTTACAAATATATACCTGCCGAATGATGATGGCATCCGGTGAGTCCCGACTAATCAGGGGACAAAGCTTAGGAGGTCTGATCAGCTCCCCGCTTTCAGGAAGCCTGAGACTTTTCCAAGGCGTCCGGTGAAGTCCTGCAAGTCTTTACTTTCATCTTCATAATCAGAGGAAGCAGGAGACATATATGGACTCCTGCCGTCTGGCTAGAGGGCTGGCACCTCACGCAGCCCATGGACCCGGTGACGCTGCGCATAGCGAAGATCCATGTGACGTGGTCTATACTCGCGGCGTACTCGCTGTTGAAGAATATCGAGCAGCTCTCCCGCGGTGTTCAGGAGAGGTCCTCCGAGGAAGTCGCGGAGCATCGGCGCCGGATTTGTACCAGAGTCGACGGCGGATCACGGGGTCCTCACGTAGCCTACGGGCCTAGGAAGAAGAATTGTTAGAAAGACTAGAGGGGAAAATAGGAAGGTGTAAAAACAAAACCAACCGCTAATGACACAGGGTTTGGCCCCCCAGCTTCGCAAGGGCGTTCCATATCTCTCCGAGCTCGATGATCAGCACCTCACCGTCCGGTCGCGATTATATGACCAGGTCCATGAGAGCACCCTTAGCCACGTAGACGTCCATCACAGGACAGTCGGTAGTAGCTGGCTCGGAGAACGGAAAAAGGCAGACAGTTAGCAAGGAACCCGCGGAGGCAGGATGAGATGAGACTTACCACGATGCAATTGGGCGGGTAAATTGAGAGCACCGTTGGCACTTCAAGCTGCCCATTCCTCCAGAAGTGCGAAACCTTGTCGGGTTTGTCTTGCAGTTGTGTTTGGCCGAGAGGCGTGAATAAAGAACAAAGGGTGTGTAGCCGATGAATGCGGTGGCACGCTCGCTTCAAGCGCTCTTGACAGTGAAAGTTGCCAGAGTTGCTTCATTTGGATTAATCAAGTATATAAAAGAACCTAAGTCCAAGCTGGCCTCATCGCCGTATCGTACGCTGTTGAACAGGGCGTACCGGCCCCCGTCGACGGTCAGGATACTCAGCTTCAGTAGCTCTCAGCCCCCTTCGCTCATACGTGGGATGTATATCGGGGTCTGTCGGTTAAGGGCCTCTCGGCTGACAGTCGTCATACATGTCTGCAGCATGTATTCCTCGCGCTCGACGTGCCTGTAGATGCACACAGAAACCTCTGTGTTCATCTGTGGGGAATGCTTGATGACCATGCTCGACCTTCGCAACCTTGTGGACGTTCCAACGTGCTCCTCAGTGCCGGGGAGATCAGAGCCCTCAAGCTCCGCCTTGGACTAGAAGGGGCTGCGACAGTTGGACAATTAGGATTCTGGCTCCTCGTCCGTATGGACTGTATCCCGTATCGGAGCAAGCTCAAGTCAGCAACTGACCCGCTGATGTCTTTTTGTAATGAAATCGATGTCTATATAGAGAGAGGCTAAGACAGATGAGATATGAGTCGATAACACCCTCCACCCCGCGTTTTACGTTGTCATTACTAGGACAAGCTATGTAGCCCATTGATAGAGTTGCTATGGCTTATTCAAGGGGATTCGAGATGCTCGTCAATCTTTGTCTGACTTGATGCTTGGACCCAATCTCAAGCCCGCAGACCACAATCATCTCCTGTTCACCTGCCATAAAGTCTATAAGGAGGCCCGTAGACCCTCGGGAGCTTACTGGTCACGAATAGCTGTGTACGGCATAGACGTCGTCCGCCTGGGGGCAGTTTCATTGACTGTTCCGAGCTACGCCAGGCCTTTGATCGAAGGGATGCGACTCGAGCACCGCGAACGGTCGAGGATGAAAGTTCGTGGATTTCTGGGTAATTTCGAGCGACTCAGGACCCTTGTACTGCGTTGATCTTTTGTGAGGGATCCAGATCTTCCCGATAAGGACGATTCGAAGTGGCTGCCAACGGTCGCAGTGAAGGTATCGGAGATAATCGGAATTTTGGAAGAGATCGAGAAAGGTATTGATATAAGATTTAGAGGAATGCGGAAGACAGCACAGATGTGATTCATGTCTTCGAATGAGATCGTACTGAATGGAGAGGGGGAGGTAATCACAGCGTTGGTTTATATATAGATTCCTAATTACTTGTCAACCGTTTTGAAGTGACTGGTAAGGTGGTCCATTCAGATACTCATGATTTGAGATCAAGTAGGATATATATATACACCCAGTTTGTCCCAAGCCTTCAAGATCTGAACATCAACTCCTACCACAAACAACAATAGATTGCGACCTCAGCAGAAGATACAAACAATACAAGATACAGAGGTAGTTTTCACAACGCGTCTTGACAACAACACGATACCGTATCGAGAATGGCTAGCTCAAATAGCTCATCAAGCTCTGGTGGGAGCTCCGGTAGCTCTAGTGGGAGCTCTAATAGCTCTAGTAGCTCTACGAGCACGTCCTACGATGATGCCGTCCGCTCGGGATCTAGCGGCATATTTGATGGACACTCGTAGCTAAGCTGAGTCAACTCCAGCAAGCATATAGCTTTTATACATGTATGTGCTCATCCAGTAGCAACTGCCAAATCAAAGCTTTGCTGAGCCATCATTCTCAACCCAACAAGGTGTATCTATACCCTGCAACGTGCATATCCGTGTGGACAAAGGAAATGAGGCCAAAACTTACTACAAGCCTGTCAGGATATGGTAATCATATCAAGTCTATGTCTTGTATTGCTACCCTGGAATACACGCCGGTTGCAGTCAAATTAATCAGCAATCGACTGTTACATCGTTGTGTCCTTTTCCTCTGTTTGTTGATGGCTATAGCATCGTTCTCGCTCTACCGTTGTCCCGCATATCCAAGCTCTTCCGGTTTGCAATGACTAGTATTCGACCTTCACTTGCTAGGGCTGTTAGGACAAGTGTGTCCTGACTCTGTAGATTTAGGAACGAGCTATGAAGGGTAGTCCCGTAAGGAAGGAGAGACGCTAACAGTGCTGGATGAGGCAAAGTCCCTGTGCAAGTAAAGGAAGAGAAGGTCAGGCGAATGTACAACCACAGGCTTACGACAGGGTAAAGCAACTTGATCGCCCGCTTGGTACGTGTGTTGTCAACAGAGGTGATTGTATGATTGTATTGATAGCCAAGATCAGAACCGAAGCTTGATGTGAATATGAGCATTGCGGCCATGCAAATGTACGTTACATTTCAGATCATGCTTGCTATGGCATAATGATTGACTGTATGAGCCCACGGGCTATACAATTTGACACAAACACCTTATCACCACAATTGTTGCTATGTACGTGTCGTGATTGCGATAAGACTTTTCATTGCTAAACCTCAAGCCTGCTTCTGCTGTTCCAATGGGCCGCACTACAAGCACCCATCGCCTCTTCCACATCCTGACCTTAGCTACTGGCTAAACGGCAGGACGGATAGTCGGCCTAGGCCCCAAGAGCTCAGGAACCCATTCAACCTCATCATCCTCCAGCTCGCCGAAACGGCGATCCTGATCGTGCCCGTCAACAGTCCCGCCCCTCACGTACAGGATAGCTGACTGTGCCGCACTGGGCCCCGTATCCACGAGGTCCTCATCGTCAAGGATGAAGCACTCATACTCAAGAAGGAGGTCATAGTCACGAAGCCTCGCCCCGACCACCAGCTCCCAGCTGCCCGTCTCCCCGCCGAACGTGGCCGCATCGTCATCACCGACCGCACCGCCGCACAGCAACAGGTCGTAGAGCAGCCCCATGGTCAGGAACCCCGGCGCCGGCATGTCGTCGACCTGAAGGTACTGGACGTGGTCCCGCCCGTCCTCGTTGAAGTCCTCGGACGAGTAGCTCTTGATGATCTCGACGCGCGTGACGGGCAGCCCGAGGTGGAAGGTGACGCTCAGGCCGCGCCAGCTCGCCCCGCCGCGGAGGTACTTCTCCCGCGAGCGCGCGCCGCGGGCCCAGGGTAGGCGTCGAAAGGGGCGCGTGACGTCCCCATCGAGGGTGAGGAACCAGCTGATGGCGCGGCGCTCCTCTTGGGTGAAGCTGCTGGAGGATTGGAAGAGCGTGATGAACCTCATCAGGAGGAAGGGGTGTGCTAGAGGGGATAGGAACTCCTCGTAGTAGTCCTCGTCGATTTCCTCATCATCATCGGGTAGTAGGTGTGTCCATATCGGCGCCGGGGGCCGGGCGATGATATCCCGGACGATGGAGCGGAAGATGCGGCATGTCGCCTGCGACGTGAGAAAGGTTGGGATGCTGACTAGGCTCAGGTGCTCCAGGATGGGGAGCAATATCTCTGTTGGTAGGTCCGTGAGACGAGCCATTCCAGGGGAGGATCGATCGATCGATCGATAAGGGATTGATAAGGGAGCCGTAGGACGGATCATATCTAATCACAGATCTGGGGGGGCGATGCGCGCACTAATAATCTTATCAACCCGATCCCATCAGTGGGGCAGTGGGGACGGCGGCACGCGGCAACGACCCTGGCGGACAGGCGGTCGATGGGAGATGAGAGATGGGCGATGGGACATGGGCGATGGGAGACGGGGAGACAGCGTTGTGCCGTTGATTGCAGGATCAGCGGTGATGCAGCTATGACGTCACCAGGGTTAGGGTTCCTGACTACCTTGCAACTTTACATTCGAGAGCTCCAAATGGAACTTGAATTTTTGATGTCTTGATGTCTCTCATGCCTGGGATGGCGTACCAACTGAGCAACTGAAACTCTAAGGCAGGTGAGTGGAATCGTGTACACAGTAGCTACTGGTAAACGATATCCGTAAACACGGGCGTGGATAATCCTCGGCTGAAGCAATACTGCTCACACGTACTTTTGGCCGGCGATCCCGTGCCAATCCACTGAGGTGAGAGGGGTTCTCTCTCTCTCTTCTTATTGCTTTTTCCTCCTTCGTTCTTGGTTTGCTTCTTTGTCTCTTGGCTTTTCCTTCTCATCCACTGCAAGGATTACCTGCACGAGCATACGGTAACATTGTGAAATGTAAAAGAAGCAGCACCGCGGTCAACCGTGATCGTGGGGCGTGGCTTGCTTTACCCGTACGACCCTGCCCAGGTGCATATGCCTGCCTGCGTGTGGCTTTGCCGAGCCAGATGCATATGGATCCGCAGTCTTTAACAATTCGTCAAGGACCATAACGATATGCTCCTAGATTTTCGATTTTCAATGCTCGCAATCAAGGCATTGCGAGACTGGTAACCTGCTCGTTGACTAGTGCTCGAGAAAGGAAAATTGGAGCTTTGACTTTTGAACTTGGTTAATCTTCCTGTAGTCTCGGCCTTTTCTTTATTGGAAGGTCTTAAAACCGTTGAAACGAAACTGATTAAGAGGGACGAGCAATCTTCAAGGCATTGATTTCTTCGTAGAGCTCGTGAACCCAGAAGAGATAGGCAACAAGGAGATATCGGAACCTTGAAAGTAGGAGGGAGACATCTAGATTCAATCGGCGCCGGGTAATGTCCGTCGCCTACCTAGGTAGCAAATCCATTTCAATTTATTTACCTGCATCCATGGATTGGTATAGAAAAATATGGGGACGCGTGTACCTAAAGTCGGTGAAGTCTCGACGTAGGATTTTCGCGACGCCCATAGTTATTTGGCAGTCTGATTATGCGATGCACGCCCGGCTCACGTCGATCGCGCTGGCCGTTGTGTCTGGCTCAAAGATGCCACACAGGCGCAGGGGGCGAAATAATATAGTATCGTTGATCAAGGTGAGATTCTTTAGCAGAAACATTTGAACACAATTACCCGCCCTGGGGTCATGAGCGTATTTGTATCTATTCCCTGGCCATCGATCGCCCCTTATCGGATCGGGCTCCGTCCGTGCTGTGCTGTCATCGAAGGACACGAACGTGCTGGTGTCACATGTCGCAGGCAGACAGACAGATTCGACGGGAATCAACGAAGCGAACTTGGTCGAGGAGGTTGAAGTGGCCAATCACATGTTGCGCATCATAGATGCCGACCAATCAGAGGCCGCGGAGTTGTCCTCCGCCTTGTCTTTCCTATTGGGCAGCCGCTTCCCGCCTTGCGGCGTCCGTCCTCATGTTTAATCCCGTTCTGAGTGACGCCTTATCCAATTGGAACAAGGTCGCCTCTTTCCCGCAGCACATCAGGCATACCAGGTAGCAAAGGCGTCTTGTACATCGAGCCATTCCCTGCCTGACGCCCCCCCGCACCTCTCTCTGTTAAGGGATCTAGAACCCTTTCCATTCTCTGAAGGAACACCCAAACCCGGAGTCGATCCCGATGGTCCTTATTGGGTCTGTGGGGATACATTTTGCTTGCTGCTTGCTGCTTGCTGCTGGCTGCCATGAGACATGCAGCCACGCAGAAGATATGCGGACATGAACTCGATGGAATGTCCGTCCTGGCGGCGAACCCATTACCCCGTTCAGAGCTGCCATAGGTCATGTCGTGATATAGACAGGTCCATGCATACCACCTGTCTAGGTTACCTACCTTGGTAGATAACATACTGCATACATAGTACATAATGCACGGGCTGGCAAGCTGTGGGAGGCCGCAGGCTACTAGCAGGATCGGCTGGTATAATCCATATACCATGTCTTGGTAACTACTTTACTTGTCTTATTTCCACCCGGTCTCCCCCCAGTATGAATACGAAGGCAAACCGCGATACATCCAGAAGTGCCAGATTCCGAGATTAGGTCAGTTGTCACTATAATTGTGGGGGGTGGAGGATTCAAGTTCAACTGGTATGTGTGGGTACATAAAGTACTACCACACAACCTTGCCACTTGAGAAACGTGGGAAAGCCGGCGGTACCTGTAGTTATACAACTGCAGCATTCTCTACATATTCCAAATGCCATGATAAACCGACCTGTCAGCCAGTCAGCCTCCCACAGCAGCTGTCACTAAGTCACTGTGCAGGACCCCTGGACCCCAGGAACCCCAGGACCCCCAGGACCCCGTGGACCCTCACCCTCAGTTGTTAAGACCCCTGCTCGTCCCTGCCCCTGTGCCCTCCCATACCGCGTCATGATGGTCATCTCAAACCCCTCCAACCGGTTTCTTTCCCGTAGCGGCTAGCGTGTCGTTGTCGGACTTGACTGTCGTCCTCATTCTATGTTATCATCAACGTACACTTGCCCATATTATAGTGAAAACCATATTGTACCTAGGTACTTTCCGTAGTAGCGAGGTAGATCTACTGCCTTTGTGAACGATTGGTCCATGAAACAAGCGTCCAACCCACTGCTGTCGTGCATGCTAGGCGTATCCCCTGATCCCCCCCCACCCCACCACCTGCTTCGCAATTGATCCCGATCTGTATCCCCCGTTGACTATCTGCCATCTTCCCTTATATTTATAAACACGCTAATACTCTGTCTTTCTCTCCCCTCCTCAAGTGTCCCTCTCAAGAAGCCCGGCAGCAATCCCGTTCAAGAGTCCCACAATACCATCCAGATTCCTGACCCAGATTCAACGTCCAGCATTGCCACCAGTATCGGATTCTCCACCCGCCTCCAGAGTCAGCCCTCATCCCTCGGTTCCCTCAAAGGGTTCGAAGTCGTTGGAGCTCTACCTGTACCTGCATGCTGGGGCCTTCGACTTCGCCTTGACCTTGGCCTCGAGCTAGGCCACAGGACCAATTCCGCTGCTGCAATCGACCAGCTCCTCTTCTCGCATGCCTCAGAGAGCCCACCAGCAACAGACAGGTCAGAACATCTATATGGGCTCGGCTGAGCCCAATCCTGCAGGGATTGATTATAGTCATGTCGAAGACAACGGATCAACCTCGTTCAACAAGACCACCAACAAGAAGATGGAGCAAGGGGCTATAGCGACGACGAATAGCTTCTCCTACGACGTTAATAAAGCCATGTATGGGCCTTCATATCCGCACTATTCAGGCTTCTTCGATTATAATGAAGCAGGTACGACACCCACTGATTCGCTACTACTACCCAGCGGCGACGTTCAGTTTGCCATCCCTACCGCCCCTGGCGACAACTCGTGGTCCCATCGCCATGCCTGGGATCCAGATAACACAACTGGATTAGCTTTCGACACTAACATGCCTCCATCTAGCTCTATGATACACCATACCCCCGCGCCGTTCGTATGGGGTGGTATGAGTAATTTTGAGCCGATGGTGGCCACGACATGGCCCATGGCTTCCGGCGAGCCGACGTCGGCTGCCGCGCCCGAGAGTCCAATGTCAGCGAGGAACAGCAGCCAGCAGAGCACCACAGAGCGGAGCTCGTCTTCCTCGCGCAGCAGGCGGCCCAGCGTCGCGAGGATGCACAGCAGCACCGCCAGCACCGTCGCACACTCCCCTGCGAGCACCACGGCCGATACGTTCCAGCAGCGGGAGCAGGCCCGGTTCGAGAACAGGCACAACAACAAGAGGCGCATGTCTGGGCTGGAGCCGCCGCAGCAGCAGCAGAAACCTCAGGGGTTGATAAACAAGGGGAAGCGCCCGGCAGTGGTGACAGCAACACCGCTGGCCCCTTCGATAAGACCGACCTCGTCGCCGATGGAGGACCACTCCACCATATTCGTCGCCGAGGACACTTATCGCCACACCAACCTCCCCAATCACCCTGACATCAGTCGCCAGGCTAATCCTTCCTCCCTACAACTCCAAGAACACCCACCACCACAGCCACTACCACCAAGCATGAACGGCCACGACGAATATGCCATGGGCCAGCCACCAACACTACCACCGCCACAGCAACAGCAGCATCAACAACATGCCTCACAGGCCCTGCGCGAGCGCAACCGGGCCGCGGCCAACAAGTGCCGCCGCAAGAGCAAGGCCGTGGTGGCGGACCTGGAGGCGACCGAGAGGGAGCTCTCGGACGAGCACGAGCAGCTCTCGCAGACGGCCCGGGGCCTGAGGGAGGAGGTGCTCGCGCTCAAGAACGCCCTGCTGGTGCACGGCCACTGCGAGGACGAGGTCATACAGCAGTACCTCGCCAACTCGGCCAGGCTGGTGGGCAACGGGGGCGAGGCGGGCCAGGGGATGCGGGGGCATCATGGGTTCATGTGAATAGTTGTGTCTATTGGCCCACGTGGAAAAGCGAAAAGGCGAATGGGAAGGGTAGAGAGGGGGGAAGAGAGAGAGATGGCCGAGCGGCATCTTGGCTGCGGGTCATCTCGAGTGGAGGAGTTTAGTGGCATGAAACCTCTTTTTTCTTTTTAACGGAGTAATGCATTAATGGATGTATGAGTGGATGGATGATGAATTCGGTCAGGAGTGCGCCTAATGGCAGTTCATGGTTCCGATCGGTGTGCTTCTATTCTTCGGAGGAGGGACCTCGGCAGGGAGGGCTTTGGGGAGACGTGTCAAACTTGTTTGTTGGTTGTTACACCAGGCGTCAGCAGTGGGGAATTTGAGCATAGGAAACAGCATTGATACCCAATGGGCACTGGTTTTGCTTTACTCTTGTGGGATGGAGATGTGTCCGGAAGGAAAAGG
>LKEB01000008.1:586137-657182 GCA_003795295.1 Cytospora leucostoma | reverse complement strand
GGAAACCGGGCTGGAAGACAAAACGTTATGTTTCAACCGACAAAAAGCACTCGAGCCCTTGGGCTTGCAGATGGAGATCCTGTATGTGTGGGGTTTTTGTAATAGCTGGAAAGATACACGAGATCTTGTTAGGGATCCCAAGTTTCAAGTCAGGCAACGATGGTCACTCGTTTTGACGTTATGAATGCGAAGGTGGGGGATCTTTGGAAGTGGAATCCCTCATAGAGGACAATGCTATTCCATTGCTTGGGGCATGAGTCTAAGGTCGACTAGGCTCGTGTTATTGGACACTCTTTACAACTTATCGCAGCTGCTTCGAGACCTTGTCGTCCCTCTTGACCTCTGCATACCTAGGTGTTGTGTGGGACACAATATCATAGGTAGCACTGTATTGATGCTTTTGCTACGTGTCTATGGGATCGTCAAGAGGCTAGTTATTGTCCGCGCCACAGTCTTAAAGGGTGTCCCTGAGAGGATAGAGTCCAATGAGAGAGATCACCCGAGCAGAACGTTGAGACCAAGCCAGCAAGCCAAGAACATTTAAACACATACCGGTACTAGAGGAAGTACAGAGCTGACAACTACATCAATAGTATGTACTTTCACATTATGTAAGTTCAAGTACGAGTACTTCAGCAGGTAGTCTTCCGAGCGAGTATAGCTCTCTATGAATATCGCTTCTTGTCATTTTGTCTCCGCATAATATAATATCTACTGAAGTATGTGCGACGAAGAAAGGCATAGAAAACGGCCCTTCAATCCTCAGACCATCCAAGTAACAACATTGAAGTAGCTAGTAATACTTAGGACCGAACCACTCCGCTTCTCCGGTCCCTATACATCATCCCAGTATATACGTCCCATTCCAGCGGATATCCCGACTGCTCGCTCCGATATAAAAGGCATACCGCCCATGCTGCACCGCCCAGTCCTGCGACACCACATCCCATATGCTCAGGTCCCGCCTCGTCAGGTCAAAAGTCACCACGGTCTGCTCTCCAGGGCTGAGCCTCACCTTCTCGAAGCCCCGGAGCTGCTTCGCGGGCCCACCCGGTATCCCGACGTACAGCTGGGCGACCTCCTCGCCCGTCACGGACCCCGTGTTTGTGACCCTGACAGACGCCGAGACGATGACGTCCCAGATAGAAGAGCTCGACAGCACCTGTTGTGTAGAATCGTTAAGCGCCCCAAGTGACCGCACAGCCGCGCCGTCGTACCCAAAGCTGGTGTAGCTCAGCCCGAAGCCGAACTCGAACCGCGGCTCGATATCATTCGCGTCGAAGTGACGGTAGTCCACGTATACCCCCTCAGTATAGTTACACTGCGGCGAGTGATCACCCTCGGAGACAGGCACACACGGCCCGTAGAGATGCCCATAATCACTCTCGTTCCGCGCAATCGTGTACGGCAGCTTTCCCGAGGGGGCCACCTCGCCGTACAGGATGCTGACCAGCGCCTCGCCGATGTCCTGGCCGGGGAGGTGGGCGATTATGGCGGCGGTGACGTTGGGGTGCTCGATCCACCGGTCGACGAGGCGGATGCCGGCCGCGTGGACGACAACGACGGTGTTGGCGCATTTGGATGCGACGTTCAGGACGAGCCCGTCGCTGAAGTCGTCGTGGAGGCCGTCGCGGTCCCAGCCCTCAGTGGCCATGGCGTTGATGAAGACCAGGCAGGCGTCTGACATGGGGTTGACGTCTGGGTCGCCGGAGATTAGGTCCCAGTTTAGGTATGTGCCGTCTGTCTTGGCGCGCTGGGTCAGGGCACCGAAGGGCTATTTGGTACGCTGTCGTTAGAGATATGGCGGGAAGTATACAGAATTATGATTGACTTGGAAGAAGGCAGCACCATGTTGGTGGACTTACTGAATCGATGTAGGACGGCGAGTTGGAGCCGCTCCTCCCACCGGCGAAGATGACACCTTCAGGGGCATATTGCGAGAAGTGCGCCTCGTAGCCCAACTTAGCCTTGGCCATCTCTGGTTCAGACTCATAGCCCAGCTGGAACTCTGTATCGATGCTCTTCGTCGGCGGTGGCTGTGCGTCGTAACCGAATATCGATAGGATGGTCGGCTTGCCCAAGGGGAGAGAATGATTGATATTCTTCACGAGCACGTGGCCGGCAATGGCGCCTTCCAGGAGGACGGGCTTTGAAGAAGGACTGCGCGCGTCGACCAGCGCATGTGGCAGGCTCAGGTTTTGGATGCCAATACCAGGCTCGGGGAAATCGGTTGCGTTCTGGCCAGTGAGGTACCAGGCAGCAAGGATCCTGAAGAACAAGAGTGAGTGACTAGTACTCATATAGCTGTGCTGCGGTGATATAGCCCTGATTACTTACCGAGTAGCCATGTCGTCGACCCTAGCCTCGGTGAAGGATTTATTGCTGATGGCCTGGGTGATATTGTCGACCCAATATTCCCCCTGGTCCTCGGGCATGACCATATCGACACCTGCAATAGCACCTGCGAGACCACCGTACTGTGCGTTCCAGTCCGAAATCACGAAGCCCTGGAATTCCAGTTCGGTCTTCAGGAGACCGTTGATGAGCTGGCTGTTCTCACAGGCATACGTGTTGTTCACTCTGTTATACGAGCACATGACATTCGTTGCCCCGGCTCTTACGCCGTCCATGAAGGGCCAGAAGTAGAACTCGTGCAGCGTTCGGTCATCAATGTTGGATGAGGCTGCTTGGGTATTGTTGTAAGGTCGTCGCCAAGTCTCTTGCTCGTTGGCGATAAGATGCTTTCGAATAAGTCAGCTTATGTACAGACATCGGAATGATCATGATAGATAAACAATGGCACGGATGATAAATGTTTGCACGTACCTTTAGACTGGCAATAACACCGGCATCTTGGGTGCCCCTGATAGTCTCTGCAGTCAAGACGCCAGACAGGTACGGATCTACAGCAAATCCCTCCCAATTCCTACCACCGGTGGCAATTCTTCCCAATGGCCCTGCTACTGGGCCCAGCGCGATATTTGCTGTTATTGATCATAACCTGGTCAGAAACACCATCGCAAGAGAAGCTTGGGAGACCCAGCTCTCATCGCCGAAAGAGAGTCCACTCACCTCCCTTCCTCCGAAACTCCGAGCCCATCTCGCGGCCCCTCTGATAGGTCAGACGCCTATCCCAGCTCGCACCGGCGTGAATGCCGCTGGGATACGAGTTGACCAGCTCCGCCGCGCGCACGCCGTTGCCCGCGTCCTGGATACACATGCCTGGCCATCCCAGCCTCGGGACGCTGCCCGTGTTGCCGCTGCAGATGTTCCGCGAGCTGCTGTAGGGCCGCGTGATGTTCAGCTTCTCATCCAGGGTCATCTGGTCGACCAGGGCCTGTGCTGCGGCGTATGCTGAAGTCCATATTCCTGTTCCTTTTCCGGGGGCTGTGATACGCAGGGTAAGATGAGGATGTTAGCCGGTTTGTGGCTTCTTCTTTTGCTGTACCGTGAGAGACAAATGGTAGTGGATGTGGTCAGGTGAGGGATAGGTCGGCTTACGAGCTGGGTAGACAGAAGTTGATGGGCCGTAGCTGTCTTGACTGCTAGGAGTGGTGGTGGTGGTGGTGTTGCCGGCACTGGTGACAGCCAACAGTGCAGCCACCACCTGCAAGGAACACGTCAACGCCGTCAGTTGCATCTTCTATCGTTCCTAGCTACGGGTTGCCAGGTATCGAGGAGAAGCTCAACGTACAGCGAGATGTGACAGGTTCTATATGTACTTGTTGGCCGCAGCGGTGCCCCTTGCGTTTGTTGACGGCATGATCGACGGTCACTTGCAGAGGATCCGGGGTCGTCCATGCTGCGACCACATGATTACACACTGCCGGGTGCCAGTGAGCCCTGTCATCTGCTTCCCTGGGATCCATGTCCATGTCGACAATGACAAGGTTCGGAGCGGTGTAGCATCACTGACATGATCGAACCCTAACCCCACTCTCGAGAGAGTGCCAAGTGGTCGAGTTTGTTTAGTCATGTACTTCATATGGATGAATGTAATTCCTCCTACATATGATATTTAGGCATTGAAGGGGAATGTAATATCCGGATGCCCCGGATACGACCATAAGGGCTGGGAGAGTGGGTAATTCATGCCCATCAGGTATGGGGAAGACTGCAAGTTGATCGACTCGCTGAGCCGTTGAGGAATATGGCTTTGCGGGTGGCATGACCTGCATGAACTTCCCTGCCACGTTATTATAGATTGGGGCAAGTGATGCGATTGGTACCCGCTGCCGAGCAGGTGGAAACATGTATATTCAGGTGGGAAAACCGGGCTCCAAGACTACTACTATTTCACATGTGTAAAGCCCGCAATGAGTATTGTGTCTTGTAAATTGTGTCAGAACGCAATTGTCGACCAGTGAGCTCATAAGATATTAAGCTGTCCACTGTTATCGCACGTCCATGTTCTGATGATGGCCATGGTATCCAACGTACATACGCATCGTTATATGCAATGCTGTGTTGCTCGGCTGGGAAAACAAAGCAGTCCCACTCATCAGGACCAAATCCGTCATATCCGCATGTTAAGCTTAAATCCCGGAAGATTCCCGCGCCCACTCATATTCTATTTGACGTCCCAAGTCTCAGGACAGACCTGTCCCGCAATATCCCTCCACATCCCAAACTGCTTGGAGAACAGAGGATGTGCTTCCGGCCGCTCGTCGATGACCTCCTGTTCAGTATACGTCCATGGCTTCCCGAGGGCGGTGAAGTGAACAACGGATGCGTACTCCTGTAGCTGGCTAAGATGCCGAAAGATCTCGCTGTCCTGCGGGTGCCTTGGTCTCGACTCCACCGCGAGGCCACCCAAGGGCATCTGATGATCGACATCACCCCGGACTTTGAGATCAGCCTGGGGCTCGACGGAAGGCTCTTTCCTGGCTTCCGAGATCTCTGGCCCACGTGATGAAACGGTCCGATTAATCAGCGGAGCATCCACCGGATGGAACCATTTGGGTACCTCCCACGTCTCCCAGTGGCTGTTGAGCGTCACGTACTCGCCGCTGAGGATCATGGCCGTATCGCCGAAAACGTCATTGAGGATATCCATATCAGCCCCCGCAGATGCAGATGCCCCGTCTGCCAAGCCGCCGCTGCTGGGAAGGGTCTGGTTGACGATGTCCCACAAGCGGTCACTGAGGTTGATCATCATAAAGGCGCTGGAGAACACTGTCCCGGCATTCCGCGGCGGGGACCAGTAGGCCCGAGGTGCCGCGATATCCACACCGGGAAGTTGGGAGAACAGCTTGTCGAAATGTTTCAAGATGAGCTGGTCGCTGTCGAGGATGAGGACCCGCTCCAGGGCCGGATCCAACTTGTGCATCTTAAAGACCAGCATCTTCAAGAGACTATCTTCGTAGTAGCTACCTAGAAGAGCAGGCGTCTGCGGTGTCTCCTCGATATGAACAGTCACGTTGGCATCCTCGAGGGCGTTCATGAAGGGGACAGACAGATACTCCGAGGCGAGGACATGGATCGGAATAGTGCTTTTCAAGGTCCGAAGGCGGTGTATGTTGACCAGCGTGGAGCAGGCGTAGAGGTCTGCCGTCGCGTAGAAGACGTATGCAAAACCATCGTTGCATCCGGAATTCTCTATACCATCTTTAGATGACCCCTTTGCATGGCCTTGAAGGTCTCTGATCTGGTTTGTGTAGTAAACTCTGAGCAAGCTGTGATAGCACAACAGCATGAGACACATGAGCGCTGTGAAAATCCAATTTCTGGTCCGCATATTGACTGGAGTAAGTAGAGGGGTAGCCATATTTCCATATGAACAAGGAGCTCGTGAGACGGCCACGAGGTTACTTTACAGCATCTATTCATCCCTTCGTAGCTGACCACTGCGCAAACGGCATTTAGGGGTAGCTCGTGGTCTGAGACACTGTTCCTTACTACATTCCGCTGGTCGAAGTAGCTTGGAACCTCACTCAATATTTTTCAACCCTTGGGTGTCACCGTATCGAGTGAGCAGGAAGATAACGGATTACCTTCGGACAGAAAGAGCCAATGATGTATCATATCACCCAGGACACCATGAGATGGACATGTAATGAGGGCGGTGAGTTGTTGAGCAGGGATAAGACACCAAACCAGACTGACAAGATAAGAGCCAGAAATGGCCATTGCTGTTATTCATCCAACTACAAGTCAGGACCGTTCAAGGTTTGATCAAAAAAAAAAAAAGGAAATGGAGAAAAGGGTGCAACCAAAATTTCGGCAAAAAAGGAAGTCTCCGGAGCCGGACTTGAACCGGCGACATATGGATATACTATTTGACAATTACAGTCCACCGTTCTGCCAACTGAACTATCCAGAGATCGTTGAAACGCAACTACTCTGCACATACCTGTTACTACTACAACTGAACCGCTTTCCATCGGCTGCCCCGCCGGGAATCAGGTTCGGCATTGATCTTCAGCACCAACGTCATGAACGACCTCGGGAAGTATGCACAGGAGTATTGTCGACCTCCAATTGACGACTATGCCTGGATTCCATATTGAAGACCAATCGAATCAATCCGTAGCATCTCCTCCGAGATCTCAGTTTTGTATATATATGTATCTTGCCAGTAGGAAAACCATGCCTGGCGTCGGCGTGACGCCATCGGCTACGCCACCTACATAGTTACTATGTACCCTTTTCTTCCGCGGGCTGGCCCCATATTGTACTATAAATCCGTCTTCCCCACGCACGTGCCAAGAAGCCGTTGTGGCTGGGTACATAGTAACATATAAATCCGAGGCATCGGATTCATGGATATTTCGACTTGTAATACCAACTTGATACTTCCATACTCTTCCTACAGCACGTAACGCGCAGAATCAGGCCAAAATGGCATCAGAAACCGTCACTCTTGAGCATCCCTCCGTGGGACAGATCCATGGTGTGAAACCAGAGAAGCACCCCCAAGTCGAGCAATATCTCGGGATCCAGTACGCGACACTGGCCAACCAGTTCGCAAGAGGCACGCCTGTTGAGACATATCCGGCCCCGATCCAAGCAACGAAGACAGGGTATGTGAGATGTATTGGGGGGTTTTTGTTTTCTTCCAACCTTCTTATGCTCTATTGACTGACAAATATCTAGTCCCCTGCCTGTTGCTGAGCCTGGGAACTGTGATGTCGAGCACGAGCTGCTTCAGCACGCCCTCCCACACCCAGACTACGAGTTCAGTGACACGGAATGTCTGACCCTCAACGTGACTGTGCCGTCACAGGATGTCCGGGTTAAAGCAGCACGCCCCTTGCCCGTTGTTGTATTCGTTCACGGCGGCGGCTTTGTGACGGGAAGCGCGAACTGGCCACAATGGCAACTGACTCGGCTTGTTGAGAGGAGTGTGGAAAACGGCAGTCCTGTGATCGCCGTTGGTATCAAGTAAGTCCACGCGGGGATGACAATACCTACTTGATACCCCTCATCCTGCGGAGGTGGTGAGATCGTGGCCCTGCTAACCCAAGCTTCACTTCAGCTACCGACTGGGCCCCTTCGGCTTTCTTACCTCTTCAGCTCTCCGAGATGCAGGCTTCAAGGCCAACAACGGACTTGATGACCAGAAGCTCGGGCTCCGCTGGGTTCAGAAGTACATCGGTGGCTTCGGCGGAAATCCAAACCGGATTACGTATCTGGGAAGCAGTATGGGCGCTGGTAAGTCCGCATCTTCTTACATCACCAATGAGTAAGAACATGGATCTAATACGGACACATAGCATCTGGATTCTTCCACCTTCAGTCAACCGAGCCGCTGTTCAACCAATTTGTTGCACTCGGTGGAAACCCTCTCCTATTACAGCCGATTCCCCAAGAGGTTGCCGAGGTCGCCTACAGCATCTTGACGAGTATCTTGGGCCTGGACGGGCTTCCGCCAGCCGAACAAGTGAAAGCGCTACTGGAAATACCAGCCACGCAACTATCAGCCAAGCTAGCCGCGGCACCGCCAATCCCCATCGCTGCAGTGCTCGACGGGGACGTCATCCGCTCGAGAACGACCTATGCGGGCCTCTCCAACACGGACACTCTGGAAAGTGTCTTCCCCGGAGCTGAGTGGTGCAAGACGATCCTCCTCGGTGACGGACAGCTCGATGGAAATATCATGGCATTCACGGCACTGGCAAACCGCACCGATAACCTGGCTGCCTCTCTCAGGAGTTGTCTAAAGGCTGAGTTCCCCGACAAGCCAGACAATGTCAAGGCTGTACTCGATGCCTACGGCATCGACGAGTCCAACACCGACATCCTCCCGGTGATACAGTTCATCAACGACATCAGCTTCGCGCACCCTGCAAAGATCACCGCGCAGGCATGGGCCGAAGCCGGCTCGAGGCTGGGGACGAAGTCCTTCCTGAGCCATTTCAACGCGCCCAACCCTTGGCCTGGTGCATGGCAGGGCCACGCCACTCATACCCTGGATTTGGTCTTCTTGCTCGGGAATTACAATGAGTTCCTGAGCGAGGGCCAGAGGGCTGCGTCCGAGAGATTTGTCAAGGATTTTTTGGCATTGGCATATGGCGAAGAACCTTTCCCACCTTTTTCAGCAGGCCAAGATGGCACTGCGAGGGTGTACTACGCTGGAAAGGAGTCGGACAAGGACGAATCGCTGTTGGTGAACGAATCAGACAAGATTGCAACCGGACGCCGCGGCATCTTGGAGGATACATTTGCTGGTCAGCCCGAGGTATTGGATACATTGTTGAATGTCTTTGGTCTGTTCCTCCAGGGACCTAGATAAGTAACATGAGCGTACGAGATTATGGCAGTCTGTAGATGGATGTACTTCCCAAGAGCAGGGCAAGTGAAGTACATAGTAGTCAAGTCTGTTTCCCAAAACCATGTCGATCTACAAAACAAGGAGATTTTACAAGAGGAAAGAAGCGGTGCCCCGATGAGTATAGGACCGCAACGTTGAAACAGATTCCAATCGTTGCCCTGGTGTTTTCAGCAAGATCAGAACGAGCAAGCCAAAGCAACGAGGGAAATCGCCCGAGGTTCCCATGAGTGCAGGCCGTCAAGAGTCAGTAGAAGGACTCATGGGCATGTGATAGTTGCTAGATTATCCAAAGGGCTGACACCAGAAATGAGCAACACCCCATGAACAAAGTCTATGTTTAATTATAAGGTCATACATATGCAGTCGAGAAACTACCATACCCATTCCAAATATTGAGCCACTTACAACACGTCAAAAGCAGCCGTGAGCCCAGAAGTACCTCAAAACATAAGCACCGACACCTCACACCTTCATCAACCACCCACCACCAATCCTCTTCTGCCTCGCCAACTTCGCAGCGGTCAACAACCCACCCCCAACCAACAACACACACCCAGCAAAGATCTGCGCACCAAAGTACCTACCCCCGCAGCGGCTTATGATCGCCCCGTCGATGGGCGTCCCCGTGAGCGACGCGAAGCTGTTGATCGTGAACACCATGCCCATCCTCGTCCCCGCCTTCCGGAGGTCCGTCGTCAGGCTGCTCAGGCCGGCGGGGAACAGGGACTGGATGCCGCCGCCCGCGATGCCGTAGAACGCCGTCCACGCGTACACGCCGCCCGGCGAGCCCACGCCCATCCAGGACAGCTGCAGGATGCCCGCCGCGGCGGCCGTGAGGATGAAGACGTTGATGGGCCCGCAGCGGTCGGCGAGGTGGTTCAGCACCACGCGCGCGACGACGCCCACGCCGTTGAGGATGAGGAGGATGTTGAGGGAGTCGGCGTAGGTCAGGCCGATTATGTCGCGGGAGAAGGAGGCGAGGTAGTAGAAGCCGAAGTAGACGCCTAGGAAGCACTGTAATTTTTCATAATATAATGTTAGCACTTCTAGGTTGACAGAACCTGAAGCAACTCTGGACGCAAGGAGTGTCTCGACAGATGAATAACGTCAACTCACCATGAAACTCCCCGCCGCATAGAAAGAATACTCCATCTCCTTGAAAGCAGCCCACTCGACGAGTGCCCCGGTCCTCCTCGGCGGGATCCTCCTCTTCAGGCCAATACACCCAAGCGTAAGACCGAAGAGCTGCACGAACCCGATAGCCCTGATCGTCCACCCGAACCCGACCGAAGGAAGCAGCTGCCTCGCCATGGCCGGGAACACCAGCCCGCCCGTCCCGCTCCCACAGGCCGCGATCCCGATCGCCAGGTTCCGCTTCTTGTCGAAGTACGTAGACACGGTAGCGAGGACAGGGCAGAACAGGCAGCCGTTGCCGATCCCCATGCAGACGCCCTGCGCCAGGAAGATCTGCCAGTACTTGGTGGACACGGACGTCGTGAAGATGCCCACCATCTGGAACGCCGAGCCGATGAGGAAGGTCTCGCGGAAGTAGCCCGCGTCCGTCAGGCGGCCCGTGAAGGTGCCGACGAAGAAGAGGAGGAAGACCTGGACGGAGCCGATCCAGGATATGGTCGAGGGCTCGAGGTCGAGGGCCGTCGTGTAGTATGATTGGAAGACGCCGAATGAGTTGATATATCCCCATGTGTTCAGGTTGATGAGGTGAGCGGCTGCGACGGCTGTCCAGGCCCTCAACCCTCCGTCGGGTGGAGGTCCGGGGTTCCAGCTCGATGCTGTCGACGTTCGTCCAAGGATACCGGTACAACTACCTTTATCCTTCCCAAGACCCCCCTCAGCCGCTGCTATACCGTCTTCAACCTGAAGACCATTCGGAAACGGGACACCATGTGCCCCTTGTCCCTTCGGGACCCGTGATGACGGTTTCGAAAGGCCACCATTCACTTGTCTCTCCTGGTCGTCTGCTGCCGATACAGGAGGTTGGAAGTGGCCTAGAGCAACATCTGTCGAGTTCTGGTCCTTCTCATCGAGATCACTTGACTGGTCGTTGTCACTATGCCCTTTGCTTGTCGGGGAAGTCGGATGCAGGACCATGATTGATGTTCGAAGCTGAATAATTGTTTGGCTAGCGTTGCTGAGCCTCAGGGAAATGGTATGCACATATGAATACTACGAGGTAGAAAAACACCACGTGCTTCAAGATTGCGATATGAGAGACGGATTGCACATGTGATAGATACTGTATTGATGCTACGAACATATAGTGTCAAGATGGAACAGCCGATAGTCGCCACGGAGGGAGTATGAAATAACCGCAAATGCTACATCCCGGTGTACTACAACCAAAACCAATAGTCGGTGAAGTCGACATCGGCTATAGAAATGTCGTTGCAAGTTCTCAGGAGATAAATTCGGTCAGAAAAGTCCAATTAAGGGCGTGGATTGGGGCCTGTGTGGTACTCAACGATTACTAATTTGTATATGACAAGGTCAGGGGAATCCATAAAGTAGTGTCGTCCCCGCGGAAGGGCGCAGACTCCATTCAAATAATCGAACTAAAGCCCTACAACTCAAGCTGCACTATTGTAATAGAGGTTGGATTGGCAGAGATAGCCATATCAGAGTGCCCATTGATCGACAGAAGGTCATATACCGATGAAGTTATTGGGAAGAGGAATCGCGGTGGCCAATCGGCTTCAAGGACGTGTGTACCTGCCATCACGCAACACTTTGGCGGAAATTGTTTTCAAGCGACTTCATTTGTGACTTTTGAGCTGACAAATTTTGTCCTAACGTAAAGTCCGTAGCGGTTACGGGCAGAAGATCATACCCCTTACACGAGGAAGATGCTTTTGCCATTGCTTCCCCGATCTCTGCGTCCAAAGTACATTAAGGCGAGATAAACAATCAACAGTCTGAGTACAGCAAGTGCATTACCACTCAAACGAGATGGCTCCCAAAAACACAGAAATGAGCAACAATTATGTCGGGTATGGCAAACAAGACAGAAGACGCCGTCCATGGTTCATGAATCAAGATGAACGCCAACACGTGAACGCCACGGTGAGCAGATGGAACATCAGTTGCGGGCATCGACAATGCGAGCCATACCGTGGCGACGACCTCGCTTAGGGACAGTGTCTCGCACATCAGAGCGGCAAACGGCCGCCTCACAGGAGACATCAGTCCAGGTCAGAGTCAGGTCGTCTGCCCACCATTTTTGTTGTTGATTACCCGCAGTGACGTCCACTAGGAGAGAAGTGAGATTGGTCAAGTTTGCCGACTCGTCTACGGCGACTGCAGTAAGATCGCACTCCTTCCGACCGAGGCAACCGCGCGTGTTGAAAGTAAGAGATCCCGCGGTCATCTCGGTCTGGGTTTCCTCATCCCAAGACAAGCCGGTGACATTGAATTTGCAATTGTCTTTCGTAGACGCGCAGCCGACGCGGAAGCTGGTGAAGTTGAATCGGAAGCATGACTTGGTGTGGAGCGCCCCAATGCTTATCTTGGCAGCCTCTTGGCGGTCTACCTGGACTGGCGAGAACTCGAGCATCGCATCTCCAGAGTACGGCTCATACATCGCGGCTGCAGCTGGAACTGCACTGAACCCCTCGGACAAGACAAAGCGGTGGTAGAGATTGTACAGGAGAACAGGCGCAACATCTTGATGCCCAGTGCCTGTTGCCAGCTGTAGTGAAGGCAGGTCATTAAACTGCAAAGATGGTCAGCCAGGAGATCATGGCATTCATTTGAGGAGTCACTTCAGGAGACCCTCACATCAAGCACCAGCTTGCTCTGATCTGCTGGATTACCACACGTGGAGGCTTCCTCAGCGGTTGTGAGCTCGACTCGTGCTTCATCCGCAGCAGGAGGCAATGACCGATCACGGACAGCTGTGACTGGAACTGATTGACGTGGAACTGACTGTGCCGGAGCGGATTGGCGGGGAACAGACTGAGGAGGAGCCGACTGTGGTGGTGCGGACTGTGGTGGAGCCGATTGAGGAGGTGCGGACTGGGGAGGTGCGGACTGAGGAGGGGCGGACTGAGGAGGGGCGGACTGAGGAGGGGCGGACTGAGGAGGGGCGGACTGAGGAGGCGCAGACTGCGGAGGTGCAGACTGAGGAGGTGCAGATTGGGGAGGGGCGGACTGTGGTGGCGCTGATTGAGGTGGCGCCGATTGAGGTGGCGCCGACTGTGGTGGTGTACCGGATGCAGTCGCATTGATAGTCGGTAACGGGGCGGTGATGTTCAGAGGTGCAGTTGTGTTCACCGCAGGCACTGATGTCGACAGTGGCCCGCTTGTGACATTTGCTGTCGGACCAGCAGGTAGACTGGTGTTTGCCAAAACCGACGAGGCGCCTGTTGGAAGAATTACCAAGGTAGTCGAGTTGGTAGGCGCAGGGATGCCGGGAGGAGACGTCACGGGTATGGTGATGTTGGCAATGCTGGTCGAGTTCGCGGCTGGAGACGTCGGGACGACCCCATTCTCCGTGCTTGTCGGCAAGATACCAGATGCTGAAGTCGCATTGCCTGGCAAGGCGCTGGTTGGACCTGTTCCTGATGACGTTGTGACGTTGAACGAAGTGAGATTCGTAGGAACAGGGTAAACCACCGTCGTGGAGGTCAGAGGCTCGCTGAGGCTTGTAGAGGTCAAGACAGTCGCGTTCGTCGGCAGTGGGAAGAGTAGGGTAGTAGAATTCAACGGAATAACAACGCCTGTCGATGCTGAAGCCGAGGTAGAGAAATTGCTTGTCACTGTCTCGGGAGGTAGAACCGCGGACGACGTCGTGTTGAACGTCACTGGGAGACCTGTACCAGATGGAGGCAGGGCAGATGCTGAGCTGTTGACAGTTGGGAAAGGAGGGGTAGCACTGGCAGACTCTGGGAGTGGCAGTGAAGTCTCATTTCCTGTTGGGAGAGGAGGGGGCGGGCTGGATCCTGGGAACGGCAGTGAAGTCTCATTTCCTGTTGGCAATGGAGGGGGAGCACTGGTAGATCCTGGGAATGGCAGTGAGGTTTCATTGCCAGTTGGGAAAGGAGGGAGACTACTGACAGACCCGGGAAGGGGCAGTGAGGTCTCATTGCTGGTCGGCAACGGGGAAAAGAGTGTCGTAGAATTGGCAGTAATGATGACACTCGTTGCAGCAGCAGTGCCATTGACACTGATTGTCGTGAGGCTGCCAGTGATGGCACCTGCAGACAGGATAGTGCTTTCGGGGGTGGACAGCGAAGATGGGGTTGGCAGTGGGGCAAAGATAGTGGTAGCATTGGCGGTGATGATGATACTCGTTGCAGCACCAGTGCCATTGATACTGATTGTCGTAAGGCTGCCGTTGGTAGTACCTGCCGTTACAATGGTACTTCCGGTGATAGACAATGAAGATGCATTAAAAGTAGGGAACGGGGCCACAAGTGTCGTGGTGTTGATGGGAATGATGACACTGGTAGCCGCAGCTGTTCCATTGATGCTCACTGTCGACACGCTGGCCGTGATTGCACCACCGGAGCCCGTGACCGTGCTGGGGGCGGCCGTGCTGTTTCCAAATGGTGGTGAGGCAGAAGGGGACAGCGTTGGTTCAGGGCTCACTGTCGTCAAAGAGGGCGCCAAAGTGCTGTTGATGTAGGGTGGCGTGAAGGTCACAATGGAGAGAGGTCCACCAGTACCAGTGGGAACCAGAACAGTCTCAGTGTTTGTTGTCGTCACTGTTGAGACTGTGATGGTCGAGGTTCCGATCACTTCCGCAGATGGAGTGTAGGTAACGTCCGTCGAGTAGGTGACAGTGGCGACAGGAAGACCATCTTCAGAAAATGTGTAGGTGAAGACAATGAAGGTGATGAGCGGCGAGGGTGGGGGTCTCGGGATCTCAGTGATGCCGGAGTAGAGAGTAGTCGTCTCGGTGATGACCGGTGGAGCCTCAGCAGATGGGGTTGGGCCTCCAGTGATAGGAGTTGATGCTGTGACGGTGATGACCTGAGCCGATGAGCCAGGCAGGCCAGGCAAGGTCACTGTGAAGACAGTGGGGGACACAGGTGCAGGGCCACCGGCCAGCGTTGTAGATGGCGCTGCAGTTGGCGTTGCAGACAGCGTCCCAGGTGCGTAGGAAGTGACCCCAAAGGGCGAGCTGGTGGCCACAGACACTGGCACAGAAGACTCCGACACTGTTGTGGTTCCAATAGTGAGAGTGAAGCTGGCAGTCGACAATGCATGAGTGGAGCTTGACGCGGCTGACAGTGTCTCAATCACCGTGTAAGTGCTTGTCGCAACAACTTGAGGGGTGTACCCAGATGTGATGGTTGTAGTGAGAAGGAGGGTTGACACCACAGGTCCAGGTGGAGGACTCCGACTAGGAGCACTAGCAACTGAGAAGATTGGCTCAGTCACAGTGACAGAGCTGTAAGGAGAACCAGCAGGGCCAATGGGCACCGTGAGAACCTCAGTGGTAACGATGCTACCAGGATTGGATGCCACCGAGGATGCTGATTCAGCGATTTGTCAGTTAGCTTGTTGATGTTCCATAGCAAGAACCAGCGAGAAAGTGACAAGAGTAGGCATCTGCTGAACAGTTGAGAGAACTTACCAGACGAAGGAGGAGCGGGAGTGGCCTCAGAAGCCGAAGAAGACACCGCATAGGGAGTGGCAGAAAAGTCAGAAGGTGCAGACTCAAGAACCACGTTGGAAGTGGCGACTGCAATGGTCTCGGTGCTGACCATGCTCATGATAGTCGTTCCAAAGGTGATGGTAGGGGCAGGCGCTCCAACGGCACCGACAGTGACATAGACCGTCTCAGTCGGTCCATCATCGCAAGTGGCTTCGCCACTGGGACAGGGAAGGTTGTTAGTTGCGGCTTGAGCAAGCAGTAATGGCCGAGCCATCATAGACGGCGAGCTGGATCAATTGGGCAGTTTAAAAGGACTTACTCGAAGGGCAAGGCAATCGCACTTGGCAGCGAGGCCAGGGCCACGAGGGCACCCAGCGACGCGCTGATACGCATCTTGGTTGTCTTGATACTGCGAGAAGCGTTTCTTTCGTTGCCGCGAGTTTTTGATGGAGCAAAATACGACACTTGAGGTGGAGATGGAAGGGAAACCTTTCACTGTTGGTAAACGAGTGACAGTGGAAGATATCGCCGTTGGGCAGACGCGCAAGGAGTGAAGGAGTGAACAGTTGAAGGAGAGTTGGATGGTGGGTTAGTGGGTAGAGAGAAGACCAGAAGGGTAAAGAAAAAAGTACGAAGAGTTGAAAGAGAAAGAGTGTGTTGAAGCGGGGAAACGATCGACGCAAAACCTTTCTCAACCTTTGAAGGAAGGAGCTTGGGAAAGGTGGAAGTTCGTGGTGGAGGGGGAAGGGGCGTATTGCTTTCAGGTGAAGAAGGCTGGCGAGGTCCAAACGATGCAAGAGCCTGCCTTTACTACCACTGGCTGCTCCTTCTTCCTCCCACTACGATTTAGACAGAGTAGTGGGCCACCATGGCGATTACAGTTTCCACGTAACGCTCCTCGAGGTTGGTCCAAATCTCCATAATCCCCCTGGTTAGGTATTCTGGAAAGATCCTGTTGGCAAGACCCTTGTGATGCACAACCGCTACAGAAGTATATTAGAAGACAACCTTGGAATATCAAGAAGTGCAACACGAAAGTCACTCCAGCGCCATCCCTCGGTATGCATGATCAACTCAGTGAGACTTCGGATGCTACATGAGTAGCATTCGGAGACCCTGAAAGACGGAAGTAATTTCGAGCAGAGTGAAGTACTTTGTTCTTCGAGCATATATCCTTGATCCTCCTCAACTGAACTTGCAAATTGGAGGCCGGCTAATGGAGATGATCAGCCTCCGAGGACTGTTTCTTGGAGGTATCTGCCTCGTTACGCTGTGCGAAACTCGGACAAACAACCTCTTCATGTAGAGGCTTCCGTCTGTTGTAGACGCTGCGCACCATCTGATAGTTTTGCAGTGTGGAGTCGGAGCATGAGGTCTGAATCATGCCAGTATACCCGTCCAGCAAGCAAGCCCTTGCCGACGCCTTTGTCCAACAGACGAGAGCATTGCGGTCGTACATAATCCCCTTCATCCGTCAATCGTGCATCTGCAGTTATGCTCGGGTCACACCGTCCCTTGTCTCAGAGCTGTCACTGTACCTACGTCCAGATTAGGCAAGGGGAGGAAGGACAAACAGTATGTAAATCGACTGAGGGTACACACTGGGAACAATCGACCGACCGGGGATCTTCGTGACAAAGAAAGTCGACAGGATCTGTACCTATTGTCTCGGATAATAATATGGGATTCGACTCACAATATTTACAGAGAACTATCAATCAGAGTACGGTGGAGGAGCCTCGTCGTTCGGTGTTGCTTGTGCGCTCTCGCTCGCCTCCTCTGGCTCAATCTGTGCATCAGGGCTTTGTGCTTGAGCCCGTCCTTCTTCCGCTCTCGACTCGACGTCCCACCCTCGCGCCTCCTTCTCCAGTTTTGCGACCCACAAAGCACAACCCGCCGTAGTGGTCAACAGGAAGAAGAAGGCCAGCAAAGGCACAAGCTCCAAAATCATGGCAATCGTGCCGAACCACACGAATTCCCAGGAGTATTTCTTTTCTTCCACTTTCATCTCGTGTTTCCTAAGCCCGCGAAGCTTGTACCATCTGTAGTGACTCAACTTGCCCAATCTTGCACCTGTGATGATGATATAGGCGGGTGCGCCGACGACAGGGATGAAGTTTAGAGGAAGGTAGACGACCAGCTCGATGATCTGGATGAAACTCCAGGGAGCGTATTCAGCATGAGACGTGGGCTTTCCCAACATCTTGACGGAGTTTGGAGCATCAGGGAAGAGGAGGCGATGTGGTGCCACGAGGTCGATGAGGCCATGGTCGATTAAGGTTGCCTGTGCACGAAGTATTAGCCCGAGTCCGAAGCCCATGAACAATTGGTATTGTCCTCTTCAAACTAGGGATCGGAAAGAAACGTACGTCAAACACGTCCACTCGGGTTTCGTCCACGAAGAAGCCCTCAAACAAGGCCTGGATTAGAACCATTCCTTCTCCCAAGGTCAAAACTAACGCGCTGAACCACGCGCCACGTCCCTGCCATATCGCTAGTAGAGCAACTTGGGGTAGGTAGGCGAAGAAGAAGACGATAGAATAGACAAAGAAGGAGATGATCGATAATGGCAGCAGGCGACCAGCCCAGAGTGGCCAGAACTTGCGGTTCTTCAAAAAGTACCAAATGCCCTGAAGAGGATAGGCCGCAGACCGTAGGGCGCGATAGATGTAGTCCACAACCCGTGATTGCTGTACACGGCGCGTAAGCCTCGTCGGGAGAGTTACGGGGGGCATCTTGATTGTCGTAAAAGGTCTGTATGTTCTGCGCCGACGAGCTGCCCGTACGTCTTCCAAAGGAAGGCTTTGGTTGTTGAGGATGACGTTCCACTCTTAACCTCCAGGGTTGTCGTTGGTCGTGCACTTTAGGGCAGCTAGCGCACGGTCCAGGTAAGACACAAGGACCCTTAACAATTGATGGTCGGCAGTTTCCGAAGCTTGATCCTTGCTGGCACGCCTCGTCGAACGGCGAAGATATCTCCAGCGATTATTGTTCAGACACACAACGCATCATGAATAGCCCACGCTAGGTTTCAGCTTTGTCGACGTGACTCGTCCTCAACTCCAGCTGGCGCCAGCAATATCCCTGATTCGCAGCTTGAATACCTGGCAACAATGCCAACTAATATCGTCCCGCCCATTTCGAAGCTTGCGTTGCCGGCTCGATCTCGAGAAGCCCATCCACGAGCTTCCGATATGTGTAGTTAATGGAATGGACGTTCAGACCGGCACCGAACGGGCGGAGCAATGGAAAACCGACTGGCCGGAAGAGCTCGACCGTACTTGGTGTTGGGTACTCCCGTGTCGTTTAGCTCGTCGACCGACTACGAAGGTCCTCACCTTGTTGGTGATCTTGCACATCGATATTATGGTCCGTGCGTCACCCCTGAGACCCGGCCTAAACTCTCGTTGAGAACCTCAGTATAATAATGGTGACAATACATATCGGCTTGGGTGACGTTC
This sequence comes from Cytospora leucostoma, assembly GCA_003795295.1. NCBI lineage: Eukaryota > Fungi > Ascomycota > Sordariomycetes > Diaporthales > Cytosporaceae > Cytospora > Cytospora leucostoma. The sequence goes on along the minus strand of LKEB01000008.1, from coordinate 638,332 downwards.
CGGTGGAACTCGGTATGCTAGGTCTCAATGACTTTGACAGCCCTTGACCAAAATCGAATCTTGATCATTCCCTGGCTGACGACCTCCCTGCTCACATGTGTCTCGAGGCCCAACATCCCAATATGCTCATATGTTGTTTGCGCGGAAGACCGGCACCAGGGAGACATGTTGAGCTGGCCTGGTTTATGATCAATGTGGGGATATGACCTTCTACCTACGTGCTGTGGCCTTTGTAACGCGCGTTCCCCGCTTACCCAGCACAAATATCTTTTTTTCCGGCGGTGCAAGCCTACTCTGGGCCTTGGATGAGATGCTGCTCTACCACTGTTATCCTAGGTGAGGCTCTCAAACTCCGGATGCTCTGCCAGGTAGCCGGCTGTATCGGCAAGAAACCAGGACTAGTTGGACTGGAATTTGACATGGTCTCCAAGAAGACCGCAGGACCGAAGCTCAACTTGGTTGGTATGCACCTCTTGGAGGGTGGCATTCCATGCAGGCCCTTCCGTATCTCAACGAGGGGAGTACTCACACCTTTGCTCCCGCTTCCAAACTATGCTTCTGCCTCTCAAATCCCCTCATGGTTCACCTATGCAATGGTACCAGTCGCCCTGATAACGTCAATAATCACCACCAGGGCCGGGCCCTTGATTGCAACTCCCCAGATTACTAGCACATCACAAGCTCAATGCAACCTGCACCCTTATCTTTTCATCCTATCAATCTTGTGATATCCGCATCTCGCATGGGCTCAGGAGTGTCGGCTTACTCCTTATGGCTATCTCAGGGTTCTACGAAAGTCGAGGCGCATACTCAAACGGGCCGAATGACGAGCTACGGCCTGGATTGCTTCACTGGACCGCAACGTTGACATGGAAGGATATATGCGTTGGACGGTTGAGCTTACGCGGACTTGTTGACATCTCCGCACACAGGCAGAAATGGAGTGCGAGCGCGGCCTTGCATGTGGGTAGCTTCGCAGTTATCACTGCAGATGCTGGAGATGGCGTCACCAACTGGCAATATCTCAATATCAACCCGGCCAGTGTGGACGGAATCGAGATGGCTGCACTCTTCATGCTGAGACCCGACACAAACGTCGAAGAGCAGTAATATATATGTGCCGTGGAACGTCGACGCAAGCTCCATCTCGACCTTGACACGCACCCTTCCCAAACAGCTGTAGGGAAAGCTCGACAGAAGCCAGAAGTCCTCTTACCATCTCCTATCATGAAGGTCTCTCGAATCTTGGCGAGCTTGTGTCTCAGCAGTGGCGGACTGGCACTCGTTCGCCGCCAAAGACTCCAGCCAGGGAACGAGGCCAATGGCACCGCTCTCCAGCCCAAACAATACATCCTTGAATTTGAAGCCGTGAGTACATACCCCTAAGCTTCTCTTATAGTGTTCAAGCACTGAGATTGCATCGCTGCCCCAACCAGGGCTCAGACTTCACCGCCATTCAAAGCAGCATAGCTGCTCGGCAAGGCACCACAATAAAACGGGTCTTTGACACAGATATCTTCGCTGGAGTCAGTGTGGAATCAACCGGCGAGAACGTCGATACCCTTTCAGCCATCAAATCAGTGGCCCAGGTGTGGCCCTCTAGGATCATCACAATAAATACGACTGAGCCGTCTCGATCCTGGAGTGCGGCAGACGCAGCGGGGGAAGCCGCCTCGGCAAACTACTCGGTTCATGCTCAGACCGGGGTGGACAAGCTCCATGCGCAGGGGATATATGGCAAAGGAGTTGTCATTGGTATTGTAGATACTGGGACGCAATACACGCACCCTGCTCTCGGTGGCTGTTTTGGGGAGGGCTGCAAGGTTGCTGGTGGGTATGATCTCGTCGGTGATGGCTGTTGGCCGGTAGTGGGATGTGATGTTGAGCCTGACGATGACCCGATGGATGATATTGGGCACGGGACTCATGTGGCTGGGATCGCTGTCGGACAGTCTTCCGATGGCCTGTTCGTTGGCGTTGCTCCAGAGGCGACAATTCTCTCCTACAAGGTATTCACTGCATACGACGGCACGACTGAGGATGTCCTCATTGAAGCTTTCCTGATGGCCTACGAAGCTGGTGTCGATATCATAACCTCCAGCGTGGGCGGCGCGAGCGGTTGGTCGACTGATGCCTGGGCGGTCGTGGCCTCAAGGATCGCCGATAAGGGGATCATCGTGACAATTGCGGCAGGTAACGACGGTATAGAAGGCCCTTACTACGCCTCGAACGGAGCGGCTGGTCAACATGTCCTCGCAGTCGCATCGATCGAAGCAGAGACGACGGCTGAAAATGCCTTTCTTGCCAACTTCACTCTGGAAAATCAAAACAGCAGCGCCGCGGTTGGGTATTACGAAGGATCACACCCCATTACGTCAGCATATACCGGGTATCCAATCTATCCGGTTTCTTTGGACACGAACTCGACAGACGATGCATGCAGCGCATTGAGTGTGAATTTGACAGGGAAAGTGGCCTTGGTGCGCGTGGCTAGCTGCGACGGCACCGTGCAACAGACGAACGTTCAGAATGCAGGAGCCCACGTGACCTTGTGGTATCAAGCTGATGATCCATATACCATCCCTAATTACAAGCATACAGGAGGTTTCGTGGGTACGATCTCAGCCGATTCTGGCGTGGCCATCGTCGAGACCGTCCGCGCGGGAGGAACAGTAATCGCAGATTTCACCACAATCAACGCGGACAATTACTTTGTCGGGATGCCGAATCCGTCTTTGTCAAGAGGGCTGCCAGATTATTACACCTCCTGGGGCCCGTTATACGACCTCACTATCAAACCAGACATTGCGGCTCCGGGGGGAAACATCCTCAGTACGTACCCGACTGACACCTATGCGGTGCTCAGCGGTACCTCGATGGCCACCCCATACATCGCCGGAGTGGCAGCACTTTACATCGGCTACCTCGGTGGACGCAAGACCAACTCTGGCTTCAACTCCAGAGAGCTTATGATGCGTATCATTTCTAGTGGAGATTCGCTTTCTTACTTTGATGGGAGTACAGAAACGGACTACGGGCTGTACGCTCCCATTGCGCAGATTGGCACCGGCATCATCAACGCCACCAAAGTGCTGGGATTCACGACCTCTCTGTCGTATGCAAAGTTTGAGTTGAACGACACGCAACATTTCAGTAGACAGCACTCCGTCAAGATAACGAACGGTGCCGACGTGGAGGCTACCTATACATATGACCTGCAGGGTGGCGCTGGTTTCGAAACTTGGTCTCCCGACGACGACACTTTACTAGATTTTGTGGAACTCGCGCCCATCAGCGCTGTACCGAGCGTGTCGTATCCAGCGGCCGTGACGCTTGGGCCTGGGGAGACTCGTACAGTAGACTTCAACTTCGAATATCCGAGTGGTCTTGACAACCTGCCCCTTTATAGTGGCAAGGTACTCGTCAACTCCAGCCTCGGAGAGTCGCTTGCGATACCCTACCTCGGGCTGGCCGCAAGCTTGGAAGAAACCATCAACGACCAGTGGGAGACAGGCTACCCATATTCCGTTTCTGGCCTCTCCGCGACAAATTCCAGCGCAAAGTCCTCATACACCTTCAACTTGTCCACTTCATCGCAGGACTTTCCGAAGATGTATGCCAGGACGCAGTGGGGCACGAAGGAGTTGCGATGGGATGTTTTTGCCGCCGACTGGACGGAGCGAGAATGGGTGTACCCGCCTGTCATCGGATCGAATGCATATACCGGTTCGGCCACCTATTGGCTTTACTCTGGGGAAGTGACTGTGTACGATTCCTCCCAGTACCCCAACGACACGGTCGCATTCCCGATATCAGATGAGCCGAGATCTTCGATCGAGGATGATGATCTACAATTTTGGTGGTTTGGCGGGCTTGCAAATGGCAGCCAGATCGCACCTGGGAGCTATGTATGGCGTTTTGCGGCCCTGGTCCCCTTTGGAGACCCAACACGCTCAACTGACTGGTCATCGTTCACAACGAGCTTCACGGTTCTATCCACGTAGCGCTCTTAAGACGATTGTCTAGTTAGCTGCGCTTCACAGAAAATATCGTGCGAGATATTGAATAGATCTAGAAGCTCGACTATACAGCTGTTGTCTGGAGCCGTCGCCTAGATAGGGTCATATCTGGTACTAGTATGAATTGACCAGGGTCCGTTTGTGATCCTCTCGGGATCTGCTGCGCTGCAGTGTCATCAAAGCGGATGCTATCGGTGGGCATGAAGGGCAGCTGATACCTAGAGGACCAGCCACATATCAAGAGTTCCTGTGAGAGATATGGTCCAGTGGATGCAAAACCAATAACCTACAAAACCTCGATCCTTGGAGATGTGCAATGGTGTTCCTTGAGATTCATGTCATGACGACATCGCCCTGGCTACTGTCTTACAGTATGTGCTATGCGCCCGCCATGCCACATGCTTACCTCGTACGTGCACTAGTACACATTCACGGCGTCATCAAAGTCCATGACGTGGTGTTGATGCGTGGTTACACAATGATTCACATTACCCCAGGCGAACGCTCGACGTTCAACTACCACCAAATTCAACTTCCTCCTCTATATTCTTCTTCACGCCGTTCACTATCATACTCCTAAGAAGATAACTATGATGCTCCGCTCCATTTCTAGAAATACTATTCGCAAGAACATCATTGCTGCGTACTCCCCAGCTGCAGTACAGGTCCGAACCATGGCTGCCAAGAACCGAGTAGAGGATGCAGCCCAGGCTGCCGGAGAGGCGAAGGACACGAACCCAAAGGTACATACTTATCACAAAGCCATATTTAAAATCACTGGATGTTAGAGTCTGACACCCGTTCGCAGAACCCCTCTGTTATCTCCTCTGCAGGCGCCGTGGGCAAGCAGTTCAATCCGGATGGCAATGTCGGTCAGGTCGGCGAGAAGATTGGTGGCGCCTTTTCAAAGGTATACTGTCCTACATTTCTCTCTCTATACATGTTGATGCTTCGGTACACAATGCAGGACTGACTATCGGATTAGGATGGAGCCATTGGCAGCCAATTTGATGCTTCCAAGGACGGCATCGCCGGTCAGGTCGAGAAAGCGGTTGACGGACCTGCTAGGCCGGCTACGGAGAAGAAATAGAGTCCATACTGCATACTGCATTGCGCAAGTTTCGCACTCATTGTACCTTCAACAAAACTACTTGACAGTTGCTTTTCATACTAAATGCAAGAACATGCTATAAAAGAGCCATTGGTCATCTACGAGATATCTTGCTCCCTTTCAATGTCGCAGCCGCTACCTAGGTACTCCGACAATATTGATAGCGGGACCATATCAGAAGTTTGGCAGAGCCGTCATTATTGAATGTGAGATGTAATATATTGATCCGGTCTCATCGAATACCCTTTTGTATACTGCCGCCTCCGAAACTATTTTCCGGGGGAAACAATGGAGGGGCGCTGAGTTATCTCCGCACCCTGGCGCAGACGGGCATCGGTGACATGTGGATTGTGGGGGCAATATGAATGAGACCTTCCTCGTTGGTTTTCTCCTTGCGACTGCTCGCTCTCAACATCATAAACGTGGAAGCATAAACTTTTTCAACTGGCCAAACCCATCATCACACCACAAAATGGCAGCTACACTGACATCTGAAGTTCCACACCTTGGCGGCAGCAAGGCTGGTTATGCCGTCTCCGCTTCAGGGCTCACGGGGAAGTTGGACCCTAGCAAGCCAACATGCGTCCTCATCAATGCCCTTCACACGACTGTGGCGTTCTGGCGTCCTCAATTCGAGAGCAAGGAGCTCACTGCGAACATGAACCTCCTGGCTATCGAGCCCCTAGGCCACGGTGCCACTACTTGCCCTATAGAACACTTCACCTACTGGGACACAGCTATCATGGCGTTGCAAGTGATGGACAAACTTGGCGTCGAGAAAGCGTTTGCAATGGGGACTAGTCAAGGGGGCTTCATCGTTACGCGGATGGCCCTTCTTGCACCTGAGAGGGTCAGCAGCTCCACGAGAGACGCTGCGTAACGGATTGCTGACCCTGCTATCAGATACAAGGAATCATCCCGATCGGAACGTCGATGGACTACGAATCTCAAGATTCCCGCCAGAAGGGCTCTTGGGACGCTCATGAAGTCTGCAGACCGTACTTCGAGCGCTGGTCCAGCGTGAAGCCTACCTCTGGATTTGTCATTGATGAGGACTGGTGCAGAAATGTCCCAGCACTTAGCCATGGAGACGGTGGGACGCCAGAGATGCTGCAGTTCTGGTTTGACACCTGGCGTACCGTTTACAGAGGCGATGAAGGACGTAAGAAAGCTAGGATGTCGATTGTGTGCCTGGTAGAGAGGGATGGTTTGTTATGGAGACTGAGCGACGTGAAGTGCCCGGTGCACTGGCTACATGTAAGTCCTGAGCGTGCTTTATCCCGCTGAGCATACCTCTCGCTGTCTCATGCCTATCGGTTATTTGCCACTGACGGAGTCACAATAGGGATATAAGGATGCCATCTGGCCAGCACAGCTTGCCACCGAGCAAATCCAGCTCTTCACATCTTCACCATCTGCCAATATCACAATCATTCCCGGAGGAAGCCACTTTCTCAACGTGACCGAGGCCGAAGAAGTCAACACTGCTTTGCTGGACTTCGTGAAGCAGAATTCCTGATGATTTCGTGCTATTGAGCTCGGCATGTATTTACTTATGCAGTAGCACACAATGCACCGATTGAAGGAGGAGGGCGCTAGCGAGCAAGTGCAATGTTGTAAAATCTTGATACGAGTCTAGATGCAACTCCACATTCATTATTAGTCCTTATGCTACCTAGGGAGGTAACATTACTCACTCATTGGTCCCATAATCCCTACATGGTCACGGGCTTTGCGTTTTATCCTTCCGCCGTGTGCGAAGCAGCATGCCCAGTGTCCGGTAACATTTAGATGGCTACTTATGTAGGTAGGAACGTGCGTACGAGGATATAATTGGCTTCCATGCTTCGCTTGACGTGTACAAGATTTCATTACATAGTAATTATGCAGACCAGGGGTCGAGTCATGTATGTCTCGTTTCTTCCTCATACTAATAATTTAAATTACCTCCCTCCAAATCGCCAAGATGTCAGACTGCAACGTCAACAGACTTTCCCAGGGCTTCAAGAGGCTCGCCAGCATTACTATCAGTAACAACTTCTGTTGCCTCAGCACTGGCTCTCTTCTTAGTATCTCTGACCTCCAGCCATCGCATCAGCAAAGCCGTCAAGATAAGGACCCCTCCAAAAACCGTGGCCGCAATGAATCCAGGCCTGAACTGAGGAGACTCTGAAGTTCGCCAGACCGCGTCAGAATACCAGATCTGATTGACGTAGGAGAACATGTTCGAAAATGCTGTCAGGAATCCTCTCATCTCGTGGTCGTGCGGCATGAGCTCTGGGAACCACGAGTAGTAGATCCCTGGTACACCAGCTGCCATCCATGAGATATAGAAGGCAAAGTATTTCAGTCCAAGGGGAACGTCCCATATAGCGAGGACGATACAGCCAAAGATGGTACCGCCCTGCATGACCAAGATTGCTTGCCATCGTCGGCCTCGCAGCAATGGCGAATCTGATATCATGCCTGCCAAGACCTGGGTGACCACTCCAACCGCCGCTTGTCCTGTAGGCCAAACATTGATTTGGTAGACGGAGTGCTTCGTTGCCTTGAGGTAGAGGGAGTAGAAAGGCTGTTGACTGGGGTAGCTGGACTGGACAAAGAAGTATCCGAAGGACAAGACCCAGAATTGCCACGAGGCCACGATCCGGAGTATCTTCGTCTTGTCCCATGCAGAATGGCCTAGTGGCTTGTACCCGTCGTCAATTAGGCGCTGACGTGCGTATGCGGCTTCTTCCTTGGTTAGGTAGAAAGCCCGCGTGTTCTCTGGAAAGTCCGGATTGAAGAAGTATCCCATGACACCAACAGGGAGACTAATGACACCGCAGATGATGAACAGCCACTGCCATCCAGTGTGCCCAAGTTTTCCGTTGAGACCATCGTACGCGCCGGCCTGGAGGTAGCCCGAGAACATGGATGACATGGTTGCGGTGGAATAGAAGAGGGTGACACGCTTGCCACGTTCGCTCTTGGTATACCAACTTGAGATGAGGTATATGATCGTGGGGAAGAACGCGCCCTCGCAAAGTCCTATCAGGAATCGCATTGCATAAAGCTGTGGGACGGTCTTGACGGCCGAGGAGCAGAACGTGAAGACGGACCAGAGTATTTCTAGCGTCGGGACGATATAGGAAGGTCGGACTTTGGTGACCAGAATGACTGCCGGTAGCTGAGATACGACATAGCCTGCGGTGAATACGTTGCCCATGTATGTGAGTTGATTGCCTTCCATGCCGAGGTCCTCCTTCATCCCGGAGACATATGCATTACTGAGATTGGCCTGGTCTCTGTTCGAATCCTCGGGTTAGCAGTCGTTTTAAGTGTTTGGGCCACGCAGGACGAATGAGAACTTACAAGTTCTTGCAAAAATACCCAAGACATGTGTAACTTAGCAGGAATATGTCCAACTTCAGGAGGAATTTCTTCTCGTAGGCTGGCTTATTTGGATCATCCCAGACGAAGCCTTGCACGCTCCGCCAGAACCCATTGTATCTTTTCTCCTCGCCTTCCACATAGTCACTGTGTATACCTTCAGTCGTTTCTGAAATATTCTGTGAGGGCTGCTCGGCCTTGGGCGCCGTCGTCGCCGACATTTTGACGATCTCTTGTGTTGGCGACGCACAACCTCAGATCCGGTGTGGAGCCCTGCAGGATATTTGGAGGTCGCAATGAGCAAGTCGTAACGAACGGAACGCTGATTTATATCAATTTATGATGCTGTCGGTACCTACAAGGCCTTAGGAAGATCATGTACGCGCGTTACAGCTGCCACTTTTATTAGTACCACACTCATTCGGTGATTAGGGTATCAACGACATCCGGTACATCGCGCAATTGCGCACCTATATGAGCCGTCTACGGTACCTGCTTATCTTTAAGAAAACTCTGAATATGGGGAACAATCGTTCGAGGCGAGAGGCGAAAACAGAATGCATCAAAGAGATGCACTATTAAATGGGGTATCATCCCTTAACGGTGTCGCTTACTTATTTTGCAGCCAATCGTACACTCAACACCAACAGGGGCCCGGTTAGCAATTTGAGGGGCATATTACGAGATCTGCGCTATGCGAGAACTTCGGTCGATTTGTTTTTGAGAAATCATAATTGCGTGACCATAGAGGAGCTCGTGGTATGTGTGCATTCTCTTTCCGGGCGTATTGAGATTGGGCCGATAACAAACCTTTGTTATTGGCCCGACTTCAATACGGCCCCTGGGGAGAGATAACAAGACGCAAAGAACAACCTACGATGTGGGGAATACTACCTAAACATTGTAATCTACATATGATCAGTTTCTTGAAGTCATACCAAAATAACATCGTGGCTACTCCTACCGAATAATGTTTTCGTAGATATACATGTATGTTATTCGCCTTGCACATATGCCACCCGCGGACCTAATTACTGGGCAGGCCCAGATGTATATGAACCATTCCCAATCATGACTTGGGAGCAAGTCCACTCGCATATCTCACGTTGCAACTGCGTTGAGTGTATTGAACCCCCTTCCTAAATAGACGGGAACGAGATCTATATTGAGTGGCTTGAGTACTTCGTCCTCTTCTAGTGATACTAGGCAAATTCCGCATTAGCTTAGAAGATTTAGAGAATTCCAAACTCGATGAGCGTACATCGTTATAGACATTAAGCCGAGAAGAATCAGTATTACCTAAATCTCATATATTCGTGTGAGAACGAGGATTCGTACTACTGCTATATACTATATATCAGTTAAATCCATATACCCTCTCTAAATAGCCCGATAAAAAACTTAGTACTGTACTAATCTCTTATTAACTAGGGTAGCCTGATTAATTACCTACCACTATTACCGTTTAGCTTTAACTTATCTACTAGCGCGAATATAAGTACTAGATACTAATACTTTAGTTTATAGAATATACACCCTACTTGATAGCCAATCCATTTCCCAGTGCTGGTTCTGACGTTGAAAGTGGAAATGAGACCGTTGCCGATTGCGTTGATGGAAGAGCTTGCAATAACCCATGGCATGTAGTAACCATAGATTTTAGATACCCTAGGGTACTAAAGTAACCACGGTTTAACCGCTTACAACCAACACTCATGGCTATTAACTCGGGAACGTACATACCAAACCATCCCGAACCCATCACGAGAAGGAGTGAGCTCAAGATGCTAGGCAACATGTGAACGCCACTGAGTGTCGGACTCACGCCCTTGACTGCCTGGAAGTACGAAGGCAGGTAGTTTGTAGACACAAAGGTGCAAGACATCGTGCATAGCATGAAGAGTGTACTTGCCAGCACAGCGCGTTTGCTGACAATGGAGCCGGGTATCATGGCGCCGTTGCCTACCCGGCGTTCCCAGAAGTCGAACATAATGGCCGTAGTGCCCGAGCCCACGAAAAGACCGATAATGACGGAGCTGTTTCATGCGTAAATCTGGCTGCCTCCGAATTGAAGGGCGAGCAGTAACATGACGATGGCGGGGGCGAAGAGGCAGAAGCCTATGAGATCCAGTTGCGGGATGACTTCCCAAGGGTTTGCAAACAAGCTGCGGGGAGAAGGGTTGCTTGACAGTGACATCGGGTACCGGCGACAGTATCAAGGCCAATGCCGTAACAGCTCCAAGGGGCAGGTTGATGTAGAAACCTTCATGAAACGTTAAATCCTTCCTTACCGAGGCGGGAAGAACAGGGAGCGAACACCATCGCTACGTCGTATACCGTGTCAGAGCACCTGATTAAACGCCATACACGATCAATGTTAGCCACGGAAATACACAGAGTTACATGAGACGTTATGTCTTTGGTTACTCGCCTCCGATCAGGGAGCCTGATACCATGCCCAATTGGCCGAATTTTTGATCATATCAGCACTCAGCGTACAAGTTTCTCATCACGGGTATAAACAGTACTCACTTCCAATCATCATGCCAGTGTAGACTTTCAGGCAGAAAGAATAGTCAGCACCTCTCATGTACTCCGACTATGGAGTGGGATTATCAAGGATTCACAAGAACGTTTTTCCATCGATACCGCCCCAGCAATAATGATAATGCCTCCGTTGACCAGGTCTGAGAAACCTAGGCCAGCGATGGTTCGGCCGGCGATGAACATACCGGACGTTTGAGCCGCACCGCATAGCAAAGAGCGGATTTCGAAAATGAGGAGCATGACAAGAAAGCTTGCAGGGGACTTAGAGAAACGTGTCGTACACGGTACTACTTTTCAGAGTGGGGCACAACACGAGGGCGACAACATCCCCCTGCCAACACCAGCTCCGACTATCACAAACCCTCCCTCCTCCTTCCTGGTGTCGTCTAGTCCTGGCAAGATCAACGACGTGGTGGCTCACCTAGACCATTTATCCACGAGCTGGACTAACTCTCATGTGTGCTCTTCTACCATGCCTTCACCAAGGGCTACACATGGCTGACGAACTACGGTGGATATGTAGGAAGCCCTTTATGCCGATGACCTGATTTTCAAAATCGACCGTATTCGTGACATTTCGAGAGCACCAGTCTATACTTTGCAATCCGGCAAGCCTATCCGTTGTATTTGGTGGCCTCAGCATAACGAGTCCATGGTACTCCTCAACAAGTATCTCACGAAAATGGGCTATATCCAACGCGTCGTGCACTACCCTTCGATCAGGCAGAGCTTTGTCAACGACGTCTATCGGCAGATTGGAGGTCACAAGACTATTCAGCCTGGCTACCTCGATCTCCTCCTCAGAATCATTGGGACTGCAACGCACGTATGGAGCGATATCGATGTTGGAGGTCTCTTCTCGTCGCCAGCCGAGGCTCATTCGCAAACGGCTCAGTGGTTCAATGCAGCGTACGATGTTCTATATGCAGGCATGAGCTCGCCCAATTTGGAGACAATCCAAGGAGTTATCATTCTGTCCTTCCTGCTTTGCAACCTGAAGGGCGTCTCTTTACGATATCGGTCGTTGTTATCGACGGGTTTGTTGCTGGGCCGGGAGCTGGGTCTCCATCGTATCGACCACAATTCCGATGCAGGTTCTGCAAATACTCTGCAGGCCGAGATGGGCCTCCGAGTGTGGTGATACTTGGTTGCTACAGACTGATAGGTTTTTTCAAGACATTTCGTTGATAGTACCGGTATACATATACCAGAGGTTTCTAACAAGCGAGGCTACACCAGGCTGATGGCGGCGAGACATGGAGGCCGGGGCATCTACCAGGTCAACCCACGGCATATGATGGTCAATAAGCCGCATAATATCAACGATGCAGACCTACACGAAGACAGTCTACACCGGGATCTTCCTGTTTCACAGTTGACTGAGATGTCATACTTCCTCCAACGAGTCCGAATGGCGGAGATCTCACGTATGATCGTTGACCACGACTCCGTAGCCGTGACGGATGCGGATTGGCAGAGCGGCTATATCACAGCCATGGATATCGAGCTCGTCCATATACTCACTTACATCCCGCCATTCTTCCATCTGGACAGGTATAAGCAAGGTCCCAACTCCACTACCAGTGGCGTGTTTATACAAGCATACATGCTAAGCTCCCTGCTCCACACGGCGCGCTGTAAACTCCACCTCAGACACTTCATATCGGGCCAAAAAAAAGAAAACCCCCCGTTCTATGCGTCTTCGCGTGTGGCATGCGTCCAGGCAGCGCGAGAGATAGTCCGCGGCGAAAATCAGCTCAACAACTCCCAGCACCCCTTTGTGTTGATCCGGATGCGTCTATCTGCCATTCTCTATGGCGTCTTTGTCGCTAGTATCGTGCTCCTCGTGGATGCAAGCGTCAACGGGACAGGCTCGCCGCGGACGAGATCCATCATGGCGAGGTGGCCGAGGCATTGCGATTATTTGAGGATGCAAGAAGCCACTCGCTAGCGGCGAGGAGTCTCTACGAGTCTTTGACGCAGATCCCGAATGAGCATCGCTTTTAGCGACAGCAACAGCAACACCAAGGACAGCATCAACAGCCAGAAGACCAGCAACAGAGGAGCGGGATCTCATCAGTGTCTGGGGAATCCTAGCTAGGAGTTCAATATGCAACTGCCGATCCTCCAGCCACAAATGTTGCCATAATTCCGTCTCCTCAGGGACATGATGCTCCCATGGGCTTTATATCAGACCAGTCGCACGTCTTAATTAGACAACCGCCGCATACGGGCAACCTCTTCGCTCAGAGCCTGGAAGAATTCGTGGATGTTGATGACTTTCAATGGGATGATTTATTCTCCAGTCTTCGCTCGTCTAGCGTTTTTTAGCCGTGAGGCTACACATAACAGAATCACGGACCGCTTTGATAACAGTGTATATATTCGAGCTTAGTCCAGTGCCGTACACGGTTCTCAAATTCCTGGCTTCGGTTTATAATATGAAACAAGACGGCATCCGAAAGACATTGCTACGGCAATATAATGGTACAGCCAGTGCATGGCACAGGCGATAGCCTGTTAGAACTGATTTGTTGGAAGCTTTGCCTCTAAGACCCTGAAGCAGTTGTCTTTCCATCCCGCTGCGAGGCAGGTGGTCCTTCTGCCAGCTTGAAATCAGCTCCGAACTGGTACCATGCGTGCTTGATTCCAAGGTCCAGTGTCGTGCCATTCCTCTCGGGAATCAAGACGTCGGACCCGTCGCTATCCATAGCGTAGATGACTCTGTGCGTCTTCCCCAGCGTTAGTTTGATGGCACTCTCGAGAAACAAGGTTGGCTTGTAGGTTCGTGAAGCTGGTCGCCCATTGACCATGTTCAAGATGTTGTCCACGACAATGTCGGCCTGCATGAAGCTGGCCCTCGCCATCTTAGGCCCCCCGTGTTCGGCCACGTCGCCGAAAGCAAAGATCGGTAGGTCCTGGTGGCTGTGATCTGCGTCTTTTGCGAGGACTTGGAGTGTCGGTTGTACGAGAATGCGGGACGTCTCCTTCGAAATGGCCCCGGGGAGCAGAGATGCGAGAATGGCCGAGTTTGGCCGCTGTCCAGTGCAGCTGATCTGTTGGCTTTGTTATTGGAGCTCTCTGCCTTACATAGCACCCTGTGTGTCTACTCACAACCAGGTCAAACTCTTCCTCCCGTCCGTCAGAGAAGGTCAGCTTGGCCGATGTGGCCAGATTCCCCTGGGCGGGCATCTTTGGCCGCTCATTGAGGAGAACGCGGACTTTAAGCTCGTTCCGAAGCGCATCGAGTGCATAATCTTGTAATCTCTTACCAAAGGGGCTCAGCAGATGGTCTCTCGAGTGAACCAGCGTGACGTCTTTGGCGGGATAGAAGTCTTTGATATCGCTCGAAAGCTGGACGCCCACGGCCCCACCACCCACCACGGCAATCTTCTGGTTTGCTCTAATGAGTTCCTGCACTGTTCGTAGCTCGTAGCAAGCATTTTCCCGCTCTGTCGATGTTACTTGGACCGGAAGCGGCTGTGAAGACCCCGTGGCAATGGCGAGATAGGCATAGTCGATGCTATGTCCCGATTCGAGCAGTACTTGTGTCTCGGTGATGTCGAATGCCCTGTCCTGGATATGCGTGACGATACCCGAGGGTGCGCCCCGTCCCACGCCGTCGTATGGGATGAATGCCGTGTGCTCATGTTCGGTCATGACGGAGAAGCGTGGGAAGACGAATGAGTAGTTCAGATGTGAGTTCTTCTCGATCCATACCACCTTGTACCCCGTTGGCAGCGTCTCCGCCAGCCGCTTGACCAGCTTGATACCTGCGAACGAACCCCCGACTACCACGACGTTCTTGGCGTCGGGTTGATTCTGCCATGTCCAGCTATGGTACGCGGCGGCTACGCGCCGCACGGCCATCATGCCTAATATGGGCAAAAGCACCCCGAGAGCTTTCCGTATCAACGTGTAATGTTCGTAAGCCATATCTGTGAGTACCAGCTATGTTTCATAAAGCTAGTCTGGTGTTATCTGCGCAGTTGAATGTCTTAAGGTTTGATTCGGTGGTCCAGGAGATGGTTGAGTATTGGACAGTCGGGACTGACGGTCTTTCGAGACCAGTCTTTTGTTGATAAGCGAGCACAATTATCAGATCGTTGGAACTCAATCCATCTGGTATGTTTGAATTGGACGGACTGCATACCCTGGATATTCCGGGCAGACATGCCTTACGTGTTTCCCACACTCCTTAAGCATTCAGTCAGCGATATCCGAACCCGCGTCCGAGCTCCGACTCGGCGTCCGATTTCCAGCCCGATCCCGAGGCTGACCTCCGCGGAACAAGCGGACATGGTACGTCGGATGGGCCGCGGAGGCTGGAAAATCCTCGGAGTACCTGATGTTATGAGCGGGGAAAGCCCCAGGTACCTACCATGTGCATAGTACTTAAGTGTGTACATACATAGTAGCTGATCACCTAGGTATCTGTTAAAGACCCGCTCGAATCGATCGCCGCCTATATTGAAGACGCCTTGTCAGGCATAGTTTGGCCAATAGAACCTCAGACTTGAAGGGCTTGCAATTGCACCCGGAGAAAATACGTCAAAGTCGAGGAGCTCTTGCAGGGGGCTGTCATACCTCCGAAGAGTCATGTCTTAGTCCGATTGAGGAAAGGTAGCAGGAGAAGACAAATATATCACACATGGGCACACACACTAAGATGGATGGAGGCAATTTAACAAAATACCAATCATTTTATTTCATCAAGGCTCGTTATGTGCCTGTTGCATGTTTTGCCGTGAGCTATCGCGATCCCATCAAAGTGAACAAGGGAAATGTGGGCGATTCCCGCCCGGTCTCGCCGATCCCAAGGTCTCAAGGTCCTTGCTCATAATAAAGGAAAATAACATCAAACAAAAGAAATGGAAAAAGAGGGCATCAAGACAAAACCTGCAATTCAACCAGAGTGATCCCCTTGTAAGCTCGGCCAGCCAATCCATCACAGGAGGCAGGCTCCTCACACCTGTCCACGGGTCTGCACCAGTTGACGTGGATCACTCAGACCTCCAGATCGGCCATGTCCTCCTCAGTCGTCTCAAGCTTCATGTACTCGTCCTCATCAAGATCGTCATCCACATCAGAATCGTCGTCCTCGTCAGAATCGTCAAAATCGTCGTCCTCGTCAATCTCATCGTCCGATGGGCCGCACATGCCAGTCTCACCGAGCCAGCTCATGAACATATCATCAACCATATCAATCATCGCCTCGGAAGAACAGTCCGGGCACCAGAACGTCATGCCACCAGTGCTTGGATCGAGCACCACCTCTACCTCGGCAGCTTCCTTGTCGGGATCGGTGGGCTGGAGGCACTTGGAGAGCAGGGCCTTGCAGCACGGTTTCTTGCCGTGGGCGTAGTATCCTCGGACGTCATCGCCCCATACGCTGCCCGTCAACCCACCCTTCGAGATGTCGGGGAAGTGCTTAGTGAGGAGGATGGCGGAGAGGTCCTGCTGGAAAGCAGGGATCTCAGCGATCAGGGGCTGGAGAATGATGGCTGGAAGGAAGTCGCGAAGCAGGTATGCGAAGATGGCCATGATCTTGTGGAGATCTCGCGCGGTGGGATGCTCGTGGACCTTGCGAACGGCCAACTGGAAGTCCTTGACGATGATTCGCACATCTTTTGGCTTGTTTGAAATGGGTCGCGGCTCGAGATCGATACCTGGCTTGATCTTTGCCCAGTAGAGAAACTCGATGCACTTCTCGACGACGTGTCTCAGTTCGTACTCCATGGCGGATGCGAGGTCGGCCAATTGGAAGTGGTGGGCGAGGAAGCAGACCTCGATGCGTTCCACAATCTTGATGCAGTAGGGGTCGTAGGAGTCCGAGTATGGGACCTCTAATGGTGTTATTAGTAGATGTTTAAAGGTTACCAAGTCTTGGGTTTCCTTACCGCCGGTGTAGAGGTACTCTAAGATGAGCTCCACCTTGGCAGGATCGTGCTCATCCAGGTTCACTTTGCCATTCTCAGCTGCCTGCAAAGCATGTTGAGTTAGTCGAAATCAATGTTGGCTTTTGAAGATCACAAAGGGTGGCTCTGAGGTGCCAACCAATTGGCCAAGCTGGAAGGCAAGGCTGTAGCACGACTTACCTTGAAAGCGCGGTCGAAATACTCGCTTCGGCTACCGAGGACGACCTTGTGAACGTTCCAGGTCTTGTCCTTGCAGGTGACCTCAGCGTCTGCGTAGTTGCCAGACTTGAAGAGGCTAATTATCAAGTATTAGTGGATGAAGAAGTACCGGTATTGATTCAGATCATGGTTGTCACGAGGTAAGTGTGTGGCAAAAAGGAAGGACTGACCCCTTGAAATCGGTCTGAGGATTGAAAGACATTTCGGAGTTTGTTGTCCGAATCAATAGAAATCGAGAGAAACAGCTTTGAACTTGAACCAAAGCAGGCGGACGGCTTGCTGTGAACGAACTTCGTATGTCTTTGAGCGCAAGACTTGAAGAGAAAGAGGAGCGGCGGCGAGGTTTGTCGCGGCTTGAAGTTGTCAAATCAAGGTGGTCACGTCGACAGTGAAAGAGGTTGGCGTGGAACGTTGACGCGTCTGTAATTCGAATCAGTATTTAGGTGGTTTTATATAGTCACCAGTGAGGTATACAAGTAGTCAAGTACCTGCCTCCATAGTCACCACCGGCTGGCAGCCTGGGCAACTGCTAGTTCCAGCAGTGCTAGAAGCGCCTGCTCATTATTTATTTGGAAGCAAGTTCACTAAGTTATTCTTTCTACACAGTAGACATCAGTTAGTAGTTGGCTGAGGTGATATATTAGTTCGAGCAATCTTGGAAGCTATAGATCACCAACACGAGGTATATGTAGATAGGCATCCATATACTAAGCTAGGCACTATATAGTCGGGGTCCTTTGCTCCTACTATGCCCAGTCATCGTCTGCATCTCACCCACCTCATTGCAATTCTTCTATGTTTTTCGTTTTCTATTGGAATTACCTGAGCGTTAGAGGTTCCAAGTTTAGAGAAGACGAATTGACGTCATCAGCCGTAATCACATGGAAACGTTTAAAGAACCTGAACAGTCCTTGTCTTTGCACACAAACCTGCGAATAGCCACCGCCATCTAAATACATTTTTGTTTGATTGCCTACTATCTATACCCAATAACAAACTCTTACAAATCCACTACCCGAACAGAGTCAAAGCAGGCGTGGAAACATGTCTTCTACCACGGACACAACAGGGACCGACTCAGCATGGAAGACACAAGACCCCTACCGAAAACCTACCGCCGATGATGGCTTCAAAGTGGAATGGGAAGCATCATGTCACTGCGGCAGTGTCAAGTACTTGCTGAACAGGGAGAAACCATTAGCTTCCAAGTACTGCCACTGCCTCCAGTGCCAGACGATGCATGCTGTAAGCACCTGGGCAGCAGGATTGCCGTTGGAGCGGGGACGTAATCACCCACGAGGAACAATGTGCTAACAGCTAAATAGGCTCCCTTTCAATGGGCTGCGATAGTTCACAAGTCAGACCTACGCTTCGTCAACGGTGCCGACGGGCTCAACTTCTACTCGTCCACCCTCCGGAAACCCGTCCGCGAGCTGCCTTGCAAAGCTTACTGCGCCACCTGCCACACTCCCATCCTGGATGAAGGACGGAACATGGTCATGCTGTTCCCAGAGCTGATCAAGGACATCCACTCGGAGAAGGGGAAGGAGGCGTTCAAGGTACAGGATCACATCTGCTGGGGAAGCCGGGTCACAGACGAGAAGGTCTTTGAGGGAGACGGCGTGAAGAAATGGTCAGGTGTGGATGGCAAGAGCACTTTGCTGGATGACGGTCATGGTTTCCAGGACTAATCGAAAACACTTTGTCTTGAACGAATCGATACACCTCAGATTACTACGCCGATTGGTAGCGCTACGACCTGCTCGTTGGTCAGATATCCACATTCCTCCACCTTCGCCGAAGCAGTACCACCGTCCAGGTCCTCTGTCAGACACAGCCCAGAAGCAGCGTCGATAAGGTTCCCAGAAATGAAGTAATCCCACCTTTTTCCTGTCTCCGCCGCGCAACCCGAAGCACTGGAAACCACCCTGCCTGCTTCAACCGAGAGGCAACTACCGGATCCCAGTTGCAGGAGACTATCAATGTGGCTGTCCTGCTTCACCCTCCAGACCTGGGCATCAGACCCCGTGCAGTCCGTCCACTCCACAGTACCGTTCCTAGAATCCGTGAGGCAGTGCAGTGAGTATGTATTGAAGATGATCCCCGTTGGGATCGTACGAATGGCCTCGCCAGGTGTAGGGTTCGACAAGCGAAAGACGGCCGTTCCGTGGGCAGGGACAGCTGTCGCCTTGATGCCTCCTGCTTTTGAAAGCGATACCGTTGTCGACACGCCCGTCCAGAGGTCCTTGATGTTGATGCTTGAGGGTGTAGGTAAGTCCTCCGTGAAGATACCAATCCGCGTCCAGGATATCTCCAGATCATCGGAAGTGTTCCCCTTGTTTAACACCGTGACCAGTCGATCCCCATTATATAGCCCTTTCGTCAACACATCCCAATGTTCATCTTGGCTGAGCAACGTTGCCTGCTGGACAAGGGAATCCTGATCCACTGCAATGAGATCCCGGTTCGTGAGGTAGTCAACCTCAGCATCCGTCAGAGTCAACACATCGGTGCTCAGGATCAACGGCGCCGAGAAACTACACCACAGAGCGAAATGACTCCTCTTCTCGTCCAGCGTGTAATCGAAATGATCGACATTGAGGAAATCCGGATCATTCACATATCCAGGCCTCTGAAACCTTGCCAGCCTCACCTCCTGGCCATAGTTGAACATGACCGAGTCCCAGCCCGTGATATCAGGCCAGTAATTGGTGCTATTCCAAACCAGCGTGTCCCTAGAGTGCCGCGCGAGCTGGCCATACTGTGGGACCCACCCCATCACGGCGTACCAGTCTGTAAGGTTCTCCGCCTCGGCGAAGTAGGCGGGCGCGCTCTCGGAAAAGACCATCTGGCTGGGGTACATGGAGCTGAGGATATCATGCCACTTCCCATACACGGCTCGGTAGGTTTCCTCCGTTGTGTCGGGCATGTTACACCCGTCCAGTTTGAGATATTCGAACCCCCAGTTGACAAAGTCTCTCGCGTCCGTCTCCTCGTAGTCATAAGCCCCCGGGAACCCAGCACAGGATTTGTTACCGGCATCGGTGTATATTCCCGGGATAAAGCCTTTGGATCTCAGAAAGTCGGTCAGCCATGACAGCCCGCGGGGGAATTTGACAGGGTCCCACTGCATCGAGCCGTTGGGAAGGCGTTCCATGAGGGACCACTCGTCATCGAGGTTGATTCGGTTGTAGCCTGCTTCGAGTAGACCTTTGGAGACCATGGCCTCGGCGGTGTCCACGAATAGAGACTCGTTTAGTCCGCCCATGTATCTTGCCCAGTTGTTGAAACCCATGGGTGGTAGAGGTGAGAGGACCCCGGGAGGGTCGAAGCCTGCAGCGGCTACGGTAGCGGGGAGGAGTTGAGCCATTCCGAGAAGCATGGTGGTGTCAGTGCTCAGGTGGTGAGTATATTGCGTAACTAGTTGTCTGACTTGTCACATGTAGCGGTACGGAAGGAGATGATGATGGCAGCGCAGTATCAATGTAGTCCTACACGAGTGCAGCTCGGTTCTCCTCGACAAAGTGTTGGATTAGGTGATCGTGGGGGGTGTGGAGGCTCCCAGATGCGGTTCACCCCCTCCTTCTGTCCTCTCCTGTCCGGCTTCGGGATGGCAATCCATGACGCGCCTCAATTGAAGATACATGGCTGGCCAGACCACTGTCAGTACGTGCGTGCATGGATAGCTGTGCAACTTTCAGATTGTTGCTGCATATACGGAGCAACATATTTCAGGGGTCCTGGGCAACTTATCGACGGTTTCCATACATGAGTGACAAGCTTGAGCGGGGTTGGATGCTGCTTTGCCGGAAGGATGGCAGGTAGGTTATGTCTAGGGCATACGACCGGTCCATTCCACTGCATGGAGAATTGGAGTAATGGAGAAGCCTAGGGACATGCGCCTCGTTGCCTATAACACATAAGATGGAGGTCTGCAACGTTCCATCCATGCATGTTCCTGGTATTCCTCAGCAAGCTAGCAGCTGCAGTATGGTTGCGTGCGGTGGCACAGTGACAAAATGTTCATATACTGTCTTCTCGGGCAGGAATACCCTCTCTAAGACGGTGCAGATCAAAGTGGAGTAGCTGGCAGGGACACCAACTTTATATCAACCTCACCCCGTCACCATGTAACTGAGAAGCCACAAAAACAATGCTCTACCCAGATTCCACTTTCACACAGCAAAGGTTCCAATACATGACCTCCCAAGAGAAGCACGATTTGAGCTCAAGTCACAATCATATTCGACAAGCATATAAATAACAACAATGGCCGCCGACTCACTACTCGACCGCCTCGACCGCGACGGCTTCGTCATCATCCCATCCGTTCTCACACCAGACCAACTCACCAAGCTCCGCAACGCAACAGCCGAGGTCGCAACCCTAGCACGACAAGGCAAATGGCCCAACGTGCGGACTCTCCCCAAGCAATTCCCGCCCTGGCCCAAGAACAGCCCCGAGATCGCCAAGGAACACGGGATATGGGGGGTACAAGGACTAATGCACCCAGACCTCCCCAACAGCTCCACATTCGTCCAGTTGTACTTCAGCGACGCCGTCATCAACCCCACCAAGGAGCTCCTGCAGTGCAGCGACGACCACCTGGTCATGGAGCTGTTCAACCTGCTGGTGCGGCCGGACAAGGACTTCGAGCTGCGCTGGCACCGGGACGACATACCCGCCACGGCGACCCCCGAGGAGGAGCTGGAGAGGCTGGGAAGGCCGGCCTTCTCGGCGCAGTGGAACCTCGCGCTGTATGATGACGCTAGCCTGATCGCTATGCCGGGGAGTCACAAGAGGGCGAGGACGGAGGTGGAGAGGAGTGCTGGGCCGTTTGAGAAGGATATTCCTGGGCAGACGGCTGTGAGGTTGAGAGCTGGGGATGTGGTGTTCTACAACAACAACATCCTGCATCGTGGGGTGTATGACTCGACGGTTGAGAGGATGACATTGCATGGGAGTGCGGGACATGTCGATGGGTCGACGATACGGGCGCGGAATGTGTTGCAGCATGGCTTGAGGGATTGGGTCGATAGGGTAGATTTCAGTGGGCTGGACGAGAAGACGAGACTGAGGGCGGAGAAGATGAAGGCGAGCTTGGTGAAGTTAGGGCAAGAGGCTGGCGAGGTTGGGTACTCGCTGGATGGATAGTGGTAGAGAATATCTTATGGACCTAGCATGAGCTTGCTTTATAGCAAGATAGCGGTTAGTTCTCGAATTTATAATGATCAAGGGGGAAATATCTTATACTGAGCCTCTATCTCGTCCCTTGATAAATTATAATAAGACCTGGGAGACCTGAAGAGGTGAAGGAAATAGTTATAGAAGATTCGGTTATAGTAGGCAGTAGTTAAGATAATCACCAAAAGCTATTAAGCTGACCAGGTAGGCCTGCTCGCTAGACGTATCTTCACCTATTATAAGAAAGCCGCCTGCTAGCTGCCACTCTCTAATATTAGCATAGCTACTAATAATCCATTACTACCTAGGTACCTAGGTACTTGAGAACATATACCCAGGTGTACCTAGGTAGTACTTGATTATCTGGGTTTATTTTTGATTGCATCTTTGCCAAATCTCTTGACCTTGAACTTTCAGTAGCGTGAACTGCAAACTTTCCATCGCGTTTCACAAACTCCAGCCTCGATAATTCACTTCGCGATCGATATCAAACAAGTATTCTACGAACTTCGCTTCTAACAATATGTCGACGCCTGGAAAGCGGACTCCTTTGCCTTCAGGGCGGACCCCTCTGCCTTCAGGGCGGACTCCTTTGCCTTCAGGGCGAAATTCTTTGCCTACGAAGCGAAAGGCGTCAGACTTATCTCTCTCATCACCTCTCGCGTCGTCCTCTTCGTCTGATGCGCCGTCCTCTTCGTCTGCCACGATGTCTGTTGCGCCGCCTGCCTCGTCATCCTCGGCTCCCAGACTACAACCCAATCAAGGTCTCCAAGGCCCTCCTGCGAATGTCACGAGACTTTCCATGCCCAAGCCAGAGTTAGAGGCCGATTTAAGGTATCGCGTCGACTAGCGCACTTCTATATTAAACCACGCTGACTTGAGCTTCTGCAATAGATTACTAGAGACGGGAGAGTTCTCCGACTGTACTGTCATTTGTGATGACAAGGAGTGGAAAACGCATAGGATTCTCCTTAACCGCTGTCCGTACTTTGCACGCGCCCTCTCTGAGAGTGGCTTGAAGGTACGATATCTGCTTCTAATAAGCAAAGCCAGATTAGTGGCTTATCACCTTGCCGTCCTCGAACACAGGATGCATGCCTTTCCAGACCTCCACAAATCCTCCATCCATGCCCTTCTCCTCCCTGCTATGCTCTTCATTACCACTCTCCTCCTACTTTTCTCGTCCACACTGCTCTCCTTCGCACTAATCTCCTCTGCGATTCTCATCCCTACAACTCTTCTCTCTGGAATTACTTTCCTCTTTACTGCTCTCATCCTTGTTTTTTCCATCCTTGCTACTATATTGCTGCTCATTAATACGTTCTTACTACAGGAAGCTTCAGAGTCCAAGATTACCATCGAAGGATTCGAGAAGTTCGAGGTAAAGTGGTTACTTCAGTGGATTTACAGTTTACGTGAGTCTTTCTCCTGCCCATTCTTTATTGTCTCATATAGCCCGTTGTTCTAATAAATCCTCTGGTATGTTATTTAGATATCGACTTCCATGCAGCCAAAGACGAGAGCCCGAACAAGTCAATGCTTGAGACTTGTGTCCTCTTGAGGAGAATTGGCGACTTCTTCGATCTGAAGGGGCTTGCCGGTACTGCCTCAATTACGCTCAAGAACCACTGTGTCCAGCTTTGCAGGGACATAGCCGACACTTCCTCGGTTATAGAAGGGATCAGCTTCCTCTCAGAACTTGAGGCAGCTGTTCGCGCAGCATGGAAGCGGGACCGTACAATCACAGCGACACATGCAGATCTGCTTCAGGTCTGCATCCATCTCTCACCGTACTTGAGGGATGCTGGGTCTTTCATCACCCTGCTTGAGGAAACTCCGGAGTTCTCCACTAAGTTCCTGAAGGCTTTGTTGGGTTGCCCGGATGAGAATCCCTTTGCCCGCCCACTTGCGATATCAGCTTCTTGTGCTGTATGCAAGAAGGGCATACCCTTCATCACGTCTGAGCAAATTCCTCCAGGTTTCCACCACCAGACCAAGCCATCATTGGCATTTTCGGACGGAGCGGCATTGTTTTGGTGTTCCAAGCGATGCTTCGATGCTAGTACCTGCGGATGCTGCTACCCACGCCCAGAACCCTGGAAAGGGCAGCAGCACTAGGTGAAGCCTGGCAGGGCTGTCGGGGCTTCAAATCCTTGATAACATGCGAACATCACATGTTACTATAATCCATAGATCGATTAGTGTCATGTCGGAGGATATTTTCGACGCCCTGAACTTCCCGCAAGCTACCTATGTAGGAGGTGCGATTGGACGTTGGCATTCAAGGTTCGCCTCACTAGAATGAGTCTTGGGCCAGGGCTAGATGGTCTCAAGGTCGATCATGTAATTACTATTCTAGTTCTTAGGCCTGAATAATACATAAGAGCCCATGAAAACCTATATCACGTGTGTTAACACCGGCTCGCTGCGTGTGCCAATTCTCGGTGCTTTGAAGTCATGGGGGTGGTGGTGACAATGGGCCAATGGCATCTGGGCCTATGCCCCCCCCCCCCATAGTTACCACTGGGCATTCTCAACCCTACCCCTGCGCCTGCGCCACCCTGATTGAACAGCCACATGAGAACCTTGCACTGGCGCCACAACTACGAGTTTCAACGACATCTCTTCAACCCGCAGCAGCCACCTACAGACCAAATCCGGTAACATTGCCGGAGACCATAGAATCCTCATCAGTAGGCTATGGGCATGATAAGGTACAATAATAAGTCAAAGTGCTCTGAGTCCCCGATACAGTCGGGCCGCCAAGGCACGGGCTACTACACGACGGACGACAGACATCTGGACGTCAAGGCAGTTTCTCCCCCAGTAAAGAACCCAGGATTGGTTCATACGTATCTACCAGAGATGTCTCAGGGGCCAGAGCAGATATCCGAGGCCTTGACAGTCATCATCACAACCTCGCCAACTCCCTCGGCACCATCTCCTGAGCTGCTGGAATCAATATTAGCCTCCTTTCAGAGTTTCTGTCCGGCATTGTTGTCGTGTAAGGTTATTGTGGTGTTCGACACGTTCGACCGTATTGCAGCAGAGAATCGTCTCAAGAAGGGCTCGGTAACTGCGGAGGGCGCTGCGAATTTCCCGGCATATAAGGAGAATGTCAAGAAGCTCGTCTTGCAGCAGTTCACCGGGAGGGACTCCGAGACCGAGACGCCGATGGTCGAGGAAGAAGGAGAGGCTGAGTTCGGGTCGCCATGCATGCCCGGTAACTGCACCCCCTTCTCAGTTCAGAGTACGGAGGATAGGCGGGTGATCTTCATCGAGCCCTCGGAGCGTCTGGGTTTCGGGTTAGCAGTGAGGTCGGCATTGAGGTTGGTTGAGACGCCATACGTGTGGGTTCAGCAGCATGACTGGATATTGCATGCAAGCATCCCTGTCCAGTCTATCTTGGAGGTTATGATGGAGTCAGGTGAGGATACACCTGTGAAGTATGTCTGCCTGCCTTCTCCCAGAATGCTGGGCTACGCAGAGTCTCCCCACGTCCAATCCTTTCCAGGCCTGAGGCGGCTGAGCTCGTCTCTCAAGCGGGACTTCACAAGCTCAGAGGGCAGGCTACCTCTTACGCCGCTGTTCTTCTGGCACGACAAGACGCATATCGCCTCAACCGAGCATTACCTCAGTAGTGTCTTCTCCTCACGCTTAGCGATGCCAAGGGGTGCGTTCATCGAGGATCACATCGGACAGCGGGCAAGGAACCAGATGAAGGAAGGATTGTTTGATAAGTGGGCATGCTGGTTGTACTATCCAGAGGAGGGAAAGCTGCAGTGCTTGAGACATCTACATGGTCGGACCTGGCGGGGTATAGAGGGTGAAAAACAGAGGGTCGAAGCTTTAAAACTACAGGGAAAATCTAGCAGAGGCCTACAGCTCCCCTAAGTCGTCTCTACAGCTATGCCTCCTGTGAAGCTTTGCACTGCCGTCGACCAGTTGCCGAAGCTTAGACCACCTGGGGCACACAGTTGTTGTTGTTTCGTTTGTAACTTCTTCTATCTAAAGTCTCCCACTGGAAAATCACCCACCTTGCCAAACCTTCCATACAACACAACAACATTCACGCCGCCAACACTCCATACTTTCACGTATCACACAACACCCCAAAAACATCCATACACATCACCAAGACACTACAATGGCTCAGACAACAAGCCAAGGTCTCTGGATCGCTGATCCACAGCCGCTTCAGGCGGACTATGCCGAGTAAGTCTTCATTGCGCGTTCCTCTCTTCGTTGCACGTTGCTGTCTTCGTTGCACGTTGTTATCTTCGTTGCGCGTTCCTTTCTCATCTGTTGATCGCGGCCGATACTAATAGACGTCTGAAGCCTTCTCGAGAGCGGGGATGGCGCCGATGCCATGGTCATCTGTACCAACCAGACCTGGCGCGTCCACAAGGCGATCTTGTGTCGCCGAAGTGAATGGTTCAGAATAGCCCTCACGGGCGAGTTCCGGGTATGTAATGGATCTTACTTCTCCTTGGACACGCCCGAAGCCACTTACCAATATATAAACAACAGGAGGCACGGACTAGCCGTGTCACAATTACCGAATGGCGGGAGAACGAAGTCGATCTTCTCCTACATTGGATGTATACCGGAGGTAAGTAATTCTTCTTTCCCACTAGCAGCGGCCGTAACTAATATTCAATTCTCGATGTTCGTAGTTGTCGACGTCGACAAATACACGGCGAACACGACTCCGCTCATGGCTCAGGTGAAGGTCTGGCAGATTGCCGATTTCTTTTGCTTGCCCGGCCTCACGCGTGCTGCCCTCGCTGCCCGTGACCGGTTCTTGCAGACCTGGACCAAACATTACAGCACCAACCACCAGGACCTCGCCCACCTGGGGGATGACCACGTGGTCAGTGTTGTGCAGGACCTTCGGGCCTTGTACAAGCTGAGCATCGACATGCAGGTCATTCGGGAGACATTCCTTCTCCCCTACCTGGCTGTCCTCCTGCTGGGCACTCGCTTCTTCGCGCAGACCGAGGCCTTCAAGATGTTCATCCTTGAAGAGCCCGAGTTTGCACAGGACTGGGCTCTGGGCTTGATGAGCGGCGTCGGCTCTACGATCATGCCGCTTGATGCCAGTCAGTGCGACCCCTTCTGTGAGGTGTGCGGCCAGCACGTCCCCAACCCCACTGGCAATTATACAGTGTGGGCTCAAGAGCGGCGGGTCGCGGTCTTCTGTCCTGACTGCCTCCCGACCCCGGCCTGGGAGGACTGGACTGGGACCACCTAGAAGACTGGGTAATGGGAGGATAGACACCATCACCATGAGTCCGTCGGGGGAGGGGGGCGCGAGGCTGAGGCGCCCTCAAGTCCTGGACTTGCAGAGCCTCTCACATCAACGAGGCTACCTGCCCCCCCCCCCCACCATCGTCAGGGAGCCCGTTGTGGAGTCCGACGAGGAGGAGGCCTGCCCTCTTCGGGATCCATCGATCTTCGCCTCCTGCTGCTATTCGCGTGATCCCCTGAGCCAAGATGGATTTCCATGCGCCTCCTTCTTTGAGAAGGATGGAAACATAAGCCTCTTTCATCCTACACTCGTCATCTTGACGGTAGAGATGGCGCATCTGCCACCACGGATGGGAACAACGACGAGGAGACTATGATCAAGGACTCCGACGACGAGCGCTCGATCCAAGTCGCCTTGTTTGAAAAGAACGGCAACGTGAGTCTCTTCATCCTACGCCAGTTATCTTGACGGTGACGATGGAGAGTCCGCCACCACGGGTGGAAATCCCCACGGGTGAGGATGGCATCCACAGTCGCCTTCTTCGACAAAAACGGAACGGTGAGTCTCTTTTTCCTGCATCGGTTCTTTTCTACTCATGGCTTCTCATATGACACTATTGCTAACTGCCTTTATCATATAGGCGTGCACGGAGAATACTCCATTTGACCACTTCCAGTACTTCACTGACTATAGGTTATTGGGAAGGAAGTTTGAGCTATTTATGAATAATTGTTCCTTTCCTATAGGATAGATGTAGATAATATAAAATGAAGACTTGGTGCCTTTGTTTCTACCTTCCACGCTGACGCCTGCGCATGCCTTCCAGGTGATCGAGGTACTGAAGCTGCTTTGAAGCCACCCCGCCCAGTTTGTCTGTAACATAAGAACGGTAACTATGGGACATAGGTCTGGTATAATAGATGTGTTTTACTGAATTCAATCCGTTTGATCTTTGCTCGACCTGCTACGAAACCTTTCACCCAACCTTGAAAATCTGTTTCTTTACCAGCAACACCACTTCGTCAACGAAATTTAAACACGACTGCAAGATTGATTGCTCCCATAATGGATCAAAAGGAAGAGAAGAACCGTGACTTTCTCGTCTGGGTTGCCCCAGGAGGTCCTCAGTACTCCGATGGCGAGTAAGTCGCAGTCCCCAAGCACGACCACGAGGCTTGGGAATCGTTACTAATGCCAACTACCACAACCAGGCTACTGAAGACCGGCATAGGGTCTGACGTGGAGGTCCACTGCGATCAGACAGGACGCGTCTGGAAGGTTCACAAGGACCTCGTGTGCAGTCGATCTGCCTTTATGAAGAAAGCTTTGACAGGAGAATGGAAGGTAAGTTCCCAAAACAAAAGGAAAACGGAAAGAAAAGATGAACCGATAACAACAACAATAACAATAACGAAAACAAGGAGATTTCAAGACTCATATGTAAACGTAAGGACTATATAGCTGACCGAGAAATCCAGGAATCCCGTTCCGGTATCCTGAAAATCACCGAGACCCCAGAGAGCCACATCGATGTGGTTCTCACATTCCTTTACACGGGCGCCGTTGATCTGAGCACAGCCTTCGGCGGTGGAAACAGGTGTATTGTCAGCATGGATATGTGGAAGCTCGGGGACTTCTACGGCATCGAGGGACTTACCCAGCTCTCAACCCAATGCCTGAACCAGACGAATCTGGCTTGGGCGAGATACGTTGCCCAGATCATCGAGGGCAACAGACTCGGCGATATTCCTCCTCAAAAGCTCGATAGCATCGTCGAGGCTATCAAGGCCATGTACGGCGACGACCAGAGAGACGACGATACCTTCAGAGGCGCTTTCAAGTCACACCTTCTGGGCGCGGCGATTATCTGCGTCCATCGACTCGCGAAGTGGCCCGAGTTCCAGTCTCTCATACGCGAGTTCCCGGACTTCGCCGTCGACTGGTCGTTGGAGCTGATGTCGTGCCTCGGCACTCTGACTACCTGGACAGCCCCGGAGCTTCCTCCTCAGACGAGACCTACCTGCGGCAGGTGCGGCACGCAGGGGAAAAACGCTGCTGGCTTCTTGGGATACCCTAATGTCTTGAAGTGGGTCAAGACGCGAGAGTGTGAATTTCTCTGCAGGAAATGCTTCCCGCCGCCGACGTTGGAGGAGTTACACAGGGCTTAATGGGTAGGAGGGGGTTGTGGGAGATCGTGTTTAGGTGGCTGATATTTATATGTGCGGAGGCAATCGGAGAGGCTGAGTCTGCCTATGGAGATGAACGGCCATCAGGCAGGACCTATGTAAGGCTATGAGATTGATACGAAAAACTATGAGCAGTCAACTTTGCCCTTCGACCTTATGAAAATAATGTGACATGTCGTCTTCAAATATGAGGAACGTTTCCCGTGGAACTATATAGTCTTTTGTGAATTATTCCCTAATATTCCACCTCTAGGGATTAAGAGGCATGTAAGAGCTAGGTGGCCTTCTATATATAACAATGTTCTCTGAGCTAATAGCAGAGAATATACCTCCCGCATATCAGGAAAACTGTTTGCATGCTTGCTAGCTTGGAAACAATTTAAGGATCCAACTATTTTCTTTCTGCTCAAATAAAGCAACTGTTTCCCACAGGGCTACCTCAAGTGCCTACGCGTAGCACACTACTATGCAAACAGGGTGACGCCGGACGATAACCACGGAAGACACAGGCCGTAGCAAGCAGCAGTAGAAACTAGCCATGACTGGAGGTGCGGAGGATACAACGTGGAAGGGCTGGAAACGGCCGAGCATCACCCCCAAATTCCCCGATCAAATTACTGTAAGTACTAAGGTCGTTCTGTAATCTACCTGGCTAGACACGGCCGCTTCCCTCAGGGAGGCTCTTGCAGGCAGCGCCATAAGGCGCTGCCCCCGGCATCAAACAATATGAACGAAGAACTAAACAAATACCTTAGGTAACTAGGTATAACTTCTCGAATAACTACCTAAGTATGTGTCGAAGGCCACGTAAGAACATCTAAAATATAAGGTGAAAGCCTTGAATGTGTAAGTCCAGTAGTAAGCATGCAGGGACGAGGGGACGGGGGGAGGGTGATAGAGGGGGGTGGAGGGGGTGTAGGAAGACATCCCCCCTTGGGGGGGGGGTCGAAGGCTGTTATAGAAAAAGCCTTTGATCTGTGCTATATTAGTGCCTCCGAGCAGGGGCCTACACTATAGGTCTCGTAACAACTGCTATAGCTTAGGCCTCACCTAAGGGCCCGTGATGTAGATCTAGTAACCTTGTTAGTATATAGCCGATCATCAAGGCTGTTATATAGTATAGAGAAGGGCTCCCCCTAGAGAACCCCAGAACTTATAATCCTCGCCTGAGTAGCGGAATCTCTGCCCTTATACTTGCTTTCCCGTAGTTCTACCTTTCTGCCGTTCTTCCACAAATACGTCCTTATATCTTCACGTCCTCTTTCCTTTTCTCGTTTACATTGTGCACCACCAAAACTTCTCGTCTGCGATATAACTGAAATCAAGGGGAACTGCCATCGTCTCCAAGTGGAAGGTTACCAAGTCAGCACAAACAAACCTTCATTGATTAGCACCTCGAATACCCAGTCATGGCAGCCAAGGATATAGCTTGGACAGTTCTCTGGGTGGGACACGAATACATGTTTTCAGAGCATGATCTCCAGTAAGCTCGTCTTCAGATCGGTACCTAGGTATATACTTTGAAACTTGGTGGTAATATGTATTCGAAATCTCAGGACCCTCCGGACCGGTCCTTTCGCCGATGCACAAGTGAAATGCGGCGAACGAACGTGGAATGTCCACAAGGTCATCCTTTGTAGTCGGAGCGAGTGGTTCCGTAGGGCCCTTTCGGGCGCCTTTGAGGTAAATCAATATGGAACGCTTCCTATATCGATCTCAACGGAATGAGATGCTGACAGTCTAGCAGGAGGGCCAGACTGGTATTGTCACAATCACGGAATTCACAGAGGAAGAGGTGGATGGCCTTCTCACCTTCATTTACAGCGGCTGCCTTGAGCTTGGAGAGGTCTTCCCTTATACAGGGATCGTAGCTACTATCTTGAAACTCTGGAAGCTGGCCGACTTCTTCTGCCACAGCATACTACAAGAGCATCTCGACCACGCTCTCGAAACCATTTTCGAGAGGATGGCCTCATACTTGATGCATACGCCGTACGACGGGTCGAAGAACAGAGTTGACTTGATTATCGATGTTGAGATTATCTCAACAATCCGAGCCTTATATGTAGCCGCGGTGAAGGACAAGGTGTTGCCCTATATGCTGGGTCTGGTGTTTGCAGCCTTGCAGCATCTTCGACCACTGGAGGACTTCAGGAACGTGCTTCGAGATGAACCGGACTTCGCTGCAGACTTGGCTATTGGATTCGTGGAGGAAATAGGGGCAGACTTCCCTGATGATATAGAGAGAGCTGGTTATTGTATCGGTTGCGGCGGGACTGGCTACCTTGTAGACGGTCTCCATTGGGCTAGACACCGCGAGTTGCGATACGAGTGTCCCGATTGTATCACTGTGCCAACCCTAGGCCAATGGAGGAGCGGCTAGGAACGCCAACGAGATAAAGTATAGGTTGTAGAACAGACAATGGAAGGGGGAAAAGGGAATAAAGGTGCCGATACACGAGGCCGGGGCCCGGCATATTGGCCTTGTTTATGCCATTCGAGCAATAATCCAGGTAATCGTCGGTGGGAAGGTTAGCTCCCTATGCAAGCTGCGTACCCAAATCAAACAGCACTGATTTGACTAGAAGCAAATGATCTCAAATTGGCCATATACAAACAATCTGGATGTCGATGATATTGCATATTGTGGTGAAAAGGCTCAGAGGTCGCAATTTGAGAATGACACATGTTTACTTGATTGTCTTCAACCAAGCTACAATTCGACGCCAGTTAGACTTCGCCAGCACGGATCAAGCTGTAATTACAGGCACTGCTGTGTCGATGCTCTCCAGAGCTTCTCTCGCTTGCTCCCTCCCCTATGACACATATCAAAAGTTGACCACAGGGCGTACACATCACTGGCACGGGCATGACCCTTGCATACGCAAACCAAGGTAATTGTTACGACAAGGGTGTATTTCTCCGCCAGGCAAACAGTGATGTGGAAATGTGAATAGTACTCAAGCTGATTCTCTGTCCTGCTCGACGATTCATGTCTCGAAGGTGGCACCCGGGGACAGCCAACCTAGTAGACATTTGGTATGCCCTTTCGTAGACATATCATGCAGCCGTAGAACAATACTTTTAACAGCGGTGCAATGGTGAATACCGGGCTTGCTGCCCTTGGCAAGAGCGCTGTTTTCCATGTCTTTTGAGAACATCGACTTGGAGGTGACGAGCATACTGGAGACAACATTGGAACCAGTCACCGTACCAAACTTCGAAACCATGAACGATATCTGGATACTGCTTGCTAGGACTCAATCTTCAAGTAGGCTGTGAAAAACGCCTTCAGAAGGATACTTGGATGTTTTTCATCTGCTGCTACAACTGTGAAAATGGATCCTTTGTGGCCGGAAATGAGTCTATTGTGTGTCACCTGTCAGCACTTAACGGCTCCAATTATAGTTATCCAGGAATGCATCAAGGTGAGAAGGGGGGAATCCGTGGCGGACGGCAACGATTCCAAGATTCTGGATCTGTTCGACTCTGTGGCCTCCCACACGCCAAACTGCAAGCTCGTCAGCAAGTCGTACGGTCGTCTGTTATACAACGACTGCTTGGCGGCCCACGACGACGACGCCTCGGTGGGCATCCAGCCCGAGCTACCGAGCCTTGAGCGCGAGGACTCGCTCCGGAGCAGGGAACTTGAGGAGGCCTTGGTCGCCAGGTCAAAGGTGCTCTGATAGTCCAGAGTAGAGCCTCGTATAGCGTGCCGACCTTGAGCGGAAGCATATACACAGCCAGCCTCTATTGCTCCCTGATCAGCTTGATCAGCAACATTGATACCAAGGAGGCTGTTGGCAAGACGATCGGATTGTCCAGTGTAAGTTGATCCGCGCCTGTCATACTGTTCTCCCTAACGAGATGGACCCTTGGTACAGATGTCTAATTTGTTGTTACACATGCAGTACAGGAGCGGGATCGCCAGCATCTGTTTGGAATCAAGATCACGCACGACGTGAGCGACATTGTTCGGAAGGTCAGATTCATGGACCGTCTGGCGGAACGTCATATTGCTACCCCCGAGGAATACGAGACAGTGAGTGCAAACAAGCCCTTCACTCTGGCTTGCCGCTCTGGACTTCTTCCCCGATCAAGGTTTGAGTGCTGACCTTGCTGCCAACAAGGCCTGTACTCTGCGGGAGAAGGCGTACGGTGCCAAGGACTTCGTTCCGACCGGCGACATTGATGCTCTGTGCCCTGGGACGTACTACCTGGAAAGCATTGATGACAGGTACCGCAGAAAGTATGCTCTTCGGAAATAGACGCGCTTAAGTGATAGGTAGGTTTGGATAGATGCACAGTATGCTGTTTGCGCAGATGTTGACCTTGGTCACGCTATAAACAACCATCGATGATATCTGGATATCCCAAACGCCACGTGAACATTAGAGACTCGATCTCGTCTCCCCAGCCGCTCTAGAGTCATGAAATATCCCCAGAATCGAGAACTGTATCCCACACGCGAACCGGTTGACTCCCTTCAACATTGACAGCATCACCCCCATCTCGTGGCCCCTCAGATATCACTGCCACCCAACTGAACCAATCTCTATACCCCTCAACACGTCAAGGTGCCGTATTTGTTACTCATTTCCGTGACATCTGCAATAGATTAGCAAATTGATGGGGTATATGATCCATCACAACCCGCCAGCTACTTTGGGTTTGAGGGGATGGGGCAGGGGGGAGAAGTCCTTACCCATGTTAATCGACGCATCCGTACCCTGGCAAGTACAGTTCAGCCACGGCCGCGTTGTCCCGAGGGCCCTGTAATAGATCGGATCCGGCAGTATATTCACGGAGCAGCCCTCGCAAGACTCTCCAAAATTCCCGTCCTCAGCAAACTGCAAAGTTCACCAGTGGTCAGCAAGATTCCGAACCATCTCCGGGCAGCATCGACTGTTCTCCACATATTTGATATCGAATGGAGATCGAGGCCCCCGGCAATTGATTGATTGATGGGTCTGCGTATAAGGACTTACGTAGAGCGCGCCGTCAGCGTACCCGAAGCATTTGTTGAGGTCGATGGATGTGGTGTCAACCGTCCCTTCGCCATCCCCCGCGTTGCAGATCGCAGTTAGGACATTTGTTGTTGAATCGAAGGTCTCGTTTTTGCAGGTCTGGCCGAAGTCTGCTGCGAGGACTGCGCCTGCGAGCAGGGCTATCGATATAGCTTGCCTAAACATTGTAGCGCTGGCGGTGTATAAATGAGATGAGGTATATGTTTTTGGAGATCTGGTGATTGTGAACTGGATTTTGTCTTTTGAAGTGTCTGATGAAGCAAGAAACGTATCGTGATGATCTTCGTGAGTGAGGATGGTGGTCTTATATCGTTCCTTCTCTGGATTCCCCAGGGTTCTTTTGATACCAGCCCAGGTGTGCAATGTGTCCCTGTGGGGACAAGGTCCCAGGCAGGTGGAACCACGATGCCACGACATTGTTGTCAGCAATTGGCAGATATGATGGTTTGTCAGGGTACTCCAGCATGGTCCGTGTAGATTTAAAATCAACATCATGCCGAAAGGGGAATGTGGCATGTGTCAACTCCCGGGTGCCGTGCTCCCCCGCTCTCTGCAATGCACACGATGGCTTCATTGATTTTGGATGTTGCCCCCTGCCATTTCGTATCTACCCAATCACTATAGGTCCTTCGAAGGATGTCAGGTAGTGTCGGGCCCAAACCGCAGTGAGAACAGACAAAACATTTCAGTAAACTTGCTCATGTTGATGGGTAGCATCAATCCCACCTCGGGGCTTTACTTGAGGTGCGCAGCCACGATTTGTACATGCGTGTGGTGGGAGGGACAATTTCCATGTAGTCCCAACTGGGCTGCCGGAGTCAGTACTTACAATCCGCGTATTGACTAATAAGCATGTAAGCATCATGACCCGGATCCGTCCAGCTGGTAAGTTGGTTCAAGTTCAGTCAGCATTTCAGCGAGTCCCTTGCTGCATGTATGCAGACAAGGTACCGTACTAAGGTTGTTTTATTCAGATCCAAACAATTTCCGTTTACGTGCATCTATCGGATATAATCTTTTACCGCTTCGGGGAGATATGTCAGCACGTTGTAAGCGCATTGTAAGCGTACCATAACCACCGTAAAAACCACAAGTACGGTGGAGATCTTATTTGGGAAGCTGAGCCTGGTTCTCCGTCCCCGAGTAGGCAACCGGTCCGTACATATGCATACTCAAGTGCCATTAGGAATCCGAGCATCAGCTTCAGGGGCATGAGCAAGTTTCCGGGGATACGCTCTCTCCATCCAGCCATTTTCCCCAGCTTCCACGAAACTCCCGGCATTCCCAGGCTGTAAGTTGATTACTCTGCCATTATAAAGACTCGGTAATCATGCAAACACCCCTGTTACCCGGCACGTCTCGTACATAGCATAGGTAACGTCGTGCGTGCCGTATGCCCGTGCATATGGCCAGCGTTACTTCGATGGATCTCACATCCCGGGACTCGGATCTCTTGGCAAGATGAATCAGCCAAATCACATGTGTGCAAATACCCTAGAGGTTTGGATACTGCCGTTACATACAGAAACTTGCTCATGCATTCGGCCGAGATACCTAACTTTTCCGGAACTGCGCCTGCATGAACTACATGTACGGTATGTAGGTAGATGCATCTCAAGACCGTGACTACCGTGATCATCTCCTGATCAATGATGATCGGGACAAAAGTTCAATGCACTTGTTGCTTCCAACCTCCATCGCCCCTCCATCTCGCCAGCACTGCCTCAATACCCCTCTCCTGAGGTGCCAGCGAATACCGTACCAATCCTCCGACATACCCGACCACAGATCCTCCCGAGAAGGCATCTCAAAGCCCTGGGATGAGAGAATCGAGGTCGAGCCTGAGCTCGCGTGTGTGGTTCGTGATGTGCCGGTGAAGTCCTGAACGTATGGCCATCTCTGAGATTTGAGAGTGCTGAGCAGCTTGGGTAGAGAAGGGTCGTGGTGGTGGAGTGAGTGAAAGAGGCGACCAAAATCGATCAATACCATGATCTGAAGAGATGGATTGAAGGAACCCGAGGTCAGGTGAGTGCATCAACCAGATAATATAGACCTCTTGACTTTACTCATGTACCGCTCACCTGCAGCTGCGAAACCAACAGTGGCAGAGGAGAAAAACATTTTACTTTGAACATACACAAAACGCTAAAGTTCTCGTTTCGTCCAGAATTGATACCTATAACGATGCAATGCGGTGGTGACCTTCCGCAGCTTCACCTCAATACCTCCATCCCTGCTTCATTCTAGAACTTCAATCCAGGGTCTATCATCAATAAAAACCTATTAGAATTCCGGAGGGCCATCTTCTCAACTCCATGCTTTCACCCAAAGTGCTATCGTAAGGTATGCACGCATAAGAAAACAAAACACGCAAATCAGGTCTGCGGTGTTAGACCTGTCCAAGCCCAGCCAGGGCTTCCCGATTGTTATTAGCCGATATCATCCAAGTCGTATCCATCATCATCCACCCAATGTAGGCCCCGTGCTATGGGCGGTTCGAAAAGGGTGATACCCCGTCCAGGTCACTCCTACCTGACACTGTCGATCCAAAAGTTGCGTCGAAAACCTGGGACAACTTTTCAAAAGGCTCCACATCCCTTCCGTCATGTCTCTTGAGCAGATACGGATGCGAGAGTCTTGCCACCCCACCGAATTCGAGTCTCTGGTAGAAACTGAGCCTCGCGCCACCGTCACCACCCCCGCTCATCGATCAGGCCACCAGTCAGACCACCCTGCAGCCAGAAGCTCGCTCGTCGGGGATCGCACTAATGGCCCCCATCCGATTTTGTCGCGCTGTCATCGCTGGTACTCCGCCACGGGCCGGGGCCACGCTGGCCGGGTGTGGTAAGATGAGGGACATTGCCACCGGTATACAGCATCGTGCTGGTGCTAAGGAGCGCCTGGCTGCCAAGCACCTGTGACTTTTCGACATCAGGGGATCCGGTGAGGAACTGGCTCCGCTTCATGATCGCATCGATGTCGATGTCGCCATCATCATCAAGGGCTGTGTCGTCTCCTATGAACGTCCAGCTCTCCTCCTCGGCATCGTCGTCCATGTCTCCGTCGGATCCTGAAGTGGCTGCGCGCTCGGCAGCCGCGGCATTCTTGCCTGCTTTCTTCTCGATCAATGACTTGGCGTATTCCATGTCGCGGTAGATGCACTGTATCGCTGTGTCGACGCCGTTCTCCTATAGGTATGGTCAGTCTCCAAAGAAAGTCATCTATGTCGGGAAAGGGCTAGAAAATGGCCCGACGTACCTTACGGATGTTCTCCCCAAGAACCCTCGCCTTGGTGATCATCCTTTCGGAGTGCGTCGCCTCCCACATCGCCCTTGCAAACGAATTGACTCCCCATTTCTTCAGCAAGATTCCGACGCCGAGGTCCTCGACACGACCACCAAAAAAGAATTGGTCGCCAAAGAAGGGACGAACAATCGTCGGTATACCAGCACGTAAGCTTGCACCAGTCGTTCCTGATCCACCATGGTGCGCCGCAGCATCGATCTGGTTGAAGAGCCAGTCATGAGGAGCGGACTTGATAGAGAAGATTTCAGGCGGAAGAGGTATCTCGACTGTGCCGTGCTTTCCCTCACTGCCACTATTGGTGGAGTTTTCGCCATCGGCCGCTACGCCTGCCTCTTGAGCCTCGGTAGACTTGGGATCGAGTCGATCACTCCAGCCCTTGCTGAGAATACACCTCACATCCGCCTTGAGGATGGCATCGATGATCTCGCGTGTGAACTTGGACGGATTGTCCATGATAATGCTTCCAAAGCCGACATAGACTAGCTTCTTGTCGTCTTTGCGAGCCTTGTCGATGAAATCCACCAAATCTTGAGGAGGTGTCCAGTTCTCGCCGCCCTCATTGAGGAACCAGTATCCCGTGACCCGAATCCAGTCACTGTAGTCCAGCGGCGGAGGCACGACGTGCTGTGAGAAGTTGTAAAGAAAGGGGACTTTGTTGGGCTGCAATTTCTCCAGGCTGGTATTTGGCAGGCCTAAAGTTGTGTTGCGCCACCTGTTGATTTGGTGTGCGGTGGCCTTCCAGAATACGTTGTCGAAGAGAATGTATGTGACCAGGTTGTATGCACCACCCATCTTGCGCTCCGGCATCATGAAGGCGTGAGGGTAGGCTCTCGTCCTGGTCCAAGGCATGCCAAAGGCGCGGAAATAAGGGATGCACAGCTTCTCAGCAATGTGAATACCTGCCATTGCGGAAGGGCTTTCGATGAGCACGTCTGATCCCTTGCATGCGCGCCAGCTACTAGTAAGCAGACCATCCAACCAGGTCCGCATGGTGGAACTGGCCTCACGGAGAAACGCTACGGTGAAGGTGCCGTTCTCAATGCACAACCGCATAAGCTCTCCAGGGTCGCCTTCCACAGGAGCGAATTCGATCCCGTGCTTTTCAATCCAGTCTTTGAACTCCATGTGTGTGGCAATCTTGGCTTTGTGACCCTCGGCCATGAGTCCCTTGCAAAGCGCGATGTAAGGCTGCACGTCACCTCTCGAGCCAATTGTCAGGCAGGTGATACGTAGGGATTTCTCGGGCTTGAAATTGATGAATGAAGCCTTAGGGTCATCAAAGATGATGGTGGGTCCGTCAGATACGCTGGAATTTTGCCGCGGAAGGGTGAGCTCATGTCCAGGAAAATCCTCATGACGAGCTCTCTCGAGTGCCTTATGCTCGGCAACCGCATTCTCGGCCTCCTCCTTCTCCTCGCTATCCATTCCTTGGGAGTCACGTAGAGACTTTGCAGTCTCAATCCCTTTGAGCAGAAAGATGGCCAAGTTGTCGCGGAGCGCAGAGTCTCCAAACTCGAAGAACAGCTCCTCGTGCCCACGAATGACAACGACCAAGCCAGCATATCCCAAGCGGAAGCCGCTGGATTTCGTCACGTTCTCGATGTCCCTGATAGGCAAGATCAACTTCGTGCGCGTCCCGGGCATCAAACTCCGGAAACAGAAACTGCGATCGCTGAGGTAGACCTTTCCATAGAGCGGCAGCACACGCATGAAGTATCCGAAATAAGTGGCCCTCAACCTTTCAGACTTTGGCAGCACAAAATGGGCTTGGAAACGTTCCTCTGAGACCTTGTCCTGCTCTTCTGCTTCGCCTTCATCATCAGTTCTGAGCGCGTGGGGCTCGTCATAGTGTTTCTGGCCTCCCTTCCACATGCCTGAAACCTTTCCAGCGTAGCCAATAGACTCTGTGGCGAGAATATCGCCCACGCGTCTGGAGTGTCTACCGAGGTATTCTGCAAAGGCACCGACTCGTTGCAACGGATAGGAGCCCATCTTACTGATCGTCTGCAGCGTTGGAGTAGACGGAATCGGTTGCGCATGCTCGCCAGACGAGGGATCGATATTATGCCCAGTCGTTGCGGCGTGTTGTGGGCCATACTGGGCGCCAAATAGACCAGGTGATCCGAGGGGTTGGGGACCATGGGGGGCCTCGCGCTCTTTCCCTCTTGAGGCCGATACTGACCTGCGAACCGTCGGACTGTGGAAGACAT
This sequence comes from Cytospora leucostoma, assembly GCA_003795295.1. Classification (NCBI taxonomy): domain Eukaryota; kingdom Fungi; phylum Ascomycota; class Sordariomycetes; order Diaporthales; family Cytosporaceae; genus Cytospora; species Cytospora leucostoma. Next base: position 597,982 of record LKEB01000008.1, on the reverse strand, counting down.
CACTACCTCTGAGGATCTGACTAGCCGACTGGTCCATCTCGCCCGACGTTGTCATGGCCGATAAGCTTGCTATGCTGGGGTCCTCTGTTAACTCGGTGTAAGAATCCGAGTTGTACTTCTCAACCCCGGATCGCCTTTCGCTGTGTCCATGTCTGCTAGTCGATCGGCCATCTCTGCTGAAGCTCCGCCTCGGGATTTCGCTTAAGTGTACTTCCGGACCCTTGCGGCCAAATTGCCGTATCGCTTCGAAGCTCCTCGTCGGACCTTCGCCACTAACACGAGGAGACGTACCTGTCGGCGATCGGGGAGATACGGGAGACAGTGTAGCTCTCACATTGTCTTTCAATCTGCCACTTGTCATACGTGGAGGGGTGGATGGTCGAGCTTCGCTCCCAAGACTCAAACTCGGCTTCGAGGATGGCACAGTCGATGGTGTGCTTTGGCCCACAGTTGGAGGTAAGCTGAGATTTTGAGCCTGGCCGTCCATCCCGCGCGATTGGAAGTCCTCGATGAGAATTTTGAGCACATTGATGGCTTCTTTTCCAAAGCTGAAGAATGAGAAAAAGTACTGTTGATGGTCAGTCAGCAGCCCGCCGGTTTGCAGTTGTTTAGCTGTCTTACCTCATCAATCGCATACGTCTCATCATTGTCGATCACACGTATCTTGCAAGTATCTGCGAGCTCCAGCATTTGTGCCTCCTCGATATCAATCACGTTCGCAATCGGCAAGCTTATCTTGACGCTGTCGCCATCATTGTGACTTCGAAAGATGACTCTTTGAAGACACTTGACCCACTCCTTGGCACTCGGTGCGCTGTCAGCGCGGAAGTGGTATGTCCTGTGGTCGGTCTCAACAGAGAAGTGTACGCCATCCTTATCTTTGTCGGTTATCGAAGCAGAGATACCGTATCGGAGGTCAATTTGCCCATGAGGGAAGTATAGGTTCGATGGATCGCGGAAGTAGGAAAATACATCGCCCTTGAGTCGGAACCAGTACCGGTTGTACTTTGGGTTTCGTTTTCCAGATTTTGACAAGTAGCCCGACTTTGTGACCTCGTGCTGGTAGACTGTGAGCGATGTTCTCTCGGGATCGAGGTCGATTTGACTGACCGCTTTCTTTGGGAGGTATGCGTAGAAGCAGATATGCTTAGACGTTATGTAGATATATCCTTGCAAGAGTACACCCTGGAGTAGCCAGCACGGGTATTCTAACTCTCAAGTCAGCAACAAATTAGACCTCAGGAGATCAGGGAAAGGAGGGAAGCGGGTGGAGGTGAAGGTAGAGCCAAACCTGATATGAGCTCTTCTGGGTCGTCAAACTCGAAGATCTTCTGTAACCTCCTGGATAGTTCGGAAGGCCCTAACTCTGTCAAATCCGCTGGGTCGCGATCTTTGTCGATCGACTGGCGTTCGAGATCGAAACTTGGTCGTGCCGACACCTCAGCACGCGCCTCCAGCATACGGCTCATGACCGGCGCAAGTCGGGTCTCATCGTTTGGCAGGGTCATCGATGGAGCGCCCCAGGCTGGGGACTCTGGCTCTGACTCCTCTTGTATCAGTGTGACCGGCTTCTTGCTGTCCTTCCTCGAACGGCTTTTAGTAGACAGCCGTGACAATATGGGGACGGACTTCATTAGTTTGCTGTCGCTGAGTTTCCTCCGGTGGTGCTTGTCGCTCTTGGAGCCCGGCTTTTGCAAGATCGTAGTTTGCGCCATCGGATCCGTTGTAGAGCCATCTTTCGCCTGTTGACGTGGTTCTCGGCCATCGGAATCCTCCGCCTCATCCTCGCTGCTGTGTCCCTCGAATCTATCGTGGAAGTCAACCTTCGGGCCGGCTGCAGCGATGAGCCCGAATATGCTCTGGTTCAGGTTGACGAAAGGGCGATTGCCATGACCAAGCCCGACGGGCACTACATCCTCCTCTTGCTCCTCATCTCCGTCTTTCTGTTTAAGCTGTTCAGGAAAGTCCATGCTAAAGCGATGTGGAGGCCGTCGCCTTTGTAGTAGTTTCCGAAGAGGCGACCGAGGTCGGGATTCGTCTGAGGGGAGGGAGGGAGACAGAGCACTGCGTTGTTGGTGCGGTGGGGATGATGTGTTGTTCTCTTTACGGTGGTCTATGCCTTGTTTCGTTTCCATCTGGGAGGCTGTAGGAGGATGGGAACGGTTCGATGACTGAGGTCGTTGAGGCTCCATGGTCCTGTGGGTCAGCTTAGGCAGACCGCTGCCTGGCCCGGGTACAGCTGCAGGTCTATCTGGGGTAGCGAGGTCCTAGTGGATGATGCCCGTGTGGAAAGGGTGGAACGACGTGGACAGATATGCGGCTCTGGTTGGACAGCAGGGACCAAGCTCTTGGGATGATAGGTTGATATGTCGCATACAGATACCTAATATGTAGACATGCAGTCCCCGGGATCTGGGATCGGGTGGAAGAGCGTCTACACAGTATGTAGGTTGCTGGACCAGAGATCAGTAGTTAGTCCAGACAGGGCGAACTCCTGGAAATCAGCTTTCCTCCCGATGAGATATTGGTGAGTTTAATGACTGGACATGGTCTAGCCTTGGCGCGCAGTAACTTGGAGGCGTCAGATGGGGTCACGGTTCAAGATACAAGCGGTGATGCGCTGCTTGCTGTCTGTACGCACACCGGTTCGCCGATCACACGCCACAGCAGGCTGACTCTGAGAAGCTGTGCAAGCAAGATTTGGGCAGGTCGCCTAGAGCTCGATGAAAGATAGCTGATGGCGTGACCGTAGCAAAACAACGGAGTATTTGCATGTGTTATCGCTCCAGCCAGAATAGAAAGGCAGTAGAACGGCAGTCACGTGTGGACATCCAAGAGATAGAGGGTAAGGAACACGAAGCTCAAGTAATATGATAAACGGATGGATGGGGTGGCTGCTTGAACTAGGTAGGATGCTGCTATATTGCGATGCCACGCAGGAGGATCGTTTGGGGGAAGGGGGAGGCTTTGACGTTTCCGTCGGCGGTTTGATTATGGTTGGCGGTAAAGTTGGCCTGGAATCCTGAGATGTCTCGGCTTTTCTTAAGGTTGGTACGAAGTTATGAGGTACGTATTCGACTTTCGTGACTTCCAGAGGCTTAGATATTAGGAGCTTGTGTGGCAGTGTGGCTTGTGATACAGACCTCGGGACAGTAAACAGGAAGCAGCACTGGACCCTTGGGGAGTTTGGACTCGGGACACCGGGGCCTGTGCTTTCTTATCGATAAAGGTGGGTACGATGACGCCAGGGACACCCGGACATCTGGAGTACCTGGGTACATCCACATTCGCACTGATAACGGTCCCGCAAATTGAGCTGGGTTCAAACCAGGGTTGACGGTGAAGGTGCCACCAGATGACACAAGCTTTCCAGATGACTGCCGCGATGCCATCACATGCTAAAACGGTGCAAGACAAACGGCCATTGCTCACACGATGCCATCTTCAACCACCATCGTGGATCATCAGACATGGAATACATCTCCCTTCCCCACTCCTTTCCTTTTTGTCGCATGGCATGTCAACGCGGATACCGAAGGCCGCTGTGGAGACATGGTTGGTTGAAAACGGTGAGGTAGAGGCCAGTGTCTCTTGGTGAGCCTCACCTGTTAGTCGTCTAAGATGCGAGGCGAGATCACAAACTTTGGTCAGACCCGAATTACATATGTCTGTAGTCCATAAACTGCGGCCGCATTGTTGTCATCTAGACTCAAGCTCTCATGGTCCTTCGTCATCTTCCAAATATTCAAATCCGGTACCACTAATACGGAATTTCTCAACCCCATCTTGCATCCATGAGTATGGTCATACAACTTGAATCAACACATGCATGCGTATCCCATCGAAACATGCATCATGCAGCCTGACATAGCCTCAGAAAGGTAACCCTCAAGGCTGTCGCTCCCACCACCAAACGCCTCTGCGCAACTCAAGTTATTATCAATGCTATGGCACTCCGGCTCTACCTCTAATCAAACGTTGAACATCACATCCACAAGCAGACCTTTCCAGATGCAGTTCCACCGACGACCCAGTTCTGACTAGGGTGTAGGTGCGCCACAGCCGGTACAGCCGTGATGCCGTTTCCGTCCAGCTGCGCCAGCTGCTCACCATCGGCGCCAAAGATGTCGACAAAGCGGTTCATGTTGCCTATGGCAAACTTTTGAATACCGTCTTCAGGACGCCGCTGCCACTGGGGCTTGAGGATTGTGACCCATCGGCCTGTCTGATTGTTATGTTTGACAATCTGGTCAGGTTTCATATGCTTCTCCGACACATCGTGTCCAGCTTTCCAGCTGGTGGCCTCGGAAAAGTCATATATCTTGATCGTATCATCATACGAACTGGTCGCGATGTGGCCGGCAGGACTCCATGATGCGTGCGATACGGACAGCCTCGACTCGTGCTCACCGACCAGCGCGGGGTGCCGCATGTCTCCCTTGCCCGAGATCTTGCGCATGTCCCAGATCTTCATCGTGCGATCTAATGATGCTGTGGCAAATAGGTGAGGAGCATTTGGGTGGAGGGCGAAACCACCGATCTTCGCATCACTCAAGGCCCAGATCTCGGCGTCGTCTTTCGTACGCAAGTCGTACCGGCCCACAGAACCAGAAAGAGTGGAGAATATTATCGTGCTGTTATCGTTCGGTGCCATGTCTAAGGCGCTGATAGGCAGGTCCTCGTCATCTTCCGGCGCGAATATTTGTATTGATACTGGTGTACCAGCTCCAAGATCTAGCTTCCTAATCGACGAGTCGTATGATGCCGTGTAGACTGCGTTTGAATCCGTTAGAGGGAAGTGAAACGACGAAATCGTTCTCGCGTGCGTCTTGAACGCTGCAATGACCGGGTCTGAGAATTCGGCATCCTCATCCTCATCATCAACTTCGGGTGCATCCTGCGAGGCATCAAATATACCCATGGCGCCCTCCTTGTCCCCTGCGAAGATCAGAGGTTTTTCTGAGGTCGGGTGAAAGCCCATGGAGTAGATCCGCTGAGGCACGATTTTGATATCTAGAGTAAGGTCCACCAAGTCAGTAACAGCCGCGAAGGCAACTGCTGAGAAGTTCCGTGACTCACCGTTGACTGCCCATTTATTATACAGCTCTAGATTTCCCATTTGCTCCCTAAGAGCCCTAAGGTCCTTGTCCGTAGTCTGTTTGACATCGTCCTCGTCGAATGTACGAACTCCCGGCTCGGCTCCTTTACGCGGCAAAGAGATGAGATCAGTGATGGCCCCAGCATCCTTCGTAAACTTCCGCCCCTCGACGAGGATGTCGCCAAGGTTCAGGTCATCGGCCACGCGGATTTTCTTAGTAGGTTTCTCTGAAGAGAACAGTGCAGCAGGCGCCGAGTCGTCAGCCTCGCGCTTGAGCCCATTCGAGTCGGGTGTTCCGCCATTGAGGCGTGAACTTGAGCGGGTCGCAACGGTCCTCTCCCGCTTCGGATACTCCCTCTTCTCGGCCGGGGACTTCTTAGGTCGTGCGCGAGGTTTGGGAGTCGGTTTGGGAGCTGGCTTCGCAATCTTGGCAGCAGTTTTGGATATACCCTTGAGGATGGCATTGTTGTCGGCGATGTTCTGCAGCCGACGCTGCTCGAAAGTCGACAGTGCCTCCCCTTCCTTCTTGACAGGCATCTTGGTCGCACCACAAGAACTGGCTCAACTGGTAGTTACAGGGATAGAGAGCTCTCGAGCTATGTTTTGTCAAGCAGGGGGCAGATGAGACAGGTCTTTACGAGGGTCAGAACTTTAGGGGCAAAATAGAGCAAATCCAATGCAAAAGGCACTTTAACGTCGTGACGCGCTTCTTTGGGAAAGATTAGTGTAGCGCGTCTTTTGCTTCGCGAGTGCCACACGCTAGCACGCAGCGCATGATTCACTGAACCCGCCTGACAGCAGGCAGCAGGTACGTGCAGGTACAGCGCCACTGGTACCTACCACGTCCACGGGTGTGGGGTGCCCCGAGTGATAAGAGCATGGCCCGAGCGCCAACTCCCTTATCGGACAAAAATTCTGGGAATTGAAGCTATCGTCCGCCGTTTGTTCATCCGGATACCAGACCCGGACGTCCCTTTCCCCAAGCTCTTAGCTTTCTGCTCCCTTCCATGGCATATCCAAATATGTCTGCAACGTTGACTCCGTTCCTGTACCACACCCGGACACTATACCGGCTTGCGAGAACTGGCAATGCCATCCCGACCTACCTCGCCCGGTCTCGACTACACACAACTCCACACCGGAATGGACGAAGACCCAGAGATCTAAACAAGGACCCCATTCCCTTCGAACTCCCTCCCGAGCTTGCCTATCACAACCCAGACCCATCCGAGGAGGATGGAGATCCGAGGCAGAGTACCATTACTCCCACAGAACGAGAAGCTTTCGAGCGCATCTTCCGGGAGATCGCCGACCGCGGCACGAGCCCCGCCGTGCCCAAGACACAACCAAATCAGAATGGCGCAGAAGCATCAGAAGGGCCTAGCTTCCTTCAGGCTCTACAGCAGGATGTCAACTTCGACGTGAATACTATCATGCAACATGCGGCCGAAAAGTACAGCCACACCGAACCTGGCATCCGTGGGCTGGATCCCCTATCTCCGCTTGAGTCGACCTACTCTGCTTCCGAGCGGGAGCAGGCCCTGCTGAGGTTCCCGCCTAGTCTTCGGAGGGCGGCTAGGTACGCTTTCGGTTCGATGGAGTCCGTCAGCGGCACAGCTGTGACGACTGAAGGAGGTGGCAAGGAGCAGCTGGGCCTCGAGGACGGCGGACAGCAAGATGTTGAAGAGGAAGACGCGGTCGAGGCCGTCCAGACGAAAGGGAGACTAGCCAAGACGGTTGCGCTGGAGTCCAAGCGCAGGGAAGAGCGGCTCAGGGTCTTGGCCATGTTGGAGTCGGCCGAGAGCGACTTCGAAATCTGGGATATCATGGAGAGAGAGGTCTTCCCGCTTGTCGAGAAACTTGGCATCGCCGAAGTGCCTCAAGCCCCCCTGGCAGCGTCTCCCAAGCCACTAAAGAAGGCGAAGCGTGGCAAAAAGAAGACGGTGGACGTTGAGCCAGAAGCTGAGGAGGTTCCGGAGCCAGCTCAATCCCCTAAGGCGACATTGAGCATGGAGATCTACGGACCCATCTATCCCATGCTTGTCCTTGACGGTCTGCGCCTCCTCGACTCCAAGTTCTCCCGCCCATCACCCTTGGCCTTCTCCCTACTACCGCGGATCAAGCAACTCGGTCTCGCCTCCTACGTCCTCGGCGTTAGTACATCCTTTTACAACCGACTCATGGCAACACTGTGGCGTCGTTTCGGCGACGCGGCCGGCGTCATGGCGCTGCTAGAGGAGATGCGTCACGCGGGCCTGTACTTTGACGAGAATACAAAGTCGATCGTCCACGGCATCCAGGCTGTCTTTTCCTTTCATGCCGCGAGGGGCGACTACGGAGAGTTTCCCAGGAGGTTGATGAACATGCCCGAGTATGAGCCCATCGTGGCCATGAGGTTGTCGCATTGGTCGAGCCAGATCAACAAGAGCATACAGGAGAGGAAGGGCACCTCTGGGGCTTAAGGAAGAGGCACCATTGGTGATCTCTCTCTGGCTCCTTTTGTCGCGGTCTTGACAGCCAAACCCTTTAAAGACTAACCGAACGGCTCCGCGCAATGGAGACCTTGTCGATGGATAGTGTTGGTCTCATCCCACGCGACCGTCATCCAGTGATGCCAAGCCTGCAGAGACCGTTTGGTCAAAGGACGCAGCTCCAGTGGAGATAGCTTCATACAAGCAAATAACAGTCCTATCAATACCACCTGCTCCCCTCTACGTGTTTCGCCGGCCCCAGGGTCTTTCTACCCGGAGCACAATGTACTCAGACTATTTCTCCTGTCGGCCCATACGTCAACATCCATAGCGTCGTTGGAACTATGACCAACCCCCATCCAGGCACAAATAGGTCGCGTACCATGTTCGAAGTCCAGTCAAGTCCAGTGGACTGGCCTTCCAGGGCAGTCATCCTATCAACAGCTATCAGATACTTTACCACCCTTGGTGTGTTTCAAGAACACCAGCTTACAAGGTACGGGACGACCGCTATGTCAAAGTTGGTAACACAAGGGTAATATGCCTGATGCTCTATTGGTCTCATCGACGCTCGACAATCATATTGTAGGTGTAGGTATATATACATCTCAAATAAGCGCTTGATTAAATCTACATGAAACCAAAAGATGGGGGAAAACACAATCAAAGTCCACTACCACACCCTCCTATCCAGTCATGACACCCTTCAAGAGGTCACGATCCTCTTCTTAAGCAGAAGAGGGGGCGGCACCAGAGGGCGCGGCACCGGAAGCCTCAGTGCCGTTGCCGGAGCCGTCGGAGCCGGAGCTGGAAGGAGCACCCAGGGTGTTGCCGGAAGAGTGACCACCGTCCTCGGCGTACCAGCCAGCAACGGCGTAGTACTCGTTAGACTGGTAATCAGCAGTGGCGTTGATGCCGATCTGGATCCAGGCGAACAGGCCATCGGTAATATCGTCACCAAGGTAGACGAACTGGGGGAAGGGGTCGAAGCTGCTGTCGGCCTGGACGATGGACCACATGTCGTCGTCGTTGGAGGTGACCTCGACGGTGTTGGTGTTGTAGGGGTACGTGGCCTCGACGGCGGAGCGGAGGTCCTCGGGGAAGAAGAGCTGGCCGATGTGGGCGACGGGCTTGTTGAAGAGGGAGATGGTGCCGTTGGGCAGGATGGTGGTGTTGGTGTGGGCGAGGAGGTGCGTGTGCGTCGCGCGGGACTCGTAGTGGCCCGGGAAGATGGTCTCGAACGAGACCACGCCCTCGTTGTCCGTCACCTGGATGCCGCGGAGGAAGGTCGAGTTCAGGCCGCCCTCGGGCAGGTCGCTGTTGCCCTCGACGCCCGAGTATACTCCCGTGGCGTTGGCGTTCCACACGTCGACGGCCACGTTGGGCACGGGCGCGCACGAGGTGACGTCAACGTACTGGACCTCGAGGAACAGGTCGACACCGTCTGAGTGCTCTACCTCCTTGACGTTGGAGCGGAAGTACTCGCCGACGATGTAGTACGGGCCGGCGGTGTCGATGGGGGTCTGGACGCACGAGGTATTGGCGCCGAAGACGGTCTCGAGGGCGGTGAAGGCGTTGTAGTCGTAGGTGCCCGTCTTGTTGTGGTTGACCGTCTCCCACTCCTCGAGGTCGGCCAGGTCACGGCGGTACTTCTTGGGGTTGGCCTTGATGCCACGGGCCTCGCGGAGGGCCCTGACCTTGTCGGCACGGCGCTGGACGGAACGCTGCTTCATGCGGCGGGCGGTCGCGCCACCGGAACACTGGGCCAGGGCACGGGCGCCAATGGCTGCGTTCAGGTCGCGGGCTTCGATGTCGCGGCGGATCTCCTCGTGGTCGTGGTGCTCGCCTGGGTGGGCGAGAACGCCGGCGGCCAGGGTCAGGCCGGCGGCGGCCATCTTGGTGAAAGCAACCATATTGATATTTGGAACTGCAGAAGAACTTCCTGAAGGTGCTGGCTATCTATCGGAAGCGACTGATGCTGACAAAAACCAACGAAAGAATGTGTGATGTATAGAGAGGGGTGGTTACTTTCTCAGTGAGAGTATGATATTGGATGATGATCTTCCTCTCGTCCTGAGCAGAGAGAGATGCCATCTCGACTTATATACAACGCTACACCCACCGCTTTGTCTGAATTCCAAAAAGAGCGTTGTCCCGTTTCCCTGCAAGGCCGGGGGGTTCTACAATGTTTCTTCCATGGTGGACCATTTCCGGCAGTTGTCGAAGGACCCGCAAAGAGTACTGTCTCCATCGGGGCATGTCCAGGCCCACATCTTCTATGCGCAAGCGTACTTACGCGTAACCCCAGGCTGTACCGGCCTTGAAAGCCACGGGCAACGCGCAACGGGACCCCGTAGCATTAGATTTCAGTGAACTTTCATTGGACAGTGTTGGCAGGACAAAAAAGAGATCGGTCAGGGGAAATTGGAACCATATGGGGCGAGGGCGAGGGCGACGGGCGACGGGAAGTGGGAGGGTGCCCCAGAGATCTTTCAGCTACTATAGTACTCTAATACTGCTGTACTGTGAAGTGAATGACTAGACGGGTAGTTCATGTGTCTATCGGCATCCGGGCAGGCCGGAAGAAGGCCGATGTTTAGTTGCTGTGGATGAGGAACTGCATAATCCGTGCAACTGCCGTGAATTTGATATAGTCTCTTCCATCACATCAGATATCCTTTTTCGTTGGCTGCTCCTTGACGGCAGATGTGGTCGTCCCCTTGGTTGTGGGTCGAGAACGAATTCGTGGGCGGGAAATAAGACAGATGTCTGGACTATTGCCGCGACTACAGACTTGACTGACATGGACACCCCTTCCCACTTCCCGATATAGTGCGTGTAATGACGAGGGAAAAGAAACAAAAGAAGGCAATAAGTAAAATAATTGCGCGGCCTTTGATACGCTGCAGGAATTTGCGGCACCGACCTCTCGGGATACCATAGCCCCCCTTTATTTTTAGCTTCCCCGGCAGCCCGGGGGTTTCAATATTTACCTAAGTACTTACGCGGCCATGTCAGAGCTTTGCCAAGACGGGCGAGGTGTCAAGGGTCTACGTACACTACCTACACTGACTGACACCGTAGCTACCCCTGCTCGGATGTAGCCCCCGTTGCTACGATGATATTGTTGAATGCGTCTAGATGTCCTGGGGCTACGCTCGTATTTAGTTTCAATCCGGGGTTGGTTCTATTGTAGATTGGGGAGCTCTGGGGCTCACAGGTTTTCATAGCCGGGCTTGATTGAACCTCGTCACGAGCATCTCCGGGCCGAGGACTACGGGGTACATGACGCGCTTTGTTGTAGGTATAGATCGTATCTTCAACGCGGCGAACGCTCATATCAGACAATAGGTATGAAGAAATCGTTCCGGTTACAAGTCTGCTTCACTAGCCAAAGATGTAGTATTTCGACGCATACTTAGCTAGGATCAATGCGTGCTTTCAAATGTAAGGGACCAGCCAAGAAAACCAATGTCGATCAAAGACAGCTTTCAGTGCTACGTGATTACCCCTGGAGACCCACAACTCGACGTTACGGCCCGTTAGCTGGGCATCTACATAGTCGGCCTATCACAGAATACCTATTCCGTATCAAATCATATACACCATGATAGCAATGAGGGCGCGAACGTCGTCTGCCCCAACATGCCTGCCTGCCATCCGGGAGTCACATCCGCAAGTCCTCGGACCCGGCATCCCTCACCGCGTACACCTGTCCCAGGGTTTCACAACGGCAATACTTCCTCCGCTTCTTGTTGCTCGTCCAGGAGAGTGTCACAGAAGTCAAACTGTGGAGCGAGATCTACCCAAGTGCCAATGGACAAGATTTCTCAGAGTTAAAGTTCGTGACCACGTAGCCGTGAACACACCGACGTTGCGTTGCGCCACGAATTCAAGCGTTTTGATATGCATCACAAAGTGTACTCGAGTAGATGTCCAGGCACCGAGATACGTAGTATCCTGACACAGAGGCAAAGGCGTCCTTGGAGAGAGGTTCGGACCCTTCCCGAAACTCAAATGTTGACTACCGAGTACAATTCCACATGTGCGAGCCACGACACTGGATAGCAGCATGTAATGAACAACACAAGAGAGAAACAACACTTGAGACGATTATATGATTCGAATGCCCATTGACAGGTAAAACATTAGTCTGTATACATAGAATTTATATCTAAAACCACAAAATCAAACGCCTAGGTATATCTCTATCTCTATACATATATACAAAGCCCCAAAACCAGGCAGGACCCATAGAGATTCCCAGAAACCCCAA